>OU342736.1:15351500-15820419 GCA_910589765.1 Avena atlantica
TACCCCTTTGTAGCTATTGCCGCTGAAACGGTGCACCTGTCTCCGGCAGTCTTCCCAATCATCGTAGACTCCGGGAACCCGTCCCTTGTACCGACGTACCACGTCATCTACAAGTTGACAATAAATAACTAACCGGTGATTGAAAAAACATGTATAATTAAAGTCGCATATGAAGATACACTTATAGAAAGTACTCTTAAATCAAAAAGAGCAAACTCAAAAACAATGCCTCATATATAACTAGCTAGGTCGTTGGACACAGGAATATGCTTATGATGGGACTATTAGCCAAGTAGGATGCACAATTCCTGGACTGTGCATATCACAAGGCTAACAATCCCGTCATAGCACATTCACATATATATTGTGCCACGACATTTCAATCATCGGCATATTCTCGAAAAAAACAAAAATAACTCGAAAAGAATGCCTCATAAATAACTAGCTAGGTCGTTGGACACAGGAATATGCTTATGATGGGACTGTTAGCCAAGTAGGATGCACAATTCCTGGACTTGTGCATATCACAAGGCTACAATCCCGTCATAGCACATTCACATATATATTGTGCCACGACATTTCAATCATCGGCATATTCTCGAAAAAGACAAAAATAACTCAAAAAGCATGCCTCATATATAACTAGGTTGTTGGACACAGGAATATGCTTATGACGGGACTGTTAGCCAAGTAGGATGCACAATTCCTGGCCTTGTGCATATCACAAGGAAAACAATCCCGTCATAGCACATTCACATATATATTGTGCCACGACATTTCAATCATCGGCATATTCTCGAAAAAGACAAAAATAACTCGAAAAGAATGCCTCATATATAACTAGCTAGGTCGTTGGACACAGGAATATGCTTATGATTGGACTATTAGCCAAGTAGGATGCACAATTCCTGGACTTGTGCATATCACAAGGCTAACAATCCCGTCATAGCACATTCACATATATATTGTGCCACGACATTTCAATCATCGGCATATTCTCGAAAAATACAAAAATAACTCACACTTGTCGTCCGAGAACCAAAGAGTAAGCAAAAAAAAACCAAGAATTGATTGATATATAATAATAATAAGCAAAATAAGTAAGCGGTGATTCATAAACCTAATAAGATAAGTACACTTGTCGTCCACACACACACAAAGGTCATCTATAGTTTGCAACTACAACTAGGCCAACATCAAGCCTTCTGGCTCGGCTTAGGGAACGGGAGGACGCCCTGCCTCGTCATGAACTTCCTATAGTCACCCTGCATCTCTAGGCGATCTTCTATGTCACGGTTATTCGGGATATTTCCTCCGTAGAAGATCCCCCCGAAGTCATGACATCACGAAAGATGATTGCCCCAAACTGCTGCTGGATGCGATACATCTCTTGTCTAATATCCGAATCATTGATCTTGGCCTTTGCTTCGGCCCACTGTTTGAGATGATCTGGCAGCGTAGAATTCTGCTGGTCAAGTAGGAACGCCCTCATGTGATGGAGTGCGTAGTAGGCTTCCTTCTTACTGTTTTCCGCTGCTTCACGCAGGGAAACTCTGTTACGTGGTTGAAGACGTGCCTGCCGAACTTGACCTTCTTACGCACGAAGCTGGTGCCTTCCGTCGAGGCAAAGCCAGTGAGAGCATCATCAGAACTTCCTTGATCTTGTCGTAGTTTTTCTTCTTTTCTAGACTCCCCGAGTCGAAATACGTGGCGTGGGGAATGCTTTGGCGATAAGGATATGAGCGTGCAGTGTTCATCTCTGCGCAAAAAGTTCAAATGGAATGTGTTGAAAAAAAGAATGATGATGATCTAATAAAGCCAATCGACGGTGGCGACTGAATAACGACTTACTCGGGAAAGTAAGGCACGAGAATGTATTCCTTTGTCTTGTTCGCCACGAGGATTCTTTTTAGGTACGAGGCCACGATACGTCGTTCGGCGGGGGAACCCAAGCAGCCGTCACGCATGTAATAGGGGTCCACTATAGCGATGCCCGGTGTGTTCTCTCTAATGATCTGCGTGGCCAGGCTGAGAGAAAAGAGACGGACCATGGTATAGTGCAGCGAGTATAGGTGGAACATATTGAAGATGTCCTCGAACCGCAGGAAGAACAGATCCGGGGGGAAGTGTCGACGAATCCCAAGCCGGGTGGCACCTTAACCACGAATACCGGGTGCGAGGGATCTTTCTCCGATAGAAGGCGTCTCTCTATCGTCAGCACGCCGTCATGCACACTCTGCAATTCCGAACTGGCGAGTTTCCGCAAATTCTTAGGTAGCATGGGCTCACCCGCCACATGAATCCTCCACATAATACCCTCGGGTCTTGGTGGCCCGTCCCGAAACCTGATCGGATTCGCAGTTGTTGACGCCACCGGCTGGCTCGAGCTGCTAGATTTCCTTTCCTGCCCTTTTTTCCTTTTGGAGAGCGGGCAGGCACCGCAATCTAAGCACCGGCCGCCCTATGTAGTGTGTCAGGGCTTAGAATAAAGGGTCGGTTGGTTGTATCAGCTGGCTCTGTAAAGGCGCAAGCTGGAGGCGTCTCCTGAGAACCAAAAGACGCTTGGTGTGATAGTGGCTTTCTCTGTGGGGCCACCAGCTAGGTCTTCTTCGTTGCCAAACTGAGTGCTGAAGAAGTGATCATTCCAGTCTTCGAAGTCCTCGGCCGGATCCTGCACCATGTGCATATCATCAACATGATCATCCGACCCACCGCGTGGGGTGACGGCGAGGGCGGTAAGGGGGCCTTGCCACCGCTTGTCGCTGGCACGACAGGCGGTGCTGTTGTCTGTGGCGTGATGGCCCCGCTGTCCCCAAACGGATCATGCTCTTTGTCCATAGCATGAACAAGCCGAAGCAACTTCTGAGGACAGACGACTCTTCTTCATCCGCTCCTGGGGGTTGAATGGGAGGTTCCAGGTCGTCGCAGCCCCTTAGCACCCAACTAATTTTAACCCTGTGCACGCTATCCGGCATCGGTTTTGAGTGGAACGTGCGCCGCAAGGGTTGAACGATGGTACCCTTGGCAACATCCTCAGCTCGTTGTTCACGTAGCATAAGAGAGTGCAAGGAACATCCGTCTGCAGAAAACATGTACGGCGTCGTCAGAGCGAGATGCCACAAGAGTAATATATAGATGGCATGAAAGGCGGTAATTAAAGCAATTTGTTTACCGTGATGGCGTCGAGATCGGCTAATGTCGATGCACCGCATACGGCGACGGGCGTGCAAGAGACGGAAGGGCTGCTTGATGGCGCGGTGCTGGCCGCCGGTGTATTCTCCGTGCCAACGGGTGCTTGGAGCTCCGGTGCCGCCGCGACGATGGCAGGGGGCACCAACATGTACTCCGGCGCCGCGGTGATGGCAGGGGGAGTCACCAACACTTGCGGCGCCGCGGTGCTAGCGGGCGGAGTCACGAACACATAGTTCGCCTGATTCGTCGGCGCCGCATTGTTCGAGTGGATGCTGACCATGCTTGGAATCGGGCACGGCCCTACTCGACCACCCGCACTCCAGTTCGCTATTGACTCCACCAAGGTAGGCAGGAAGGACGTAAGGGTGATTGCCAGGTTGTCTTGGACGATCTGCGGGATACGCGCCACTTGTGCCTTAAGTTCTTGAACCTCTCTGTTTTCCTCCTCGCTCCTTCCCGACGGCGCCACATGCGTCCTCGGCGGTGGACCAAAATGATCCACCCAATTCTTACACCCGAGGCCGGCCAGACGGCCAGCCGACGACGGCTTCTTCGTAACCGGCTCTATTTTCTTGGCCCGGTTCATCGCCCTGTTAAAAGGGTTATCCCACCGGGTGGCCGCCGTCGACCCCTGGGATGAGGAACCCTGGGATCCATGACTAGCAACAATTTCCTCCTCCTGCAGAAGAAGTAACAGTGAATCATTTAGATCATCGATTAGATTGCAATCGTGTTGATCCGCGGTAATTAGATTATACTTACCACAATTTCCTCGAATTCCTTCACCGCAGGATCCACGGTGAGTTGTTTGGTTTTTGGGTCCACATGGTAACGGGCCCTAATGAAGTTTCGAACCTGCCCGGGTTCGAATTTAGCAAAAGGGTTCTATCCCCTTGGATCTATACTCTTCGTCCTCCTTATTCCATTTGGCCTCCGCGGTTCTGTATCCACCAGATCCGAGATGGTGATGACCTATATTCATCGCCTGCAGCACCTTTCCCCGATTACTATTGGCCAGGGCTCTTTCGGATTCACACCTCTCCTTGAACTCCCGCAACTGATCTTCGGTGATCTGCGGGTCAATCTTCTGGATCTCCTCGAGACTTTTGCCTTCTTTATAGATCTTCTTCTTTATCCGGGTTCTCCAGCTGGCCAGGGCGGTGCTCATCTTTGTGAGGGCGGATTTGTTTACTTTGTTCCCATGATAATTTGTGTTCTGATACTTAGCGGGGAACTTGTATCTTGCGTGCAGCTTCTCGAAGAGGAGTGTGCGCAAGTGGCCATTATCTTTATGCCGGAGATTCTCGGTGTTGATCGAGATGGTTGTCCGGGTGATCGCCGCCACTTGCCCACCGTACCCTTTGACGACAAGGGCAGGCTTCAAAGGAACCCCTGATGGGCTCACTTCGGTAATTTCCTCCCTGACCGTGCCGACCGTGTTCGGGCGCCGGTCCTTCGGCTTCTTCTTCTTCTTAGGAGGGTTGCTACCACTCCCTGTGCCCTCGCCGCCATCAGTGGTTTCATCGTCCGCCGTTCCTTCGGCTTCTTCCTCCGCGTCTTCCATCTCATCATCCTCGCTCTCCGAAGGATGGTATTCTTCATCGTCTTCTAGACGCTGGGCCGCCTCCCAGAATGTCAATTGTTTATTCGGAGGTCTGAGTTCTCCTTCAGCGCTGATGCGCTTAGAACATCCAGCCTCGTCGTTGTCACACATCTTTGCACTAATAAAAAACAAATAATTGGTTAAATGCACAGAAAATCCGGCATGACCTTTGCTAATTTTCTTAAACTAGGAGTGCCCGATTTCTGCCGAAACGGAAGTTAATCAACATTTCGGCAAAATCAGGACTCATTTCATACAAGAACCTGCATACGGGACATAATAAAGTGCTTCATACAAGCACAAGAATAATTTCAAGTGCTACAACAATAACAACAATCCTTGCTGTCATTTGCTTGCAATAAGAAAATGAGAATACACCATACACCATAACAAGCACAAGTTTAGCAAGAAAATGACGGCAACATAATTTTTAGTTCTGTGAACAAATGACAGCAAATAATAGCAAATGACAAGTATACACAGTTCAATTCAGTTCACCTTGGCAAGCACAAGCTCGACATCTAACTTGACAGCAACTACAGGTGCAATGCAGACTTGTTTTAATTTGACAGCAACTACAGGTGCAATGCAGGCATCTAACTTGACATCAACTACATCTAACTTGACAGCAACTACAGGTGCAATGCAGACATCTAACTTGACAGCAACTTGACAGCAACTACAGGTGCAATGCAGACATCTAACTTGACAACAACACAGTCCACAGGTTACAAAGGCTCTCTGTCTGATCTGATCAACACTTACACAGTCCACCGGCAGATGCATTCAACACTTACATAGTCCACAAGTTTTTCCTAATCTGATCAACCAATGGCTCAGGCTCTCTGTCTATTATTACTGGACTTGATAAAATATGACCATCTTACTGCTATATTCATCTACTGGACTTGCAAGAAGTTACTGGACTTGATGCATGAGTGATGTTTTATTTCATGCTTGGGTTAAAGAATATATGACCATCTAGTGCTATATTAATCTACTGCACATATCTGTTATCACCATGATAAGGACATCAATGCCATATTAATCTAGTGCTATATTAATCTACTGCACATATCTAGTGCTATATTAATCTAGTGCTTGGGTTAAAAAAATTCATGACTGTTATCACCATGATAAGGACATTGGCCATCTACTGCACATATCTAGTCCTATATTAATCTACTGCTGCATTGCATGAGAAGAGTGAGAAGTGATGCAGGTAACTGAGGTGAGCACTGGCATAGGTTGCACTGGCATAGGTTGTACTAGTAACTGAGGTGAGCACTAGAATTGATGGGAACAGTAAGAGGGAAGGGACAAAAATAGAAGCTACATGAAAACCATCTAGTGACATGATTGACTGATTTATTAACAGAACATGGAGAGGTTAGAAAAGTATCCATTTATTGCTTAAAAAACTACTGCACTGGTTTAACTAGCCCATTTCAAGCCAAAACTGTTTATACTACAAACATTAAAGTCGAATTCAGATCACTATGAGAAAAAAATATCGAATTCAGATCGAAATGGTAAACCATTTCAGATTAACAGCTTGCATCATTTCAGCACTAAATCTACTGCTAAATCAAGCTACTGCTACTACCTAAACCTAAACCTAAACCTAAATCTAATCCTAAATCAACCTAAACCTCACTGTCAACCTAATCCTAAATCAACCTAAACCTCACTGTCAACCTAAACCTAAATCTAATTCTAAATCAATGCCCGCGGGTGAGATGGAGAGAGGGGGAGATGGAGAGAGGGGAGAAGACTCACCTTTCTGAGACGAGGACGAGGACGAGCCTGCGGTTGAGGTGGCTGGCGAGGCAGGGCTGTAGACGGTCGAGTCCACTGGCGAGGCGAGCGAGCCGGCGACGCTCCTCCCCCACCTCTTCCTGGCTGGCGACGCTCCACCTCCACCTCCTCCTGGCTGGTGCGCGGCCGACGCTCCTCCTGGCTGGCACGTGGGCGGCGCTCCTCGTCCTGCAGCTGGCTGGCGCGCGGGCGACGCTCCTCCTCCACCTCCTCCTGGCGGGCGCGCGTTGATGCAGATGGGATGCGGCGGCGGCGCGTCGATGGGGATGAGAGAGGGGGCTCGGGCTGAGATGGAGCGATGGGGATGAGAGAGGTGGCTCGATCGAGTGGATAAAGCCAGTTAGGCATAGCGCACTTGTGCATAGTGCGCTACGGATATCTGTAGCGCACTACGGGCTAGTGCGCTACGCCTATCGGCTTCTAACTACTGGATAAGAGAACTACAGACCCACTAGCTAACAACTATACTAGCCTATCCCACTGGTTCTGCCCACTACTCTATTCTAAACCTAAGAGCACCCAGGTTCGAATCCTGGTTCCCCAATTTTTTGTTTTGATTTTAAAAACACTTTTAAATATTCCAAAAAATGCCCAAAAGTGGTGATATATGCCATAGAAGTTTTATTTTGATTTTAAAATACTTTTAAATATTCCAAAAATGCCCAAAAGTAATAATATTCCAAAAATGCCCAAAAATATGATTTAAAGTATAACTAAATTTCATAATACTTTGTTCATGAATATTACAATCTTTTTTGACCACGCTTTTACAATATTTTTTGAGCTAGCGTTTTACAATCTTTTTTCCCTTCTTTGTCGCGGTTGAATAATTTATCCCCGGCACTTTAATGTTTTTTCTTTCGAACGGGCTACCTTTTTTGGGTAGGGTTGTCCTTTTTCTTCTTGTGATGTATGTTGCTGCATCGTAGTCGTCGTCATCTTCAATCTTTGGATCGCCGTACTGGTCGAAGTCTTGCTCGTTGGCGACTCCATCCATTCCGATGATGTTTCTTTTTCCTCTCCTCACGACAACACGGCTAGGATTTGTCGGGTCGGTAATGAAAAAACATTGGTCCACTTTGGTAGCCAGTACCCACGGTTCATTTTTCGCAGCCACGTTTGCACCGGCGGCCTTGGATTTGGCTGCTTCGGGTATAACCATGGTTGTGAAATACCGGTCTTCTCTTTCGACGCTCTTTGCCCATCTGACACGGAACATCGGCACCTTTTATCGACAGTAGTCGAGCTCCCAGATCTCCTCGATTCTTCCGTAGAATCTTTCCTTCATGTTGTCATCGGTGTAGAATTCCGACGTTACGCCTGAGTTCTGATAATCACACTTGTTGTCCTTTTCCTCCGTGTAGAATGTGTAGCCGTTGATATCATACGCCTGATAGGTCACCAGGTTTTGCATCGGTCCCTGCGACAAGGTGAATATGATCTTTTCCGTGTCAGAAGAATGCGAGCGCGGGGGATTATCAAGGAGCGTCTGCCTAAACCAACGCGTGAAATCTGAGTTGTGCTCTTTGATTATTTCTCCCTACGTCCTCTGTATGCCCGGTCACTGTACTTCTTCTCGATTAACCTTTTGTGCTTCTGTACCAAGGATCGACCAGTTCTAAATGCTGTAGCGCGACGAGGTTTGCTCGATCAAAGTCTGCGCGTCGAAAATCGAAGTCTGCATGCAGTATGTGACGACCCTCTCGGTGACCAGATCCGTCGAGCTTGCCAAGGTGTCTGTTGACGGGAAGACCGACAGGGTTCTCGATGTCTAGATAATTCGTGCAGAAAGAGATGCACTCTTCGGCCAGAAAGCCCTTGGCTATGCTTCCATCTGGACGGGACCTGTTGCGAACGTATCCTTTGATGTGTCCGTTCATCCTTTCGAACGCCATCATGCTGCGGAGAAACATCGGCCCGAGTTGTACGATGTCCTCCACGACATGGACCAGCAGATGCACCATAATGTCGAAGAATGCGGGTGGGAAGTAGACCTCAAGCTCACATAGTATCACCACGATCTCCTCCTGCAGCCTTCCGAGCTGATTCAAGCCAATCGACTTCCTAGAGATGACGTCGAAAAACTTGCATAGGCCAAATAACGTTTCACGGACGTGCTCGTCCATTATCCCTCTTAGTGCGACCGGAAGTACCTGCGTCATTATCACGGCACAGTCGTGAGACTTCATGCCACTGAACCTCTGCTTCGCCTCGTCTAGGTATCTGCTTATCTTGCCCGCGTAGCCGTAAGGAAATTTGAGACCTAGAAGGCACTTGAAAAACTGTTTGATCTCATCCTGGCTTAGAGTGAAGCAAGAAGGAGGGCAGTAATATTCGTTCTTCTTGAACTTTTTACCCTTCCGACGACCTTGTGTCGTCTCCGACTCATGATCATCGTCATCTTCCTGATCATCAAGAGTAGTGCGTCCTCCGTGAAGCTCCTTCCGGATACCCAAGCATATCAGGTCGTGCCTTGCTTTCGGACCATCTTTCGTCCTATCTGGCATGTTGATTATGGTGGCGACCAGACTCTCGCACACGTTTTTCGTGATATGCATGATGTCGAGGCTATGAGGCGTGCGGAGAAACTTCCAGTATGGCAACTCCCAGAAAACAGACCTTGTTTTCCATACCTTCATCATCGGCTTGTCTTGTTGCTGCCTCTTTCGCTTCTTTCCAGGCTTAGGACAATCTTTCCAGTTTTTTAGCAACTCTTCCACTTCTTCGCTGCTCCTACGCTCTAGGATTCCTCGGGTCTCTGATTTGCCATCGAACAGGTCTCCACGTTTTCTCCATGGATCATTCTTGCCGAGCCACCTCCGGTGCGCCATGAACACGGTTTTCGATGACCCTGGATCTTTCTCTAGTTGGATATAGCTTGTGTTATCCATGCACCTAACGCATGCGCAGAATCCTTGGATAACCTGCCCCGAGATATACCCGCAACCTGGATAGTCTTGCACCGTAGTGACCAACGCGGCTCTCATAGTGAAATAATCTTGTGCGACGGCGTCGTAAGTATTGGCTCCAGATTCCCATAACGTGGCTAGCTCCTCTTTCAACAGCCCGAGATACAGATTGATGTCGGTACCAGGTTGTTTCGGCCCTTGAATTAGCATACTCATTTGTATGTACTTCTTCTTCATGCACAACCATGGAGGGAGGTTGTACATCCATACAAACACGGGCCAAGTGCTGTGCGTGCTGCTCTGGCTACCGAACGGATTGAGTCCATCGGTGCTCGCACCAAGCCTTATGTTCCTCGAATCTCCACCGAATTCTGGGAATTCGAGTTCCAATGCTTTCCACTGGCTAGCATCTGAAGGGTGCGTCAGCAGCTCATCCTTTTCGGGGTCATCATCATCTCCTGGCTTCTTCCTTTCCTCATGCCACCGCATGAGCTTCGCTTCCTTAGGGTCCGCGAAATAGCGCTGCAGACGAGGGGTGATAGGAAAGTACCATACCACTTTTCGAGGTGCTTTCTTCCCTTTCTTGTATCGACTCACGCCGCACACCGGACATGTGGTTTTCTCCGCGTCCTCGCCCCGATAAATGATGCAATCGTTGATGCATACGTGATATCTAACATGCGGTAGATCGAGAGGACAGACGATTTTCTTGGCATCCTCGATACTAGTTGGACATGTGTTCCCCTCCGGGAGACGATCGTGCCAGAATGCCATCATATCGTCGAAGCTTGCGTCGCTCAATTTGTGCTTTGCCTTCATCTCCATAGCCTTGAGCGTTACATTCAACCGGGTATCATCGGGCCTGCATCCTTCATACAATGGAGTAACCGCGTCTTTCTCAAGTTGCGCAAGCTTGGCTTTCTCTCTAGCGGCAGCCCTGGCGTTACTCGTCTGCTTGAGAAGCAGCTCTTGCACATAAGGGTCCCGCACCCAGCCTGACGTTGTTCCATCGTCGTCTGCTCCTCCGGCATCTAGATCATCATCATCCCGGTCTTCTTCCGCACCTTCACCATCTCCAGGAGCCTCTTCATCATCTTGCCCGTTCTCGCCGTGATGATGATCATCGTCATGTTGGCCACCTTCTTCACCGTCTCCATCATCTACGCCATCGCTTATCCAACGAGTGTATCCATCCATGAAACCATGGCGGAGCAGATGCGCCTGCAGATTCCCGGAATCTGGGTCGATCACCCAGTTGAGTTTGCACCTTCTGCACGGACATCTTATATCTGTCTTGTTATTTCGTATCATGTCGGTCGTCGCACATTTCAAAAATCTAGCCACAATGCCTTCGCTCATTATGCGGACCATTTTTGCCTGCACGATGTACACGGTACAATTTTGAAGTCTATTAGAACCACATAATGAATGCATGCATGCAATGGTCGATAGAAAATTTCGGCATGACCTATCCTAAAATTAGGACCTTTGCGAAATGCCAAAGACTTGCCAAAATGGAAATGAATCAACATTTTGGCAAAACAAATGGCAACTTGTTCACATACAAACACAAGAGAGAGAGAGACCGATCCATACACACATGAACATATCATTATCCTCTCCATACACACATGCATGAGCATCATCGATACTCTCCATATACACACACATATGACCATCGATCCTCTCCACACATACACACATCATGAGCATCGATCATCTACATACATATGAGCACATGCATCATCCATATACACATGAACACATCCTTACATGGACAACTTACCGAGATGAGAGACCGATCGCGAGAAAGATGGAAAGGAGAGGTGCGCGCGTCGACCGAAGACGGATAGATGAGAGACCGGAGACCTCCTCTATTACTTATGTAACATCCAAAGCAAGTTTTACATGCTAAAAATGGTGAATGTATGGAGAAATTGAGGTGGGAAGGAGAAGATCCCGACTAGATCTAAGGAGGAAGAAGAAGGGGAAAGTGAAGTGTGGGTGGTGGATGTGTGGGCACACATGTGCACATAAAGTGCTGCCCTAAAAGAATCGACACATCCGTGGCGCACACGGCCCCTGTGCGCCACAGGGAGTACAAACTTCTGTGGCGCACTAGGCCGAGTGCGCCACAGATGCTCCTAGTCCCTGTGGCGCACTAGGCGGAGTGCGCCACAGAAGTTTGTGGCCGTTTCAGAGCAGAGGTGGGCATGCGCTTAGGCGTAGCGCACCAGGCTCACGTGCGCCACAGATGACCCTAACAACCATGGCGCACATGACTATAGTGCGCTACAGATGTTTGGCGTGTGGCCAACAGGGCCCTGGCCCACACACATCTGTGGCGCACTATAGTCATGTGCGCCACGGTTGTTCTAGTTATTAGTAGGGCACTGCCCACAGGTGAGCCACGCCTGTTTTAGCCGTGGGGCACTTCAACCATGTGAGCCACGGATGTGCTGATTACCTATAGCCGTTTTCCTAGTAGTGAAGCCATCTCTCCATCAATGATTGAAGA
This sequence comes from Avena atlantica, assembly GCA_910589765.1. Lineage (NCBI taxonomy): Eukaryota > Viridiplantae > Streptophyta > Magnoliopsida > Poales > Poaceae > Avena > Avena atlantica. The sequence continues at coordinate 15,363,541 of OU342736.1, forward strand.
ATTCAAACAACCCTTGTTCAATCCACAAGATTTTAACTTAGAAATTTGAATGATGAGATTCTTGATTGCTTCCATGTCTTGATGCTCAATTTGTCCTTTACCAGGGACATGGCTAAGTACTTAGATTTTACACTCTGCAGAGGTGGTGCACTTTCCCCACAAAACTTGGTTTCCCAAGACAAGATCTTTCAGAAGCCTTCCCTGAGACCAAAATGGACGCGCTCCAACCTATCAAACACTACCACCCACTGTCCATATGGCTAAGTTCTTGCAACCTATATGATCATGGCAGAGCCCATATTGCCAAGTGGTTACACTTGAAGCTTCTCAACATTTGACATCTCAAATCCCTTTGTTCCTGGGTGGCCATCCACAAGTGAGATACACAACCCAAGTCCATGGCCTTGTGTAACCATTCAACATATCCCAATCCTTCCATTCCACCCAGGTGATTCATTAACTTAGTTGTTTTATTAAACAAAACATAAGTCCTCAGACTTAGAATATTTTTCCATAGTGTGAATATATATTCCACCCATGTTTTCTATTAGCTAGGCTAAGCTTGGTAGTAATAGGAAACTTAACTTAGAAAATCCTACTAAGGATTCATCTACTAGGTTTTCCTATAGCAAGATCTATACTTAGCAAAATCCATGCAAGTTTTACTTAGCAAAATCACTAATGCATAGTAAAAGTAATGGGACAAAAAGTATGAAGCATCACTTGCCTTTTTGGTGGGGAATGGTGGCTCACTTCTTGATCTTGCTAGTCTCACACATCACTACAAATCAATCAAGCAAACACAAATTCAATTCACACTCCAAACCAAAGTCAAACAAACAATTCTTCACACACACAAAGTAATGGAATCTAAGTCATGCATGGGAGCATGCACAAGATAGTTTTATTTTGTAAAGGGGTCTCTATGGGGTTTATAAACTTTGTAAGTTCCAAATTGGTCATTTACCAAAGTGGCAAAGTTATTAGTTAGAGGGTTTCGTCCAAATGCTATTTTTAATTCCATTCATCATTTCATGTGGTAAAAAAATGTTTTTATTAAGGCAAAAACTCTTAAGTTGTTCACCAAATGAGTTGATATTGCAAAACTTGATGTTTTGGGTCAGTAGGGTTGGTCTAAACCATTTTTCTCCAAAGTTCTTTACTCAAAATCATTTCCATAAACAATCCATTATTTTATTTGGCTAGAAATTGGCTAAGTCAAATAATTCAACGTAAATTTCACCAAAATCATTTTTAACACCAAAGGTTGGTTCCTAGGGTCAGTAAGGTCACAACAATCCTTTTTGCAAAAGTTTTATTCCAAAAATCATATTTAAAAATTTTTATAATCTAAACAAGCATACATAAGTTTCTGCAATTTCAAACAAGATAACAATTACCATTTGCTAAACTAAGGCCATGGTTGGCTAGGGCTTGTTCTCCTGAATTCATTGATATAAAATTCGCAAAATTTGGACGTGTGGTTTGAAAGTTATAAGGTTTTCAAATTGCAATTCAAATCTGGTTTACAATATGTTTTTAAATCATCAGCTGGACACGCGGCGGCTTCCTATTCGTCGGTACCGTTTCAGTTGGATCACGCAACGACAGCCGTTGGATTAAGTTAAATCGTGCGGCGCGCAGAGGTTACTTACCGCTTCAGTTAAATTCTATCGTGGCCTTACGATTACGATCTAACGGTGCCAGGCACACCAGCCACAGATGGGCGGCGCTGCGGTGGCTACCGGCGGCGGAGCTGTCGGTCGACGACGGTGCCGATGCTACAGGAGGTTAGGGAGAAAGGGAAGATTCTCACCAGGCTCAGGAGAACACGGCGAAGCTCAAGGTGCTCTAGAGATGGCAAGGGGCGCACTGGTCTTGGCAGGATTGCTCGCCGGAGTTGCTTCGGGCGGCGGTGCTCTCAGGTTGTTGTTGCCGGCGTCGTTTAGGACCACGCTAGGACAAAATAGAGGCAAGGTTAGGTGCGCACGAGGGTCATGAGTAAGGGAACATCATCGGGTTTGAGAGGGGAGGTCGGGTTCTACCTGGGGACGTCGTCGGAGAATGGCAGACGCGGCGGCGTTCGAAAGCTTGATGTAGCCGATGCTATGGGGCGCCCGCGGTTGAGAGGAGGATGCTGGGAGATGCGTCTGGTTGTGGGGGAGCTGTGAGCTTGGTCAATGAAGCTAGGGGAGGTCTGGTTTCGCCAGAATCGTCACCGGAGCATCATCGGAGACAGAGACAGTCGAGGAGAGATTGTGGCGGCCTGGAGGCGTGTCGAGGAGGGGCGTCTGGGGGAAATGGAGGAGGAGGCGTTGGCGCTTAAGTGCGCTTGATCGCGGCGAGTTATGGTGGCTGCGTTAAGGCGTAATCAAGCCGAGGATTTAAGTCTGCAACGGCGAGGAGAGGGGGAAGAACAGTTCGCGGGGTGGGGAAGGAGAACAGTGGAAAGGGGTCCACTGGTCAGTGGGAAAAACGTTTCAGGTGGGGTCCTCTGGTCAGCGTCGGTGTGGGTACGGTTCTGAGTGGAAAAGAAAACGGTTCGGGAAGGGGAGTTGGGCTAGATGGGCTGGAGCTGGGCCAGATGGTTGGGCTGCTCGTTTTGTTCTATTTTTTTCCATATGATTTCTTTTTCTTTTTCCAAATCTATTTCCTGTTTTTGAATTTCAAACAACCAAACATCAATAAAATAAACTCAAACAGACACCACACTTCAAAATTTTGAACTTGGTTCTGTTTAGTAACCTGAACCAAAAATCCTAAATAAAATAATAGTTTAAATCTTTTTAGGTTCCATTTATTAATTAAATAAAATGGTCCATGGTTTATTAATAAAGCAAGGTTTGGTTTGTTTAATAAAATCTTCATTTGAAATCCAAAAGCTTTCAAAACCCAATCAGTAGGTTTTATTTGGAAATAAAGAATATTTGGAAAACTTGTTTAAAATAATATAATCCTTTTACCTTAGGGTCCATTAATAATAAAATGGACCTTAGTTAAAAATAGGGTTTGATTTTATTAATAAAATCTTTATTTGAAACCTAAATATTTTCAAAACATAAATATTAAATACTTGGAAACTTGTTTTTAAAACAAAATAATCTTTTATTTTAGTGTCCATTATTAATTACATTTAATAGATTTTTATTATTAAATCAAATAGGATTTGTTTTATTGGGATATTTATTTGAAATCTAAAATAAAGCCTAAACACTTTAGTAGTTTTTATTTGTGAATATCAAATAATTAGGAAAATTTAAATTATTTAATAAGTTTTGATGTTTCAATTTAAATTGGTAAAACCTTTTATTTAAATAAAGTTGGATATTAAATCCTTATTAATTTATTTAAATAAACTTTTGCTAATTTTATTAAAAATAAAATGTTTTAATTCCAAAGCTTGGCCAAGGTTTTAATTGGCTTTATAAAATGATCCTTATTTGTAAAACTTCTATTTCATTTGAAAACTATTCTTTTCATTTAATTGTTCCAAAATAGTATTTCCAAATGTTTTTATTTTTCCTTTTATTAAATGTTTATCTTTTTAAATCCCTTTAGGTTTTATTTAATTCAAATGGGTTTGAAGTTCCAATTGAATTCAAAAAGTTTCTTCTGGCTCTAAAAATCAAACAAAGTTTTATTTTATTCATTTATTTTCACATTACAAGATTTGGGAAATCTTGGGATGTGACAGGCTACCACCCTTAAAATAAATCTCGTCCCGAGATTTGGGAAGGCTAGGGTTTCAAGCAAGTTCAAACAACTAGGGGTCTACCACCCTTAAAAAAAATTTCAAACAAAAATTACATACTTGCCTTCTTGGGTCCTGGAAATTTCTCTAAGTTAAACTTTTGCTTTGTTCCTATGCTTGACTCATGGGCCAAGATTGAGTTTCTCCATAGGCTTGTTCAACTTGTTCTTCATCCTTTCTGGACAGTTGCTTGCATAATGCCCTGGATTCTTGCAGTTGAAACAATGAATGTCCTTGAGTTCTTTGCGTTGTTCTTGTGGACAAGTGGCTACGTAATGGCCCGGTTCTTTGCAGTTGTTGCACCACACTTGGTCAATCTCTTTATTCTTCTTGTTCTCTGGGCATCCACTGGAGTAGTGTCCCATTTCCTTACATCTACGACATTGTGCAAGGCTCATGTCTTGCTTTGGTTTCTTAAATTTCTTTAGTCCTTTGAATTGGATTGTCTTGTTAGGAGGTAGGAGTGGTCCTTTTCCTTTGGTAGACTTGGATCCTTCTTGTTTCCTTTGTTCCACCATGGCATAGATGGGACATTGGTCAGGAGTGTGGTCACTTCCTTCACAAAGGTAACAAGTAGCTTGATAGGTAGGGAATTGTTCAACAGGATGATCTTCTTCACAATTGGGGCATTGTCCTTCATGCTCCTTGGAAGTATGATCCTTGTCTCCACATATAGTGCAAGCTGGGGCTCCATCTAGAATAATATTCTTGTCAGCCTTGTTATCATAGACTTCTTTGGGGTAGTTTTCCTCCATGTTGATCATTTGATTAGTCACCTTAAGCATCAGTTGGGACTGCTCTTCCAAAAACTTTTGTAGTGCTGGATCTTTATCACTATTGTTGACTATAAACTGAGCTGTCAGTTGATTCAACTGATGTTGGGTGGCTATGAGCTCTCTCATGCTGTCTGCTTGATTGGTGTTGGTGTCATCAACCTTGGAGTCTTTTGGAGTAGTCATCTGTTTGGGTTGAAGGGAGGTTAGAATAGGCAAGTTATTTTCTAAAGAATTATTTCTAATCACACACATCACAATTCACACAAACATTGTGCATGCAATTTCAAACAAACATTTCACTCAAACAAGGTTCAAGTACTCACTTAGGTAACAAAATATTTTTGTTACACCACATAAGTTGGTGGTTTTGTCTTAGCTAAAATTTGGTGGTCCATCTATATGGTTCACTTGTGTTCTTTCCTTTCTTCTTGATTCTTCTTGTATGAGATCATGGTTTCCTTGAGAAAAACTCCTGGTCACAATACTTCAAAGTTGTTGATGGTTTCTTCTTATTTTGCATTCCCTCAGTCTCTAAATCTTAAGTAAGATTTCCTTGTCTCACTTGTGGTCCTTAGTAGTTTCCATGTTGGAAGTCCTTGGTGAACATGCTGAAGATGTTGAAGTCATTAGAGCTGAAGATGTTGAAGTCATTAGAGTTGAAAGTGTTGAAGAAGTCCTTTGCACATGGTGTAGTCTTTGGTCATGGGGTAGGTTTTTCCATCAAGTTTTAAATAGCAGAGAAGTAGAGTTGAAAACAAAGTGGTTGAGGAAAGAGTTTACAAGTGTTTTTGTAAATAAGTTTTTGGAACAAGTACAACTTCTATTTTTCTAAGGGTTTTTGTCCAATCCTAGGTTTACAAATCCTACATGCAACACAATGCTCTGATACCATCTGTCGAGGCCTCAACCTGATAAGGTAGATTCCCCCTGTGTTTTACAATGCTAGTCCCTGGATCAATAGCTAGCATCCACAGTTTAGATGTAATATCAAGAAACAAGGGTCATAATATAACTTTATAACCAGGAATAACATAATTTTATTACATCAAACATAGCTCATTAGGCTATTACATTACATTGCAGCGGAATAAATATAGTCATGGGTCCTTCATCTTCAAAGTGCCACAGGCAGATGTTGGTTGTAGACTTTGTAATCCTAAACTATCAATCTTCACTAAAATCAATCAACCTGCAACATACAAGTTACAGCCACAAAGGGTCAATACATTTGAATTGTATTGGCAAGTGATACTATGGTAGTATTGTGGAGTCTATCAACTATATGCATTTGGCTAAGTGGAGTTGAGGCTTGCATTGCTCAAAATATATTTTTCTTATCATTTTGAAAATACTAAGTTTTTGCTTGACAAAATCATTTTTCTCAATCAAAGATTTCAAGATGCTTGTACCAAGCCATCTCTCCATCAATGATTGAAGAATTCAAACAACCCTTGTTCAATCCACAAGATTTTAACTTAGAAATTTGAATGATGAGATTCTTGATTGCTTCCATGTCTTGATGCTCAATTTGTCCTTTACCAGGGACATGGCTAAGTACTTAGATTTTACACTCTGCAGAGGTGGTGCACTTTCCCCACAAGACTTGGTTTCCCAAGACAAGATCTTTCAGAAGCCTTCCCTTAGACCAAAATGGACGCGCTCCAACCTATCAAACACTACCACCCACTGTCCATATGGCTAAGTTCTTGCAACCTATATGAGCATGGCAGAGCCCATATTGCCAAGTGGTTGCACTTGAAGCTTCTCAACATTTGACATCTCAAATCCCTTTGTTCCTGGGTGGCCATCCACAAGTGAGATACAAAACCCAAGTCCATGGCCTTGTGTAACCACTCAACATATCCCAATCCTTCCATTCCACCCAGGTGATTCATTAACTTAGTTGTTTTATTAAACAAAACATAAGTCCTCAGACTTAGAATATTTTTCCATAGTGTGAATATATATTCCACCCATGTTTTCTATTAGCTAGGCTAAGCTTGGTAGTAATAGGAAACTTAAGTTAGAAAATCCTACTAAGGATTCATCTACTAGGTTTTCCTATAGCAAGATCTATACTTAGCAAAATCCATGCAAGTTTTACTTAGCAAAATCACTAATGCATAGTAAAAGTAATGGGACAAAAAGTATGAAGCATCACTTGCCTTTTTGGTGGGGAATGGTGGTTCACTTCTTGATCTTGCTAGTCTCACACATCACTACAAATCAATCAAGCAAACACAAATTCAATTCACACTCCAAACCAAAGTCAAACAAACAATTCTTCACACACACAAAGTAATGGAATCTAAGTCATGCATGGGAGCATGCACAAGATAGTTTTATTTTGTAAAGGGGTCTCTATGGGGTTTATAAACTTTGTAAGTTCCAAATTGGTCATTTACCAAAGTGGCAAAGTTATTAGTTAGAGGGTTTTGTCCAAATGCTATTTTTAATTCCATTCATCATTTCATGTGGTAAAAAAAATGTTTTTATTAAGGCAAAAACTCTTAAGTTGTTCACCAAATGAGTTGTTATTGCAAAACTTGATGTTTTGGGTCAGTAGGGTTGGTCTAAACCATTTTTCTCCAAAGTTCTTTACTCAAAATCATTTCGATAAACAATCCATTATTTTTATTTGGCTAGAAATTGGCTAAGTCAAATAATTCAACCTAAATTTCACCAAAATCATTTTTAACACCAAAGGTTGGTTCCTAGGGTCAGTAAGGTCACAACAATCCATTTTGCAAAAGTTTTATTCCAAAAATCATTTTTAAACCATTTTTATACTCTAAACAAGCATACATAAGTTTCTGCAATTTCAAACAAGATAACAATTACTATTTGCTAAACTAAGGCCATGGTTGGCTAGGGCTTGTTCTCCTGAATTCATTGATATAAAATTCGCAAAATTTGGACGTGTGGTTTGAAAGTTATAAGGTTTTCAAATTGCAATTCAAATCTGGTTTACAATATGTTTTTAAATCATCAGCTGGACACGCGGCGGCTTCCTATTCGTCGGTACCGTTTCGGTTGGATCACGCAACGACAGCCGTTGGATTAAGTTAAATCGTGCGGCACGCAGAGGTTACTTACCGCTTCAGTTAAATTCTATCGTGGCCTTACGATTACGATCTAACGGTGCCAGGCACACCAGCCACAGATGGGCGGCGCTGCGGTGGCTACCGGCGGCGGAGCTGTCGGTCGACGACGGTGCCGATGCTACAGGAGGTTAGGGAGAAAGGGAAGATGCTCACCAGGCTCAGGAGAACACGGCGAAGCTCAAGGTGCTCTAGAGATGGCAAGGGGTGCACTGGTCTTGGCAGGATTGCTCGCCGGAGTTGCTTCGGGCGGAGGTGCTCTCAGGTTGTTGTTGCCGGCGTCGTTTAGGACCGCGCTAGGACAAAATAGAGGCATGGTTAGGTGCGCACGAGGGTCATGAGTAAGGGAACATCATCGGGTTTGAGAGGGGACGTCGGGTTCTACCTGGGGACGTCGTCGGAGAATGGCAGACGCGGCGGCGTTCGAAAGCTTGATGTAGCCGACGCTATGGGGCGCCCGCGGTTGAGAGGAGGATGCTGGGAGATGCGTCTGGTTGTGGGGGAGCTGTGAGCTTGGTCAATGAAGCTAGGGGAGGTCTGGTTTCGCCGGAATCGTCACCGGAGCATCATCGGAGACAGAGACAGTCGAGGAGAGATTGTGGCGGCCTGGAGGCGTGTCGAGGAGGGCGTCTGGGGGAAATGGAGGAGGAGGCGTTGGCGCTTAAGTGCGCTTGATCGCGGCGAGTTATGGTGGCTGCGTTAAGGCGTAATCAAGCCGAGGATTTAAGTCTGCAACGGCGAGGACAGGGGGAAGAACAGTTCGCGGGGTGGGGAAGGAGAACAGTGGAAAGGGGTCCACTGGTCAGTGGGAAAAACGTTTCAGGTGGGGTCCTCTGGTCAGCGTCGGTGTGGGTACGGTTCTGAGTGGAAAAGAAAACAGTTCGGGAAGGGGAGTTGGGCTAGATGGGCTGGAGCTGGGCCAGATGGTTGGGCTGCTCGTTTTGTTCTATTTTTTTCCATATGATTTCTTTTTCTTTTTCCAAATCTATTTCCTGTTTTTGAATTTCAAACAACCAAACATCAATAAAATAAACTCAAACAAACACCACACTTCAAAATTTTGAACTTGGTTCTGTTTAGTAACCTGATCCAAAAATCCTAAATAAAATAATAGTTTAAATCTTTTTAGGTTCCATTTATTAATTAAATAAAATGGTCCATGGTTTATTAATAAATCAAGGTTTGGTTTATTTAATAAAGTCTTCATTTGAAATCCAAAAGCTTTCAAAACCCAATCAGTAGGTTTTATTTGGAAATAAAGAATATTTGGAAAACTTGTTTAAAATAATATAATCCTTTTACCTTAGGGTCCATTAATAATAAAATGGACCTTAGTTAAAAATAGGGTTTGATTTTATTAATAAAATCTTTATTTCAAACCTAAATATTTTCAAAACATAAATATTAAATACTTGGAAACTTGTTTTTAAAACAAAATAATCTTTTATTTTAGTGTCCATTATTAATTACATTTAATAGATTTTTATTATTAAATCAAATAGGATTTGTTTTATTGGGATATTTATTTGAAATCTAAAATAAAGCCTAAACACTTTAGTAGTTTTTATTTGTGAATATCAAATAATTAGGAAAACTTAAATAATTTAATAAGTTTTGATGTTTCAATTTAAATTGGTAAAACCTTTTATTTAAATAAAGTTGGATATTAAATCCTTATTAATTTATTTAAATAAACTTTTGCTAATTTCATTAAAAATAAAATGTTTTAATTCCAAAGCTTGGCCAAGGTTTTAATTGGCTTTATAAAATGATCCTTATTTGTAAAACTTCTATTTCATTTGAAAACTATTCTTTTCATTTAATTGTTCCAAAATAGTATTTCCAAATGTTTTTATTTTTCCTTTTATTAAATGTTTATCTTTTTAAATCCCTTTAGGTTTTATTTAATTCAAATGGGTTTGAAGTTCCAATTGAATTCAAAAAGTTTCTTCTGGCTCTAAAAATCAAACAAAGTTTTATTTTATTCATTTATTTTCACATTACAAGATTTGGGAAATCTTGGGATGTGACACCAAGATAGATAAGTGTCAAATACTACTAATATGATTATTCAAATAGAGTAATTCGTTCTTACTTAAAGACTATAACTAAGAAAGAACACCTAATAAGGTTACCTTAAAATTTAAATACTTCTCCTTAGCTAAGTAAGATTTTTTTCAAAAGTTATTCTTCTAAGATACATTATAAAGCAAGACATAAGAATTTTTATGAAAGCTCTGAATGATAAACAAACCTTATATACATAGTCTACAAATACATTTTCCACTTGAGTATTCCATTATTGTCTGTGCTTTATTATACTTACAAGTTGTTTCACACACAATCACAAGCCTTAATAAGAAGCACCAATATGAAACTTATTTAAAAGGACAACATATTCTAATAGCAACCATTTCCAGTTTCCAAACCCTAGATCAACATTGTCCCCGGGATGTGTGTTTATCAACTGCATTACATTACTTATGCATAATGGCACCTTGCTTCTTTAAACATTAGTCCTTACCGGGCCAATGATGCTGATTTCAGATATTGGATCTCTTATATTTTCTTGAAGAGCGTGAGTGCATAATCCTGCAATCACAAAAGGCAAGTTCACACTTGCTCATGTCCTTTGGTTATTTTCTGTAAAGTAATTTACAAATATAGTTGTCATCACCTGCATTTGAAAAAGGTCCGAAAACACTATTTTCATAATAATGTGATTATAGGTTATTTACCATGAAGTAATAACCTACTATGAAAGTTCTGTTGGTAAAGGAACATATTATGTAGGACTTAACAACCAATGTCGCTAGTGATTCTTGCACCGTATATCATGCGTTAACCATGAGATTTGGAATGGAACGGAGAAGTCAGCTGTATCTTCTTCCTCTTGCATGTAGCCGGATGTGCAGGTCGTGGCTGTTATCACTCGTAGCGTGCATATTAATTGGTAACTCGTAGAGGATATGCAGCATATGGGTGGGAACCCTCAATGTCCCATGATAGTTCTGCATCTAACGGTCTGTACAAACCATTGCCATAATTCAATATGTGGGCATGGTGTACACCAAGGAGGCATGCGAGGTCACGAAGGGGGCAATGATTGGCTTGGATCATCTACTGGGCCCCACACCATAGGAAGTGTGGACGGGAAAGATCGCTTGGTTGTGCAACAAGGATTTGATCTCTCATGGGTAAAGTAACGCACCTCTGCAGAGTGTAAGAACTGTAACTTGTTACTCCCTATTCTGGGAAGGAGTTGCGAACGCGGTGGGAAAGGAACTCATTGAAAGTTCATGTAAACCCGCGAAGGCTGACGGACATAGCTTTTCACAATAAAAGCAACCTTTGAAGAAATGTTTATGAAAACCTGCATTGCCTATGACCTATGGTCTATGGCTGTAGATATAGTGCATCAAACACTCCTTTTCTAGTGAACTTGCTGAGTACGATCGTACTCAACGTATGTTCTTAACCCTTGCTAGATTATGAAGCCATTAAGACGACGTCTACATCAAGTTATGCTCTAGGAATCATCACCAGAAGCTAAAGCTCTTCAATGAATTCAAGAAAGTCAACATATACATCAAATCGAGTGAAGACAAAGTTACTGATTAGATAGGAATATAATCCCTAGCCATAGAACCTATTTCTATAGTGTATTGCAATAGCAGCAATGCCAGACCATTAGTTAAGATACTAGTCTTAATAGTATGATAGTTTTTGAGTAGTTTATTTCAGATTCTTCTTTGTAAGAAGTTTCTTTCTCTCTCTTTACCCTAGAGTGTTCTCTGGATCTTGTGTAAAGATTTGAGTTGTAACCTATAGTCATGTCTTGGACCTGCTGTGTTTCTATTGTACCACTCTGAGGGATGTAATACTAGTGAACGGTTTTTCATTGGTGTTATGTCAACGACTATAGTGTACTACATCATGAAGTGGTATGCTGGGTCACCCCATTGTATGACCAATCTTTTCTTGATTTATCCACAAACTTCTCGAGTATGGTCTTTAGTTCCCTATTATAGAGTTCCACTTGACAACTTGTTTGAGAATGATATGGTGAAGCAACACGGTGAGTTACTCCATATTTGTAGAGGATCTTCCTAAAAGTTCCTTTCTTAAAAGGAGAACCAGGGTCAGTACTTAAAAATCTAGGAACTCCAAACCTAGGAAAGATGACATCCTTGATCATCTTCACAGAAGTAGTTGTATCTGCATGGTTAGTTGGAATAGCTTCAACCCATTTAGTAACATAATCGACAAAAATAAGGATATGAGTGTAGCCATTTGATTCTATAAAGGGTCCCATGTAATCCATTCCCCACACATCAAACGATTTAATTATAAGACTATAATTCATTGCCATCTCCTGTCTTCTGCCTATATTACCTCTTTTCTGCCAAGCATCACAATATTCTACATACATGTGTGCATCCTTGAACAAGGTGGGCCAATAGAATCTAGATTGAAGTACCTTTTCTGCAGTTAGCTTGCCTACATGATGTCCTCCATATGTTCTGTCATGACAAGCTTTTAAAATTGCATTCATTTCATGATTAGGAACACACTTTTGAACCATTCCATCAGGTCCATGATGATAAAGAAATGGATCATCCCAAAAGGAATATTTAAGATCATTAAAGAATTTCATTCTTTTATTTCTTGTCATACCAGGAGGTACAAATTTTCCAGAAAGATAATTATCATAATCTTCAAAACCAAGGATCAGTGACTTCAACGTTTGCTAAATATTCTCCTGAAAATGACTCATTTCTATGTACGGGATCAGTAATTATTCCCTCCATCATAGAGAGATCATCTGCTACCATATTATCCTTACCCCTCCTATATACTATTTGCAAATCATAATCTCGTATTAATAACACCCACCTAATCAACCTGGGCTTTGCATCCTTTTTCACAAGGAAGTGACGCAAAGCTTGGCGATCTGTATAAACTATTACTTTAGAATTAATAATGTAAGATCTAAATTTGTCACAAGCAAAAATTATAGCTAGGAACTCTTTCTTTGTAGTATTTTATTAATCTTATTAAGATTTCTACTAGCGTAATGAATAACATTTAAATTCTTCCCGTCTCGCTGTCCTAATACAGCTCCTAAAGCATTGTCACTAGCATCACACATGATTTCAAAAGGTACATCCCATTTTGGATATTGCATCATAGGTTCTGAAACTAATTTGTTTTTAAGATTTTCAAAAGCTGCAATGCAGTCATGGTCTAAGTAGAACGGAGTTTATTTATCAAGAAGGTTAGTGAGAGGAATATCTATTTTAGCAAAATCTTTTATAAAATGCTTGTAAAAATCTGCAGGTCCCAGAAACATTCTTATGTTTTTAATGTCTTGAGGCATGGGAAGATTTTTTATAGCACTTATATTGGTCTTATCTATTTCTATACCTTTGTCTGAAACCTGATTTCCAAAAACTTTATATTCTCTTTGCATGAATCAACATTGCTCCCAATTCAACACTAAATTTGATTGCCCGCATCTCTGCAAAACCTTGGTTAAATTATAGAGACAATTATCAAATGTTGTTCCACAAACAACGAAATCATTTTTTAGAACTTCCATATTCTTCTCAACAAGATCATCAAAGATTTTTAAAATACATTCATGAAAGGTTGCAGCTGCATTACATAAGCCAAACAGGATTAATCAATAAGCATATGTACCATAAGGACATGTGAAAGTTTTTTTTTCTCGATCTTCGGGTTGTATAGAAATTTCAGAATAACAGGAATAACAATCAAGAAAACAAAAATAAGAATTATTTCTTAGTCTTTCTAAAATTCTATCCGTGAGCGATATAAGTTTATGATTTTTCTGTTTCTCACGGTTTAATTTTCTGAAATCGATGCACATGTGATACCCAACAATAGGTCCTATAGGGACTAGCTCACCATCCTCATTCATAGCAGCATCAAAGACCCCCATGCCTTGGTATGCAATGAGCTGGGCTAACCCATTTACTATCAGAAATAGGATATATTATGTCGGCATCTAATAAGCGTATAACTCCTTTTCTTACTACTTCTTTCATTTTCGAATTAAGCCTTCTTTGTGTGTCAACTACAGGTACATCATCTTCAAGCATGGTAATCTTATGTGTCACAGTGGATGGATCTATTCCTTTAATATCATTTAGAGTATACCCAAATGCTTCACGATGTTTGACCAAAACTAAAATAAGTTTATTTGTTTCATTTATGATAATTTTTACAAATAATAACAATACATTTATTTTTATTATCTAGAAATTCATACCTCATGTTGTCTTGAAATCATTTTAATTCAATTGGCGAAGGATCTTCATCCCCTTTTCTTACCAGTTCTTCATAATCATGCGGGTTTTGTGCTTCCGGAATGGAGTCAAGGTAATCATCCATGTCTTATCTTTCCGGAATTTTGTGCTCCTCTTCCCAATTAACTAAGCTCGTCTCTAATTCATCTTGTAGAGTACTAAAATGAATTGCGGCTAGCTCGGCAATTGTTTTTTCCTTCTATGACATCTTCCACTTCATATGGTCTCTTCTTTAGTTTTGGCGAAGTGGAATGTCATTTACTCTTCTCCAAACATCATTAAAATGGTCTCCTTATTATCAATTCGAGATTTGGTTATAGAGACAAAATGCCTACCTAAAAGAATAGGGCAAAAAGTATCTCGAGGCATATCAACAATATGAAAATCAAGAGGGTACATGAGTGATCCAATAAAGACATAGACATTTCGAATAACACCTTCCTGTTTTGTATTAGTTCTATTAGACAATTTAATAGTAGTGTCTACCGGTTATACATCTTGATTATTTAAATTGTAGCGAAGTTCTTCATAAATTGATGAAGGCATAATATTTATAGTGGAAATCATCTCACAAATTCCGTATAATAAAGTTTCTCCACCATATATAGGAGTCGTAGGTTTAGAAGTTTCTCTACCTCGTATCTTACGTGTGATGAAGTCTGAAGTTTCAAAGTCTAGCATAACCACTTCATTCTCCATGGTTCGTACTTCCATAAGATCCTTAAATATAAAAATATTTGCATTGGTAGCATCGGGGTTCTTCTCTAGTTTCTTTGATCCTCTCCTTAAATGTTCTTCCTTCCTACACTTTTTCTTAATATTCTCTTGAATAGGTCTGGAGGAAAATTCTAACAATGATGCGTTTTCTCTTGTTCGTTTCTTCTATTCAAGGGGTTTATAAGGTTCCCATTCCATAGGTACCTGTAGATGCCCTGAATAATTCTCAATAATTTTCTTTACTGAGTAAGAATCAATACCAAGGGTTTTAATCATCGCACAAGTCCTTTCATCTACAAGAAAGTCATTAACACAAGCATATTCAGAAGAACTATTCATATTGCTTTCCTCATTTTCATTATTAATTTCCAGGCTTCATCATAGGTATAAGATAGACAACTACCATTAGAAGTGGTATCTAGGTTGTTCTATTTTTATTATTAAGCCCTCCATGGAAAGTATGAGTGATCAACCAATCAGGAAAACAGTGATGGGGGAAATTGTCTAGATAGCTTTTATACCATAGATAGCCTTCATATAAACTCTCAATAGGATTATTTTAGAAACTAATAATAATACCTCTCATCATGTGAGCTTTGCTTTCTAAATAATATTTTGATAGGAAATTGCTTGTCAAATCCTTCCATGTCCTTGGTGCTTCTGCACAAAAAGATCGATACCAATTGCAAACATTATTAGAGCGAGTTTGTATAAACAACTAGATTTTAACCTTATCAAGGTCACAATCATCAAATATAAACGAACCAAAAACATCTTCAAAGAATTGTAAGTGTCCATATGGACTCTCTTCATTGGTTCCTGCAAAGTTCTTAGAGTTGAGTAATTCAAATAATAAGGGACGGATCTCAATACCATCGGGGTTTGTAATCTTATTGATAGTTATAAAAGCGTCCATGGGTGAATCCATATTCCTTACTGCCTCAAGATGGATTAAATGATGAGTGTTGTCCATTGTTATGGTTCTGCAACTCAAATCAAAAATTAGTACAACGAAAGTAAATAACTAAAAGTAAAGTGACTTATAGCGCTAAGATCCCCGGTAACGACGCTAGAAAATAGCTTGATAACTGCAAGTGCACGGATCGTTTGTAGCTAGTTTAGAAATAAATATATCGATCCCACAGGGAGCAGTAGGCAAAACGCTAAAATGCTTTTAACTAAAACTAAACGAAGTACTTAAATAATAATTCTAAGATGCAAGAAAATTAGAATTGTTTTTGGGTTTTTGGTTAAGCGAAGCAATAAAGTAAAGTGAAGTAATACTTAGTGCTGAAAGTAGTAATCGTGTGTGTAAGAAAGCTTAGAAATTTAATAGGGGAAAGGCGTTCTTAGGAAGTGGTGGAGACACCGCTAGCAATTTATACTAAGTAATCAAGATTATTATAACAAATATTCTCATGACATGTATGTAAGTGGGATGAGATTCATATATAGGCGAATAGGCAGAAACCACTGCTCACATCATCCTTCACAACCACAGCTTACAGATAAACCACATCAATCATATTATCCCACTATTAAGGTATTTCTCCCGCGGCATGGACATGGATTAATGACTTCTCCTTGCTTTCCCAAGTTAGTACGTAAAGGATGACAACTACTTTATAGTCACAATAAGTGCTATCATCCCTCCATCTACCAACAAGTAATCC
Source organism: Avena atlantica (assembly GCA_910589765.1). NCBI lineage: Eukaryota > Viridiplantae > Streptophyta > Magnoliopsida > Poales > Poaceae > Avena > Avena atlantica. The sequence continues at coordinate 15,379,891 of OU342736.1, forward strand.
CCTTCATCAAGTCCCCGTAAGAGGCAAATATTAAGGAGGTGCACAACTCCCAACATCAAGATGAAGACAATTAACACATACACATAATGTTGTATAACATAATAATTTCTATTTCATATCAATCATATACTAGGGTTTCTCCATCTCCCCAAGAACTAATGATCTACTTAGACATGGAGGCAAACAACAACATGGAAATGGTAATGGAAACAATTGTAGATGAATAGTTCTTGTATAAATCCGCAACTATTGCTGGAATTACAACAAGATCTAGATAGGATGGATGGAGATGATGTTGATGATGGTGATGCAGCGGTTGATGAAGATGGAGATCGATGCCTTGGCCTGCCAGATCTGCTTGGGGTGAATATGGATCCCTATTTCAAGTTCCCACTCTAGATCCCTCCCGGAGGTGACATTTTCGTTGATTTCTGGGTGTTCTGTATGTCGTCTCTCCGATCTAGTTGCACGGGGTGAAACTATGTAAGGAGGCGGTGTTGACGCCAACTATATGGCCGGAAAAGTTCCTCCCGCCGTATAGTTGGTCATTAGCCCTTCTATATCCTCCAATCGCTTTGGGGTTTCTTCTGGTATTATTGATATATCCCAAATAAGCGATTTACTTGGTTTTGGCTCCTTTTCACTCCAATATAACCGGTCCTAGAATTGTGCCCATCGGATCCATCATCTGTCCTGATCCTGGTGAAAATAAACATAAAAGGTACGTGCGAACGCCGTAAAATACCAATATCCTACCACTACAATGCAAAATAATAATATAAAACATGTTGCAAATATGCACTCATCAGTAGGTTGCCTCCTCCTGCCAAGTAATGGCTGCGCCGAGGTTGCGGCGGGTAATTCTAGCCAGCATTGCCGTGCCCTGCATTTCCCTGGCCAACATTGCCTTGGTTTAGATTTCCTTGGCCGACATTTCTTCTGGTGACATTTCCTTGACCAACATTACCTTGAGAAAATGCCGGGTCATAAGTGAAAAGCTGTTTATTTCTTCCGGAAGTGCAACTTCATTCTTGCATTTGTCTCGGCGGAGCATGTGGTGACGATGTTGCATGGCCGATTTACCTTTCCAGCTCACGTGCTGCCGAGTGAACCACTTGCGATCCGCCCGCTGCACCCGGATTTTCCCTTTAATAGGCGTCATTCTGTTCACCAGCTGCACGCCCTATCTCATTTACTCTTTCTTGCTGCTTTCTCTTTGCCTCACCCGTTAAGTGATGTAAGTCGTCCATAGCCGCTTCTGCAGCCCTGAGATTTGCTACTGCAGTATTGTACTTCGGCCTCATCATTGTGGGACTGCTTGATGGGAATGATTTTGAGGTAGCATCTGTTGCCATCTCGTTATTGACGTTCCTTCCCCTTATCTTTGCAGCATTGAGCCGGGTTTTATTTCCCTTGACTTAGTTTGCCGAGTTATACTCTCGGAGAGAGATTTCTAGCTCTTGCTGGGCACATGGCACATTCTTAGATTTTTCCAGCACTTTCTTTCTCATTTATTCTAACTCGGCCTACGTCTGCATCGGGTCAGCTGCTGGAGCTACTAGCTCTGCTAGTTTCTTTATAGCCTCCTGCAGCTCTCTTACTCTGCTACTCGTAGAAATATTTTCGGTCGTCTCCAGCGGTAGCTTAGAAGTTCTTGTCAGCATAGGATTTAGATTCGGGTCATCCTCATCTGCTGTCTGATTCACTACAGGAACTACTAGAGCACCTATAGGAGGGCATGATGGAATAGGGGCAGTCATCATTACCTCCACTGAACCAGCGGTATGCCGGACGCCAACAACACGAATAACTGGTGGATCTGCCATGATGATGACTCGCTCGGGATACATACATTCGCTGCATAGTGAAATGTAGATTTGATGCTCGCCAAAGTTTATGATGCGACCGCCCCTAGGGAGCGGACCTGTGCTGAAACACCCAAAGTTGTCGCTGACGAAGTTGAACGCGCCAAACCTTTGGACAATGCCAGGGAAGACACGCTCGCCTGATGAATCGATGATTTTGCACATCCGGATGAACACTCCAGCAAGCGCCGCTGCTGGCCCCACGGCCGGTGCCAACTTTCGTGGTGGTGTCACGGTAGATGCAATGTGTAGGCTTAAGTTGGGACCATATGGACGCAAGAGGAATCTAGGGAAGGAGTGAGCGGTGTAGCCGCACACTAAGAGTAGGGAAGAACCCCAAAAGTTTTCGATGTATGATGAAGTTCCTATCTTATTGCTCTCCTTCTTGATTACAAGTGCTCCTTGAACTATTTGCCACGTAGAAACTAGTGGATAGAGGAAGAAGAAGTGTCCAGCCTTGTGGCTCCTGTCGCTGATACGTCCAAAAGGTACCTACTTTCTCGAACACTTTGCTATTGTTTCTTCTCTAAACTTGTGTGATTTGGATACAACTAACACGGACTAGCACTGTTCTCAGCAGAATTACCTTGGTGTCTTGTTTTTGTGCAGAAAATGAACTATCAGGAAAAATCCCAGAAAATATGCCAAAAATTATATTTCACCAGAAAATCCACGGAGCCAGAAGGGGAGACAGAAGGGAGGCCTGGGGGCACAGACCCACCCCAGGCGCGGGCCCATTGACCCCGCGCCTGGGGGAGGTTTGGCCACCCCAGGCAGCTCCTCATGCTACCTCCGCGCCTATAAGTTGCCTCTGACCTAGAAACAGAGGGGGGTTCAATAGTTTTCCAGAAAGAGTTCTGCTCCACTGCCACCACGAGAAACCAAGATTCGGATCCAGAAACTCCGTTCTGGCACCGTGCCGGGACGGGGAATTTGGAGAAGATCATCACCATCGTCATCACCAATGCATCTCCATCAACCACCGACGTTTCCCTCATCCATGAGTGAGTAATACCCCGCTGTAGGCTTGGGGATGGTAGGGATTAGATGAGTTCCATCATGTAATCGAATAATATCTGTCAGGGGCATAGTGCCTAGTATCTCTATTAGTGCTATTTGACTTTGTTGCAACTTGTTGTGCTTAATGCTTGTCACTCGGGCGCGAGTGCTGTGATCTGAGATCTGAACTTATTATTGAATCATTATGATAGTATTGTTTATGATCTTATCTGCATGTTGTGTACACATATCATTGTCCGGATCCAAAGGCCCCAAAGTGACAATAATTGGGACAACCGGAGGGGATGGCTATGGTGTGAGGATCACATGTGTTCACGGAGTTTTAATGCTTTGCTCCGGTGCTCTATTAAAAGGAGCACCTTAATTGCCAGTAGTTCCCTAGAGGCCCCGCTGCCTCGGGCTGGCTGGACAGAAGATGTTGTGCAAGTTCTCATTGCGAGCACGTATGAATATATTTGGAGCACATGCCTAGGCTTGTTTAGTACTTGGAAGCTCGTCCATTCAACGCCCGTCCATCCATCCCTATGCCTACCGCACTCGAATCCTACTATTACCGTTACTATTACTATTGCTACTGTTTCACTGTTGCTGTTACTATTGTTGTTTCTTTGCTGACAAACTATTACTACTGATAAACTTCTGTGAGCAAGAACTATTTCTAGGTGCAGCTAAACTGACAACTCAGTTGTTAAGGCTTGCAAGTATTCTTTGGCTCCCCTTGTGTCGAATAAATAAATTTGGTAATACTACCCGCGAATACTGTTGCGATCCTCTACACTTGTGGGTCATCAAGACTATTTTCTGGCGCCGTTGCCGGGGAGCATAGCTTTATTTGTAAATTCACTTGTATCTATTATTGTTCACTGCTACTCCTTTCATCATGGGGAAGTCTTGTGATGGAAAGTTCCCTATTTTACCATCCACTACAAGAAGAGGTACAGTCCTAAATACCTCTGTTGCTCTTGATTCACCGTCTGTTATAAGTAAGCTTGTCACACCACCACCACATACTCATGCTACACACACTGCTACTACTGCTGAATCTGAAACTGCTTTTGATACTCCTGATGTTACTTCTACTATGCTTGATGCGAGTGGTTCATTAGGTCCTTTTCTAGATGCTACTATGGCTAGTCTAGGAAATACCGAAACTCCTAGTGAAGACATTGTTACACCTGTTAGCTCACCTGAATCTAGTGAGAGTTTTGATATTAATGATGGTTACATAGAGCTCACTGATGAATTTGTTGAAGAGTGTCGAAACACACACGGTGCTAGTGCTATTAAGAGTCTCCTTGCTAGACGTACTATTATGCCCAAGAAGTCCTATGATCCTAAGTTTGCCACCTCTCCCATAGATATTAAAGATAAAGATTATGATCTCTCTCTTGATTTAACTTATTTAGATATTGTTGAGAAAGAACCTTTTTGTGGTACTGAAAATGAGAGTGCTGTGGCTCATATGAATGAGCTTTCTACTATGAGTGCTTTGTTCTCTGATGATTTTAAAATGCGCAAGTACTTTGTTGCTAAGATCTTCCCTTTTTCACTAAAAGGAGAAGCTAGGGCTTGGTTTAATAGATTACCTCCTAGTTCCATTGATATCCCTGATTGCTTGATTGCTTCTTTCTTCCATAAATATTTTCCTCCCAGTGCTAGACATGCTTCTTTGTACAAACTTTTTGATTTTAAACAGGAAGAAGAAGAGAAATTGCATGAGTCATGGAAGTTCTGTTCCTTGATTCATGCGTATCCTGGATGTCCATTACCTCAGAATGATATTCTTGATATTTATTATATTGGACTAACTGATGATTCTATGACCTACCTAGATAACTTTGATGATTGTGTTTTCATGAAAAGGACTCCTACAGATGCTGAAGAATTAATGAACAAGATAAGCAAGAATTATGATTATTGGACTTCAACTAAGCTGAATACACATGAGCCTATTACTCCTGAACCAGTTGTTCCTGAACCAGTTCCACCACCAACAACAAATAATATGGGAGTTATTGCATTAAATGATGAAGTGATGAAGGAAGCTAAAAAGTGTCTAAAGGAGAAAGGTATTATAGCTGAAGATGTGAAGAATCTACCTCCTATAGAGGAATTATATAATCCAATTCCCCACTCATCTACTATTGAGGTACACTCTGTCCAACACTTTGATGAAGGTGATATTCCTTATGGTAAGCCTCCTGATCAATGCTTAGAGGAACTTGCCATTTTTATTGTTAAACATGGTAATTTTAATAAACAAGTTCAGAATCATTTATTGGAAAACACTAGAGTTATCCATGCGTTGAAAGATATTGTGGAAAGAACTTCTAATGATATAAAATGCTTTGTAAACACTTTCAAATGGTTCAAACCGAACTTGATCAACTTGCTAAATTACAAAAGGATATTCTACTTAATCCTTCAGGAAATAAACATGCTTATGGAATTAGAACTAGGAATGGTGCAGCTACTCAAGATCCTTTATATCCTGAAGGATACCCTAAAAGAATAGAGCAGGATTCCCAACAAGGTGAGGATAGTGGTAGTCCTCATAAGAGGAAGAAAAAGAAACAGAAGAAAGTTGAGGAACCACTTGAACCTGCTGTAGATCCTAATAGTATATCTGTCTCTGATGCTGAAACTGAGAGTGGTAATATTGATGACTCTCCTGATAAGGAGGAAGTTGAGGAAGAACCTGATAAATACACTAAGAACACTAGGTACACAAAGGAAGATTTTATTGCTAATAAACATGGTAAAGAGAGAGAACCTTGTGTGCGTATACCTATGCCTTTTCTAGGTAAGAAACACAAGTCAAAGGAGGAAGAACACTACAACACGTTTTGTGAGTGGATGAAGCCTTTATTTCTGCAAATTCCTTTGACTGATGCTATTAAATTGCCTCCTTATTCAAAGTATATGGAGGATATTGTCTCTAATAAAAGGAAGATTCCTAATGAGGAGATTTCTACTTTGCTTGCTAATTACTCCTTCAATGGTAAGGTTCCAAAGAAACTTGGTGATCCAGGTATACCAACTATTCCTTGCTCCATTAAGAATAATTATGTTAGAACTGCTTTATGTGATTTGGGAGTTGGAGTTAGCGTTATGCCTTTTTCTCTCTATAAGAGACTCCATGCGGTGACCCAGCAGACCACTGCATGATGTAGTATACTATAATCGTTGACATAACACCAATGAAACACCGTTCACTAGTATTACATCCCTCAAAATGGCACAACAGAAACACAACGTGTCCAATACATGGCTAAAGGTTACAACTCACTCTTTACACAAGATCCAGAGAACACTCTAGGTTAGAGAGAGAGAGAAAGAACTTCTTACGGAGAGGAATCAAAGATAAATAACGCAAGAATTATTATACTGTTAAAACTAGTATTTTAACTAAGGGGTTGGCATTGCTGCTATTGCAACGCACTATAGAATTATGTTCTTTGTCTAGATATTATATTTCAATCTAATCAGTAACTTCGTCTTCACTTGAGTTGATGTATATGTTGACTTCCTTGACTTCATTGAAGAGCTTTAGCTTTGCATGATAAGTCCTGGAGCATAACTTGATGTGGTTGTTGTCTATTCCGGCTTCAAAATCTAGCAAGGGTTAATAAGATACTTTGAGTACGAGCGTACATATAAATTTCACTAGAAAAGGAGTGTTTGATGCACTATAACTACAGCCACAGACCGTAGGTCGTAGGCAATGCAAGTTTTTCATAAACATTTCTTCAAAGTTTTCTTTTATTCTCAAAAGCTATGTTCGTCAGCCTTCACAGGTTTACCAGAACTTTCATGGAGTTCCTTTCCCGCCGCGTTCGCAGCTCCTTCCTGGAACAGGGAGTAACAAGTTACAGTTCTTACATTATGCTGAGGTGCGTTACTTTACCCATGAGAGATCAACTCTTTGTTGCACAACCGGGCATCTTATTCCCGTCCACAATTCCATGATGTGGGGCCTAGAAGATGATCCAAGCCAATCACTGCCCCCTTCGCAACCTTACATGCCTCCTTGGTGTACACCATGCCCACATATTGGATCACAGCAATGGTTTGTACAAACCGTTAGATGCCAGAACTATCGTGGGACGATGAGGGTTCCCACCCATATGATGCATATCCTCTACGAATTACCAATTAATATGCACGCTTCGAGGATAATAGCCACGACCTGCACATCCGGCTTCATGCGAGAGGAAGAAGATACATCTGACTTCTCCTTCCCATTCCAAATCTCATGGTCAACGCGTAATATACGGCGCAAGAATCACTGGCGACATTGGTTGTTAAGTCCTAGGTGATATAGTTCTGAACAGTGGTATTTCAACTGTCAGATTTAATAGATTAGTTGATCACCCTGGATGAGTAACCAATAGTTCACATTATTATCGAAAATAGTGTGTTTAGACCTTTTTCAAATGCAGGTGATAATAACACTGGATTTGTAAAATACTTTACAGAAAATAAACAAAGGACATGAGCAAGTGTGAACTTGCCTTTTGTGATTGCAAGATTATGCACTTACGGTCTTTTAGTCAGTGTATAAGATCCAAAATCTGAAATCAACATCATTGGTCCGATAATGACTAATGTTTAAAGAAGCAATATGCTTTTATGCATAAGTAATGTGATGCACGTTCTAAACGCAAATCTCGGGGATAACGTTATCCTAGGGTTTGGATTCCGGAAATGGTTACTTTAGAATGTGTTGTCCTTTTAGATAAGTTTCACACTTGTGCTTTTTATTAGGGCTTGTGAGTGTGTGTGAACAACAGATATTTATGTAAAAATAAAATATACACTTATGAAATGCTCTTCAAGAATTTTAATACTTTAATTGTTTATTTTCAAACTTGACTTTATAAGTATAGTCATTTATAAATAGCTTAAGTGTTATTGCTCCTAGGCATACAAGTGAAGTATGAAGTAAGGTGATCTTGATTATTTGTCATACATTGTCTGAAGTAGCAAAACGAATAACTTTTGAAGAATAAATTCCTTTTCTAAGGTTTAAACAATCTTTGTGGTTAGTTAGTGGTGTTCAATGTCATTTGTGTTTGCTTCAATAGTTTTAGCTTGAAATTCTTTATAACTTAAATAGTTCAGACCAAAGTTAACTATAAAACATATAATAATGTTTATAGTGTTATATTTAGATTCTTGTAGACTAAAGTTAACTTTAAAACAAGGATAGTTTGAAAGTATAATTCTTATGATATTTGTATCTTGTGTATCTAGAATGTTTCCTTTAGGTTACTTAAGATTGGTTATCCTTTTACTTGGTGTAGTGGTTTCTTGATTCTATAATGGAGTAGTATTATTTACCTTTTATAGATGATTGAGTATAGTTTATAAATCAAGATATATTGTCACTTAACTACTTTTGAACTTTCTATAGTGTTGTGATAGTTTTTGTAATTTGGTAGTTAATATAGATTGAAAGGATTTGGTGTATTTATAAGTTGTTCTTTAGGGTTGATTTTATAAGTGGTTGTAAGGGTCCCAACCTTTAATAAGGTAGAGTCCCCTGTGTTTACAATGCTAGTCCCTGGATCAATAGCTAGCATCCACAGTTAAGATGTAATATCAAGAAACAAAGGTCATAATACAACTTTATAACCAGGAATAACATAATTTTATTACATCTTACATAGCTCATTTGGCTATTACATTACATTGCAGCAGAATATCTATAAGCATGGGGTCCTTCATCTTCAAAGTGCCACAAGCAGAAATGTTAGTTGTAGACTTTGTAATCCTAATCAATCAACTTCACTAATACAATCAAACCTGCAACACACAAGTTACAACCACAAGGGTCAATACATTTGAATTGTATTGGCAAGTGGTACCATGGTAGTATAGTGGAGTCCATCATCTATATGCATTTGGCTAAGTGGAGTTGAGGCTTGCATTTCTCAAAATAGATTTTTCCTTAACATTTGAAAACACAAAGTTTTTGCTTGACAAAAACGTTTTTCTCAATCAAAGATTGAAGATCTTTAACCCTTGTTCAAACCACAAGTTTTTAACTTAGAAATTTTAATGATGAGATTCTTGATTGCTTCCATGTCTTGATGCTCAAATTTTCCTTTACCAAGGACATGGCTAAGTACTTAGATTTTACACTCTGCAGAGGTGGTGCACTTTCCCCACAAGACTTGGTTTCCCAAGACAAGATCTTTCAGAAGCCTTCCCTTAGACCAAAATGGACGCGCTCCAACCTATCAAACTCTACCACCAACTGTCCATATAGCTAAGTTCTTGCAACCTATATGATCCAGGCAGAGCCCATAATGCCAAGTGGTTGCACTTGAAGCTTCTCAACATTTGACATCTCAAATATCTTTGTTCCTGGGTGGCCATCCACAAGTGAGATACACAAGGTAAACCATAGACATGGGCCTTGTGAACCACTCAACCAAAAACCACCAATCAAGTCCCATTCCACCCAGGTGATTCATTGACTTAGTTGTTTTATTAAGAAAACATAAGTCCTCAGACTTAGAAATTTTTCCATAGTATGAATATATTTCCACCCTTGTTTTCTATTATCTAAGCTAAGCATGATAGTAGTAGGAATCTTAACTTAGGAAAATTTCTACTAAGGTTTCATCTACTAGGTTTTGCTATAGCAAGGTTTATACTTTGCAAAATTCCATGCAAGTTTTACTTAGAGAAAATCACTAATGCATAGTGAAAGTAATGGGACAAAAAGTATGAAGCATCACTTGCCTTTTTGGTAGAGGGTATAAGTTCACTCCTTGTCCTTGCAACAATCATACTCTTTAAGTCACTACAATTCAATCAAGCAAGGCACAAGTTCAATCTACCATTCAAGCAAAACATCACATAAAATCATATAAACAAGATAATGCATGCAAGCATGCCAAGGATTGTTTTATTTGGAAAAGTGGTTCCTATTGGGTCTTAAACATTTGAAAACACCTATTGGTCATTTTATAAAGTGGCAAAAGTCATTTGCAAGGGATTTCACTTCCTAAACCATTTTCAAAACAAAGTATCATTTTATGTGGTGTAGAAATATTTTTACTAAGGAATTTAATCTATAGAGTTCACCAAATATGTTTTCAAACCATAAAACTTGGTGTTTGGGGTCAGAGAGTTTAAAACAAAACATTTCCCAAAGGTTTTCTTCAAAACCATTTTTAATAAATAAACTATATTTTTATTTGACTAGAAATGGTTTTAAATCAAAGAATCATTCTTTTGTTTCACCAAGTACATTTTTGAAACCACAAAGTGTTTCCTATGGTCAGTAGGTTCAAATCACACCATTTTCCAAAGATTTTATCCCCAAAATCATTTTTGAACAATTTTTACAATCTAAACAAGCATACAAATGTTTCTGCAAAAACAAACATTTTTACAGAAGCTTTTTACTAAACAAATTGCATGGTTGGCTAGGGCTTACTCCACTGATTCCATTGATATAAAGTTTGCAAATTTTGGACGTGTGGATCAAAAGTTACAAGAGTTTCAAATCTGCATCTAAATCAGATTCAAATTTTGTTTTAAACAGAAACTGGCCACGCGTCATGTTCCTATTGGGCGGTACCAGTTCGTCCGGATCACGTGCTGCAGGTCTTTGGATCTAACTGATATCGCACGGCGCAGGTTCACTCATACCCCTTCGCTCTCTTTTCTATCCTATCCACTAGATCGTGATCGGACTGCTATCCTCTGCTTGTCACTAACGGGCGGCGCAAGGTCAACGGCGAGCGGCGGTGCGGTCAGATGGTGGCGGCGCTGGCGAAGCAGGAAGCGAGGGGGATGGGAATATACTCACCGAGATCTTCGGACTTCGCTGGTGCTCAACGTGGCAGTATCTCGTCGAGGGGCGCACGGGAACGAGGTGGATTGCTCGCCGGAGTTGGTATAAGCGGCGGTGCTCTCGGTTCGTCGTCGCTGGCGTCGTTTGGAACCACGCTAAGCCAAAAGAGAGGAACAGTTAGATGCGCACAAGGGTCGCGAATAAGGTAGCATCATCGGGAGGTGCTGGGGCGGTCTGAGTTCACTTGGAATGCTCGACGGAGCAATGGCAGACGGCGGCGCACGCTCGGTGTCGACGAAGGCGAGGTTACAGGGCACTCGCGGGCGAACCAGTGGCACGGGGAGATGCGCCAGGATGTGTGGAGTATGGGTGCATGGTCGATGAGGCAAGGGGCGGCGCTGGGTCGCCGGAATTTGCACCGGAGCATCGTCGGACAGTGGCGGTGTTTGAGCAAAATTCGACAGCCTAGGGGGCGTGTTGAGATGGGGCGACAGAGGGGAAGTGGAGAGGAGGGGCAGGCGCTTTAATGTGCATGGTCAAGGGGCCGATTAATGGTGTGGTTAACGCGTATTACGCTGTGCTTAATTCGCCTGCAACGGCCGGCGAGGGTGAGGGCATAGTCCGCGGGTGGGGAAGAAGGGGGACGTGGCGGTGGGGTCCTCTGGCAGCGAGAGAAGGAAGAGGAAACGAGGGTCCACCCGTCATTTTCTTAGCGGGTCGTCTGGTGAGTGAGAGAAGAATGCTTCGGGGGAGAGAGGGAAATGGGCTGCTGGGCCTAGTGGGCTGCTGGGTTGGGTCGACCAGACTCATATTTTTTTTCTTTCTGAAAGCTTTTCATTTTTCTAATTTCAATTTCTGTTTTGAAATTCAAACAAACAAATCAAACATTCAAACAATTCAAACACTTCCAAACTTGTATTGAGTTTTGGTTCTGTTCGACAACATAAACCAAAGTCCCAAATATAAAATAATTTTATTCTTTTTAGGATCTATTTAATAATTAAATAAAATAGATCTTGTTTATTAAATCAAAATAGGTTTTGATTTATTTAATAAAATCTCCATTTGGAAACTAAATATTATCAAAACCAAATCAGTAGGTTTTATTTGAAAATATAAGATACTTGGAAAACTTGTTTAAAACAAAATAATAAGTTTTAATGTTTTCTTTAAAAGGAAAAGTCTTTACTTTAACAAAATTGGGTAATAATAAATCCCTATTATTTTCTTTAAATAAAACTTTATTCTTTTGATCAAAACAAAATGTTTTATTTCAAAAGCTTTGGCCAAGATTTAATTTGGCTTTATAAATAATCCTTATTTATAAATCTACCTTTTCCTTTGAAAACCAAATCTTTTATTAAAAGATCCAAAAATAGTAATTTTAAATATTTTTAAGTTTATTGTTTATTTAACTTTTTAAATCCCTTTAGGATTTTATTTGATCCAAATAGGTTTTGAAAGTTTCCAATTGGATTCAAAAAGTTTCTTCTCACCCTGAAAATCAACAAAGTTTTATTTTATTTATTTATTTTCACATTACAAGATTTGGAAAATCTTGGGATGTGACAGTGGTAATCCTTTTAGAATATAATTCTTACTTAAAGTATAAGATACTTTAATACTAAGGTACTTGTAATGTTTAAACCATTATGGCTTATATTATTAATACTCAAGACTAATACTATTTATTAAATTTAATTGACTAATTTTAGAAATATTAATAAGTGTTATTTACACTTATGTGAATTTTAAACTAAGTAAATAAGTTTAAATTCGAGTTATTAAAATAGTTGAATTTTTATTTAACTCAAAAGTGGAATATTTTATTTTTATCATGTAGGTATTATTTTTGTGACCATTTTGGTATATTATATTTATTTTTGTGATTTATAAATAATAAGATATGATTTTTATAATTCTTATTACTTTATAATTACATAATAAATAATAAATATTCAATTAATTGTAATAATAATGCATGATTATAATTTGAAATTATAATTCCTATTGTGCTAATATTTTTGATATTTTTCCAGATTATTAACATTTACAATTATTAAAATATGAATTATCAAAGTTTTATTACTTATAAAACCTTTATTAAATAATATTTATTTAAATAATAATCATAATAATTTTTGATAATAATTTTAAGTTGTAGATTTTTTTCTACAAGTTTTCATATATTATACACATTTTTCTGAATTATGAATCAAAAGTTATTAATTAAACAAGATTTAAGCATTTATTTGATTTCTAGAATATAATTAATTGAATTTATAACATTTTATTTCTTTATTAAACAGGAAATACTTTTTACACCGTACCTAATACTAGCCCGAGTCACTGACCTGTGGGCCGTTGTCCACCTCAGCTCTCAGGTTAAGAAAATACAATTGTTACCGACCCAGTCTTCACCCCTAGACAATGACATATAGGCCCAAGGCCATGTCATCAGCCACGCAGGCAAAGACTGGTCAACAAGGTACTGGGTCCAGGGTGGTGTCGGCATGACGTAACTATGGCGTTAGCACCACCACCACCGTCAGTGGTTGGTCACCGGCGACGATCTACTGCGCCCTGGCAAACGAAATGAACCTAGTTCGAATCAGGGCATCGTGTTGAGTCCTAAAGTGGCGACGACGCTCGGAAATGGTCATCGGAGCCTCAGCTTCAACGAGCTCCGACGGTGGCCGACGATGGCACACAATGAGACGGATATTCACATCGAGATAAGGAGATTTAGGGATACTGGAAGGTTCAGGAACTCACCCTGATGATGATAGAGAGGTCGGCGAGGACTTGCACGGTCGGAGGCGAGCTCTCTGACAAGATTTCCGACGAACTGCCACAAAGAAGAACGACCAAATTCGTCCACTCTAGTGCTCCCCTTGATGCAGGATTTCTCTCATACGATCTATGGAGGACGGTGCTTCTCCATGGCTGCTTGGAAGGGTGTGGGGAGATGTCGTTCGACAGCGAGGTGTGGCTCCGGTGAGCTAGGGTTTCGGCCCCATTCAAATCAGAGAGGATAAGGAGGGATTGTGGATAGGGATTGAGGCAGGGCGTCGCGGTGGCCTTCTTATCCCCCTCTAGAACGATGACGAGCATCTTGACGCATAGCTGATGACAACGAAGGCATCGGGCGGCGGCGAGCTCCTCCAGCGAGCTATCTGTGTGCGTGAGGATGACAACGACATGTTGTTTTGCGGATAACACCCTAGCATTTCTTTCTTCTCATCCCGTAGTCCTTCGCTGGCCCCACTTGTCAGTCACAGGAGAGAAAGAGCTGGGCTAGCTGTTGGGCTGTTATGGGATGCACATGGGCGTTAGATAAGGAAAAAGATGTTGGGCCACGACCAGGTAATGTGTTTATTCGTTTTATTTTTTATTTTTTCTATTTTTCTTTTTAGATTTTAATTTGATTTATATTTCAAACTTTTCTTTGTAGGATTTATTTGCTGGATAATTGCAATAATACTAAGGTATATTTAGTATCATTTGTAAACTTTTATTATATAATCTTTTTGTATTTCTTTTATTTACTCAATATGAACCCCTTTTTAATAATTTGTAGAAAATTTTCTTATTATTTTTCTCTCCTCTTTTAGTTATGGATTTCTTGAATGATATATTCTTATTTGTTTATAAGAAAAAACTTTAGATGGCTCAGAGTTTGAATATAAATTTTTATATGTATAATGATCCTATATCATTATTTGATGCATGAAATATGAAAGAAATTAATATGATTCTTACTACTTCAATTAATTTGGAAAATGACAATGTATATATTCTATTATGATAAACAAAGAGGTTTAGGATTTTGATTATGATTATTTACTCTAGGGTTTAGGGTTTTTAATATACTTAGACTCCTTTGTAGATGTGGTTAAAGACTCCATAACTAAGAATATTGTTTTCTGTTTTGAATATTTGATGACATCACCTTTTGTACTAGAAAGTTATATCTTGAATGTTTTATAGAAAGGAATTGATAAAGATACTCCTAAACACATTTAATTATGATTGTAGGAATTAGCAGAGATGTGCTTATGTGATTTCTTGTAGGGAAATGTTCCTATCAAGTCATATAGATATAAGATAAGGAATTCTTAATATGAAATGGATATTATAATTGGGTTTTGAGATTTCGAGTTGATTGTGTACCAAGAATTACTATCTTCCGTAATTCATTATTCTAGAGTTCTTAATAAGGAATTCCATTCCTAGATATACTACCTTTTTCTATTTATCATCATGATTAACATGAAGAGTTTTACTTCATAAGAATATTCTTATTCACTGATGAACCCTCTAAACTCATGGATGAATCCAATGAGTTTGATACTAAAGTATTTCATAACTTCCTCATATCCTTGCTTGGTTGTATTTACTACCCTACTGTTGATAGCCTTCCATCCAACAAATAGATCCCTCAAACTCTACTCATAATCTTCTTTAATTATTCATTACTAATGTATCTCTATTAACTTTTTCTAAAATTGACTATCCTTTAAGATGAATAACACCACTTCTATAACTCTATGCTATACTAGCTTTAATTGAATAATATCATCCTATATTCACTTTACTCCAAACCCTAATTATATTTATGTGGCTTGTAATGTGTACTTAAGGATAACTTATCTCTACTAAGGTTCCAATCATGTCCTACCCTCCAGTATTACTTATACTAAATATAATCATCCAATATTGGTGGCTAAAGAATCACCATTATAATCCTTTAATCAATTATTTCTTAAGTGCTTAGTTGGCTAAGCAAGGATTTATCAATCCTACTTTTCCATTGTCTTGAAATTATCTTCTTAGTATATCATATTGGATTAAGGTTATAATGGACTATGCCCTCTTTAAAAGATTTAAATAGATGTTATGATAAGATCAAGAAATAATAGATCTAGGATGGATAGTTAAAGAATTTGTGAATCAATGGGGAATTACCCAACATTGATGAACAACAGATATTGAGATAAGATCCATAAAGATTGCTAAGGAAAGAAAGATATATAGTGGACGATCTTGACTTATTCTCTTTCCAACTCCAACTCATTAAAGAGTTTAAGGTTAGGTATTACTGTGATACTCATAGTAAGAATAAATAAGAATAAGATAAGTCAGCATTAATCATTGCATTTTTATAATTCTAGTGGTAATCTTAACTTAGTATTCATAGGTTGATGTGATGAATAGTATGATATGATCCCTTAAGGATCACATATGAATCATTTAACCAATGTGTTATGAGTGACATTTTATTATATCTGGTCTACCCTTAGACCAAATTATGTTTTAACCAAATAAGGTTTTAGCAAAGATCATATTGAAACTTATCGCAGTTAACTTGATGATCTACTTCAATTCCACCAAGTTAAGAGAAGCTTTAACCAATTTGACAAGTTTTGTTTTAAAAGCGCGAAAATTATTCAGATTTTCTATGCATGAATGCAATGCAAACATCTGGGTTCAACTTATTTCAAGCTCTAATGCTGGGATGTTACACTCTAGCTAGAAATGTTCATACCAACTAATATATCTTTGCAA
The DNA here is from genome assembly GCA_910589765.1 of Avena atlantica. Taxonomy (NCBI): domain Eukaryota; kingdom Viridiplantae; phylum Streptophyta; class Magnoliopsida; order Poales; family Poaceae; genus Avena; species Avena atlantica. Next base: position 15,396,157 of record OU342736.1, read on the forward strand.
ATGGCTGATAATTCAACTACTATTCCTATTGATATATATGAGGATGTTCCTGTTCAAGTTGCTAATAATTGCATGGTCTTAACTGATTTTTTTGTGCTTGAAATGCCTGAAGATGATAATATGTCTATTATTCTTGGGAGACCTTTTCTTAATACTGCAGGTGCTATCATCAATTGCAATCAAGGAAAAGTAATATTCAATATTAATGACAAAGAGCATGCTGTCTATTTTCCCAAGATGGTTGTTAAGAGCTATTGCCTGAATTCCATTGAAAATATTGATGGCCTCAAGGTTGGAGAAATATATTGTCCCATTCCACAAGAAAATTTTGAAACCATTATGATTGGGACCATTTCTATCAAGTATGAGGTAACATAATCACCTTGTGGAATGCAAATTTTTGTTTCATATAAGATTGTTTTGGTAACAAGACTTGATCAACCTTGTTAACAAAAGGATTTTAATGAACAAAATAATGTTTCCACTCTGGTTATACTTGCTTTCTTTTTTCCTTTCTCCTTCCTATTCTTTTCTTTAGCTTTATTTTTGCTAGGTGTTTCCTTGTTTGAGTTTCTTAGAGCTCCTGTAGTTTGGATTTTGGTTTGCTTTTGCTTCTTCTGAAAAACTGTTTCTACAAGAAAATCAGTTTTCATACCCTAAAAATTGGCCAAAAATAAAGTTTCCCGAAAAATCCCTGAAAATTAAAAATAATTTTTTCCTCGGAAAAAGAGACAGAGAGGTACCAGAGGTGACCCAGGGGGCCACCCCTAGGCCCCACATTTGTGGTAGGCACGGGCCCACCACTGGTGGCGCCTAGGGGGGGTCTAGCCCACCTAGGCCCCTTCAGGCTGCCTCCTCAAAGCCACCTTCTTTCTCTCTCCCTAAAAACACCAGAAAACTTGCTCAAGCACGAGTTCTTGCTGTTCTTGCTCGCGATTTTCGATCTCCTTGTTTAGCCCATCTCAAGTGCTGATTTTTGGAGGGTTTGGTCCTTGGTATGTGCCTCCTCCACTTGTCCAACTAGATTTGTTATTGGTAGATTGTATCTTGAGTATTTTTATACTATAGGTGACAGGTTGTTTGATCTTGCATGCTTGTTTTATGCTTAGAAAATCTGTTTTGATGCATGTGTAGTCCTCTAGCAAGTTCCTATAGTAGTTGCTCATCGTTTATCAACTTATAAATCACTTGGTTTGATGGTTGTTTAAAATTTCAGCAAAGGGAAGTCATGGACCATCACACCTTTGGTGACATTTTTGAGAGTGATTCACCTAGAAGGGCAAGGCTCCCAAGGTCATCTACCCGCTCCAGACCCTCATACAATGAGGATCTCATCACTCCGCAGTTTGGTGACGAGGGAGATGAAGGGGATGCTCACCCCTCCACCTTTCCTTGTCAAACTTTCTTGCGAGCTGCTGGTATTCTTAATGATTTCATGGCTTTGATTGAGAGGGCTGGTCTAACAAGTTTCATGCAGGATGAGACTGCACAATATGCTTCACTTACTAAAACATTTGTGGAGAGTTTTCCTTCACCAATAGTTTGTTCAATCCTTCTGTGTCTTTCAGACTTTATAGCAGGGCTCATTCTATGCCTTTGAAGAAATTTTGCAAGGCCCTCGTACTTGGTACAAATGGGTCATCAAAGAAGATTACATCTCTTCCCGCTGATTTGTTGGAACTATACTGAGGAATAACCAATGATGATGACCGCAGAGCTCAACGAGGGAAGATAAAGAACATTCAACTTCCAGCCATCAGGTACTTCACCTACTATCTTACCACCAGTGTTCTTGGTAGGGAGAACACTAGCAACATATCCAACTATCAATTGGCCTTCTTAGCTTCTGCGCTCCTCAGAGACTTGATCTTGCTTCCATGAAGGCGCACCACTTTGTCACCTCTAGCTCTACTCTTGAGAACTTGGTTCATAGAATGCTGTTTACGGACGGGGAAGAGAGAGAGAGATCCATCTACCCCAAACCACTTTGTTCAGTATTTCTCAGGGACCTTGGTCACGCACGAAGGCGGAGATGGATGACAAGCTACGTTTTCTCAACTTCCACGGGCACTATCAGGGGGGAGCACCCTCATATGACCCCACTGTACATTACACAGGGGAGGCCTCGAGCTCGTACCAGGACGAGGGAATTTCATCGACATACTACGGAGTTGCATCTACTTGGGCACCATGGGATTGAGCCCCACTTAGGCAAAAATCCTAATCTTGGGCAAGGTACACTGACATCACACTCATCTATATATCATGTTCGGTCGGTTCTTTGTATATCCATCGTTTCGATTTTTTTTTGGTTCTTGTTGCTTCTTTCTCAAAAACACAAAAATACAAAAAATATTTTTGTTGTTTCTCTTGGCTTGTTTCTTTGTTTCTTTGCTTTGGTTTACCTTAAAAGAAAAACCCAAAAAGATTTTGCTTTGTTTGGTTTGCTTTGTTTTTGTTTTGTTTTTTCTTTGTTTGCTTGTTTCTAAAAAATCGAAAACACCAAAAATATTTGTTGTTCTTCTTTGGTTTTGTGAGTTCTTTGCAGGATTCAGCCATCCTCAATGGGTTTTGGTTTCATGTTAATTATTCAAGTCACACAAGTGAAGGGCAATAATGAAGATTAAGACAACTCGGGGTAAGGTAAGAGGCTGGTAACGAACTCTATTTGTTTCATTTTTGTACATATACTTATCATTGTGAGAATGCTTAGCCTGTTTGTGTAAGGTGTATGTCATTATGGATGCGTAGTAGTTCTTGCTTGTCTATGATTAGATCCATCTTGCAAATAATTTGTAGCATGTCATATGAATGTTTGCTTGCATTGTTCTATTCATACTTTGGTATGACATTGTGGTATCCTCCTCTGACTGTTCATGTGAATCGACTTGGCACATGGTCACGCATGCATATGACTAATCAATAGTCAGTAAGCCTCGATGATTTATTTTGCCTCAGAGTTCTTGTATCACTTTCATGCCATAATTAGTCATGTTTTGTTGCAAGCATGATTATGACAGTTATTGCTCTCTTGTTTGTCGCTCCCTCTCTATTGCTAGCATTCACTTGTACTGAGTATGTGCTCTACCTGTGCTTCCAACTCACCAAAACCAATATTTCCAGCTGTGTCCACCATACCTACCTATTATCATCATTTGCTATTTCAGTGCATATTCTATATGCCATGTTTTCTTCCAAAATAAAATGTTTGTCCGTTTTGAGAAAGTTAGTTAGTAAAGCTCTCACGAACATGATGGCACACTTTATTCCTTGCGCTTAATAATCTTGAACCATTGTGACTAGTCCATGAAATTTATATGCTTTCTTATTATATACTGGGAGTCAGCAGAACCGTGTTGTCATGGGGAATGCTTTCAACACTTTTTGGATATCTCATCCAGTTGATTCCTTGCTCTTTTGTTTATGGATGTCGACGATGTGAAATAAAAGGGGAAGTTGTTAGTTCATGGAGTTTATACATTGTTTTAGAGATACTTCATCCTGATAAGCTCGAACCCAAATCAGAAAATTGTGCCTTCATAGGAAGCCCAAAAGAAACAATTGGGTACACCTTCTAGCACCAATCCTAAGTTAAAGTGTTTGTTGCTAAGAATATATCCTTTCTAGAAAAATACTTTCTCTCGAAAGGTGTGAGTAGTAGGAAGGTAGAACTCGTTAGGTTATTGAACCTTCTCTTCTTGTAGTGGCGAGTAGCGCAGCGCTGGATTCTGTTCCAATGTTGACTCCACTAGTGGAAGAAGGAAATAATGATGAAGAACCATCTAACATCCCAATTTCAGCAACCCTAATCTGTTGTCAAAAAGGCAAAAATTAGGGGGAACAAAAACTTTTTATTGTTAAGAGTTGCAATGCTTGTTGCTTATCTGATTGTATACTTGAGGATATACTCTATCTTAACCCTAGTTGACCAAAAACGATTTTACAAAGAGAAGTCTTGGATCACTCTTCATATTCTCAAATGTTCAGGATTTTCAAACCTAAGCCAAGATGACTTTGATAAACCAAAATATTTTATTAGCTTCTCTTTAAACACAAAGTATGGAGAATTATATATAATCTTCTTATGTTTGCAAGACAGAACTGCAACTACCCTCATCTCTAGGTTTTTCCAAAACTTGTCAGAAAACCTTTTCCCTCTTTCATTCTAATCCTAGTAGAGATACCAAGAGGTTCTTATCTTATTTAAAAACGCAACCTATTCCAAACACCCATGCTTACCTCAAGTTAGACTTGATGGTAACTTCAGTAGTATCTGATTGTCTAGCAAGATGAATTGCCTTGACCTGCTGATTGCTTTGTTTGCTTAGGAGTAGCATGACACAACCTAGGAGTTCATCCATAGGGATCAAAGCAATAGTTGAGATCATCAATCTTAAACTAAGAATCCCAAAACTAAATCTATCTTAGTCACCAAGTGACTTTCTGATCCACTTAACCAAATCCTTTATGAGCTAATCCTTGTATCTGCATCCAACCAATCAGAGACCAAATAGAAGCAGGGATCCATTCTATTCAATCTATACCTCAATATCAACCACTTGATGAAGAGGATAAACCATTGCCACCCTCTCTAATGTTTCCCTCTTTCATTCTAATCCAAATCCACAAATCTACCAAAATGGCTAAGTTTGAAATTCTTAGCTGGATTCAATCTTTGAGACCCCACCTATTATAACCTATGTGCAGTATTGAGAATGTACTTGAACCATTCTTTAGTACATCATGAATATAACCAAATACCACTCTTGCCTTTGGCTAAGCCATTCAGGTTCCCACTCATCCATGATGGTTTTGTAGTCAAGATAATAATGTTTTCTGCAAATCTTATCATCTTGCCTACTTTCCAGATTGTCACATCCATATGCCATCTCCCCTTGACCAAATCTTTGCATGGTTATGATCTACAAACTATGATCTATCAACCCATACTTCACTTGTTTCCATTGGAGCATTTTGCTTCATAAACCCACATGGTTTATGAGGCATCATGACTCATCTGCTATGGCAGTCTTGTTTTCAACAAAGTTTGCCATGTCTTCTAGACCACCTCAGATACAATCAAGCCTAACCCCTGGAACCATGTTAATCTATATAACTTGATCTATCCATACATCTATCCCTTGTACCAAGGTGAGCTTCGATCTCCCTAATCCAACCATGTTTAGGTGGGGTATGAAAATAACAAAACCCTAGATCCTTCAACCCTTGTTATTTTCCAAAACTAACTCCCATTTTAAATAGACAAGGTTGGTTTTGATGGTTACTTCATGTTTACATCCTATACCTTGCATATAATCATCTCCCAAATAATTCCCCTAATTATTTGGGCCCTAAAACCATTTAGATTCCTTTATTTGCCAAATCCTCAAAACCTTGCCCATAAAGGCAAGTTTGTTTTTCTCTAAAGCACATTGTCCACTCAAGGCACATTCGATTCCTATATTTATTTTTGAGATGCTTTATTATTTATTTTTTCCCTTTTCTTAAATTGCAGAAACAAGAAATGATTCATTAAAAATACTTTTCCATCTTAATAAATTCCAATAAAATTACCCAAGGTGTAGTATGGTATTTAGGACCATCTCACACCAAAAAACTATCTTGTCTAATGTAAAAATATCCCTTTAGCCTATAGAAACCATTTCCGCACTTTTTGAATAAATGAGATTAAATGGACTTTTAATCATGTGAAAAATCCCAAACAATTCATATGGTGATTATTTGACCATACTCACCCACCAGTAACATTTTCTCCACTTATAAAGAAAACGCTTGTGCACTTCTTCATAACCTTGGAATTTATCAAATTTGCAAAAACCATAAAAAACTATTATAGAACACATCCAACCCTCAGAAATCTTTGTCAACCAAACTTGTATAGCACACCCCCACCTCCCCTGGTCAAGATGCACAGTATCTCTTCACAGTAGCTCTTCAATGTAGCTCACTTAAACCCTTGTCCACTAGTGGTTGGGGAAAGAGAGAGAGAGAGAGATGACATGTGTTGCCCATTTACTTACTTGCAGCAACCACCCCACCCCCTCTCTGCCCCCCACTCGACCCAGGACACCCCATACCCCTCCTCTACTCCACCTGATAGAAGCCCAAGCTAACCATACCTCACCTCCATGTCCAAATTTGACATTTTTTCACCCCTAGGCATTAACATTGCTATAAAAATGCTTGAGGCCAGCAAACCTCTTCCCCTGCACCTCATTTGCTCGTGCCCCCTCACATACTTCCCAAGTACCCCACTCCCTCTCCATTTCTCTACATTGTCCGAGAGAGAGAAGGAGGATTCGGCCATGCCAAAAAAATCAAGCACAGCTCCACCCTCTCTCCTCCTCCCCCTTTGCATGTCCCTCTCCCGAACACTCATGGCTCCCCTCTAACTAACCATGCCTCTCTTATTTTTCAGGACCACATCTGCAGCTGGCACGGGAATGCACCGATGAGCTCCTCAGCCACCGTCGTGCGAAGCAGTTCCTGACATCGAAACTCCTCTCTCCACCCCTCTCCAAGCTCAGCGTCGACCGCTGCATCCTCTTGCACCCACGACGTCCCCTCTCCACCGCCGGTAAGCCCTCCCCTAGCCATATCCCCTCCCTATTAGGGTTTCCGCCCCCGTATGTGTGTCTCGAGAGGAAGACGACCCTTGGTCATTGATCCGAATAAGATCGAATGGCCAGGGCGCTCTCCTACCGGTTCGACCTTAACTGGGCCTCTCAGCCCCAGGCCGTGGCACCTTGCCCCGCTACAAGTGAGGGAGAGGCATGGGCCGGCCCAATGTTCACCTCCTCGCGGCTGCCGACTCCCACCACCGTGCTGAATTGCCGGGATGGGCCAGATTGGCTCTACAAGGCCCGTACCCCTCCCCCCACATCCGGCCCAGATCTTCTCCCCCTTTTATTTTTGTTATATATATTATTCAGTTATGCAGAATATCCCTTGTAGGATTAAATCCCTTTTAAAATGAAATCTGTTAGGTATGACCAGGATCCAATTTTTGCCAAGTACTCATGTGTTTTCTCTAACATGCATAACCTTGGTTCTCCAAAACAATGTGTAAATTAACTATGGAAAATCACCCACTCCAAGGTATCCTTTTTACCAAATAAATCATTCTGTGATTTATACAACTCACCCCAAAAATCTTCCAATTTTGCCATTACTAAAAATAATAAAAATAGTATATTTATGCCTTCAATAACTTCTCTAGGTCAAACCAGAGATGGTAATGACATAATTCCAACTCCCAGTTGAGATGTATACCAGTAGCAGGTATGAAACCCCGGGATCCCAATATTTATTGAGGTCTCTTTGTATTTTGGTGAATTAATCTTTTCTATGCATAGGTAATTTACTAATAAATTCATATCAGTAGTTCTGTAAATCCAAAAATGGTGATTCCAAATTCTACAAAAAGGTATTCTACGTACCTATGTTGTGTCTTCGGAATCACATCAAAATCTCTTGTAGTTTAAATATGATGAAAAAGACAAATATCATTCAGAACTGCCTTTGGGAATTTCCTAAGGGCATTATGCTAAATATTTTGGGATAATTACAACTCTCAGTGAATAAGTCCACTAAACCCTACTTAACCATCCAAGGAAATAATTTTTGGAACACCGTAACTATTATGGTTAATTATTTCCTAAAACTAGAGTTTTAATCACTAGGAAATTCATTATAAATCAAAGGTAATTGATAAAATAGTGAAACCACTTTTGTTGGTTTCATTTTATCATTACCTTTCTGATGATATAAATTTTGTGTATTGATAACATACATAAATGTACCTTGATCTAAAAACACCCTTTTTAAATGGTTTCTAAACTTTAACCCATCTTGGAATTCCTCCAAATACTTCCAAGACATTTCCCATCTATCTAAATCCATTCTTCCTAAACCCTAATGGTTTGTAGCATGGTTTCCTTGTTGGTTTGTTGTAGTGATTGATGCTTGTATGCTTGTGTTGATTGTGTTATTGCTTCTTTGCATGTATGATCCCGGATGACGTTAGTTGCGATTGTCTGACGAAGAGAAGAAGGGATCTCTTCATTATTATTAGGTATTATGGTTTTCTAAGAAGTCCAGGGACAATTTCCATATTGCTGCTCATCAGGCAAGCCACCTTCTTGCTCATAAGCCCGTGTCCTACTATTTTAGTTATGTATGTTTTATCTTGTTTATATAAATTGCAAGGTTTTACTACACTGGTAGAAAACGCCCCATGCGTCTCGGTTGGTAAGGGCCATTAGTCCCGGTTGCCAAACTGGGACGGGGCAATCGGGACTAAAGCTCTAACCTTTAGTCCCGGTTGCCCCACCAACCGGGACAAATGGGGGCACACGTGGCGGCATTAGAGCGCGAGGGGGGTGGAGCATTAGTCCCGGTTCGTAACACGAACCGGGACTAATAACCTGCTGCCGCGGCAGAGATTTGGCCCATTTATCTGCCGCGGCAGAAAATTCATTTTGGCACATTTTGTTGCCGCGGCAGCATTTTCGCCACTTTTTGTGCCGCGGCAGAGACTTCATTTAGGTTGTTTTATTGTTTATTTAGTGTTTTGCACTTATCAACGAAGGAACCTTATACTACACAAGATCATCATGACAACATTACATTCAATACACAGATCGAGTTCATGCACTACATACAAAATTTGCTATTCGATGCTACCGGCCAATTTCTTGAAAGTTGCTATTTTTACAATTCCTATTGTCTATACACAGCCGAGTAGTATTCCCCTTGTGTGTTTAGGACTTCTGCATCCAAGAATCCCGCCAATTCCTCCTGAATTGCTTGTATGCGATCCTTTGGCAGAAGACCGTCCCGTAGACGTTCGATCTGATTTAAAAAAGGAGTCAGCCTATATGAATATGAAACTAAACACAATTTGATTGTAATAATAAACTATAGAAATTGTTTACGTACGTGGAGTTGCTCTAAATTTCTGCCCTTCTCATCGCACGTCTGCCGGATGAACTCGCATACATAGTATCCACATAGATTGTTACCTGGTCCCTGCGTCAGGCACTTTACGAGAACAGAGTACAATCAAAATAATAATCAAGCATGATAATAACTGTATCAAAACTAGAATCAAAGAGATGCGCGGATATAGCTAGTGGTGCTTACATCTAGTGGTTGAAATGTAAGATCCTCTTTCCAAACACCCCTAGCCTTCTTGGTGAACCGTTTCCAAGCGCTGCCCGGCATAGAAAACGAATAAAATAAGCTATTAAGTACTTGATATCATAAAATTCACGAACGTTGCCGATATAGTGTCGTAATGATTAGAATTACCGCTGGAGAAGTATTTGCATGTCCTTCCATGTCTCAAGGGGTTTATGTTTCGAGTCCATGACTAGTACACGCCCTTTGTCAAGTTGAATGATTAACAGAATATAGTGGTACCTGCGAATGCAGAACTAATCAATTATATACTTAACATCGATTAAGCGAAATAGAAAGTGTATACAAGACAATAACACTCACTGGAAGTTGTAAGGAAATAGTATTTCCCTTTTGGTTTCTTGAAACCTTAACGCGTGTACTATATTATCCTCCGTATCCTGGGGGCTTATTTTAAGATTAGCTTCATGAACCCAATATGGGTCAATGAAGCCAATGTCATAGATTTGTCCTCTGCTGCATTCGAGAATCTTCATTCTGCATATTACAGTATGATTATATACATGCAATAAACAAAATAATATAGCTGGAGACTAAATTAATTACAGAATTAGTACTTACAGACAATAGGCACTCATGATCGATTTGTCCAAGGCGTCTTGATTGAATAATTGAAATAGTTCATCAAATTCAATGGATATCATGTCATCCTTATCTTTCCCATGATGCTTTTTTGTAACCCTTAGTACTATCCAGTTAGCCCCGGCCCTTGTGGCATGCATGTACCAGTTATGAAATCTTCGCATTTTTGTTGGAAGATTGTTTACCTCCTCAGGTTTGACGAGAGGTTTTCCGTACTGGTATTGGTATGCTACTTCACTCACGGGGAAGAACTCTAACTGGGATAAGTACTGGGCAATACTCATACCTTGAGTAGCGGCAGCTTCTCCGTATTATGCAACTACCTCTGGATCATACTGCTCTTCGGCCCCATATTTGCTCGACCCCACATTGGTTGAGAAATCACCTTGAGAGGGGCGCAAGTCTGTTTTGCTTATTCTCCGAGCTGGGCAACAGATTTCCCGCTTGCATCAGTACTGCTCTTCGAGGCTTTTTGTGCCGCATGTGACTTGAGAATAGAACGCTCATAGTCTGATGACAGCTTTGGCTCGGGTTGATGAAGATTCTTTAGCATTTTCAACACTTTGGCTTTTTATTCTTTGGTGCTGGGGAACTCTGGCTCTTTCGGCCGCCTCAGCTTAGCGAAAAACGCTGTCGTTTCCGCATCAACGATCGCCGCAGTCTCCTCTTCAGTACAGTCATAAGCTCTCTTGGGAGGGTTGGTACTTTTGGAAGAGGCTCTTGTTTACGTTTCGGTGATCGCTTACGACGCACAGTAGCGGTACGCTTACGCATTTTATCCTGAGGCGCCGGCGATGGCTCCCGCGGCGATGGCTGCACCGGAGATTGGTGAGGCGACGGAGCCGGGTGAGGCGACGAAGACGGCTGCCACGGCGGCGACGACCTCGCTGGAGACGGGTGAGGCGGCGGCGAAAATGGCCTTGGCGTGTGATTTCGAAGCACGATACAATCCTTCGGCCATAGAATGGTGACGTTTTTTGCGTCACCCAGCACAGTCACATCCCCTTCACCAGCAGGGTAGTGAAGATCCAAAACCTCAAAGGTGGGCATGATTTCATCCACGCCGACAACAGCGTAGCCCTCTGGAACTGGACGACAGTGGTAAGTTGGTGTGGGTCCAATTGGTAAGGCATAGCCGACCGCCACCTTCATTGATATGTTCACAACTTTGACATGTAGCTCGCAGTGTGTCATCTCTGTGATATCATCCACTGGGTAGCCAACATGAGCCATCGTCGGTGCATCATCGGCATCGCCATTGTCATCACCCGGGACCTCGGTGGAAGCCACACTGCTTTTTCGATTATTCGATAGGCCGGTAGCATCGAATGCAGTGTGCTGCTGAGATGGGGCGCCGGTAGTACTTTGCTCTTTAAGTGTGTTAATTTCATCTTGTTGTTGCTCTAATCGTTTTTCAATTAAACGCATTCGCTCTTTCTGACTTTCTACTTCAACTGCCGCCCTGTCCTTTCTCCTCTGACGGCTTCTATCAGGATATTTCTTCCTCTCTTCGGGAAACCCAGTCCTCCATGATTGGGAGCCTCTTGTGCCTCGTGTTCGTCCATCATGTTCCTTATTTCCAAGGGCGAGTGTGAGCTCATCATTCTCTCAATCTGGAATGAAGTCCCCATCTTTAACAGCCTTTACTGCTTTTCTGATCCTCTCGATTGGCAAGGGGTCTTCTTTATGTCGTATGTTATATATACACCTCCCTTCCGAGTCCAACGTGCCCCCATGCCCGTAAATCCAATTCCTTGCACGTTCTACCCAATCGTCTGTCTCTGGGGTGATATTTTTATCACGCAGTTCCTGCTCAAGTTTCTCCCACTTAGGAATGCCAACCCTGTAGCCACCTTGCCCCATAGTATGGTGATACTTCTTCTTAGCAGCATTCAGCTTATTCGTTTCAGACATTTTCTTAGATTTTTCTGATTTCTTGTATTCCACAAACTCATCCCAGAATGGTTTTATCTTCTCAAACTGAATATTCTTGAAATCGGGAGTCTTCTTTTTCACGACATAGTCAAGGTGCAATCTTTTCTTCCAGTTGGTGAAACACTGGGCCATCTTCTTCAAAGCCCACTCCCTGACCTTAGCCTCCATGGCTCTCCCATGTTGTAAGGCGTCCTCAACTGGATCCTCCGCATTTGGATCCAGCTCTATCTTCGGTAGTTTGAAATTAACCATGAGCCTCTTCCACAGTAAATCTTTGGCGTGATTAGGGACAAATAAACATGTTCCCTCTTCATCCGCATTAGCAGGCCTATTCAAATTTCTATTGGTGATCGGGATTAAGTCCCTAACGATTACTCCGCATTGTGCCACAAATTTGGTTGCGACAACTTCGGGAGCTGTCGGTCTGCCGTCTTCAGCGACATCTTCGATCCTGAACCTCTCATGGTCTTGCAACTTTTTGGTTGGGCCTCGTCTGCTCTTTTCAGTAGATTACTTCGATCCGGAGGGCTAAAAGAAGAAAGATCGTCGTTATTATTTCTATATAGATAGCAGATGATTAATTAATGAATTGATTTATATTACATGCACCTCGCCGGAGAGGTCGTCTTCTCGATTACACGAGGCATCGCCTTCTCCCTCGCGGAAGGCAATACCTTCAACCTCAAACAAGTTGTCTACTCCGGTAAAAAGAGGATCACCCTCACCGGAGTTGTTCAGAAACGTTGATACGTCTAAATTATCTTCCCCACGGATAACACCTTGGATCAACTCTTCCTTTTCTTCGTCTCTGACGTGTGGGTCCATATTTTCTGCATAGGTGGAAAAACGAATAAGTCAAAGAGGATAAAGGAGAAAGTTAAGTACGGTGTTGAGAGATATAAACCCTAATTTAGAGAAACCCTAATATATACATACACAATAATAAAAATGAAGAGAAAGGGAAACCGTGTAGTAGATAGGCACATCGTCGAACCCACATGCACCTAAGTTGCTTGAAAATGTGAATCGGGTCTGGGGCTACCCACGTGACTGACCAGTGGGGCCGAAGACCAATAATACCAAACTAATTAATAAACCTAATAATACCTAACTAATAATAAACCTAATAATCCAAACACCAAAAAGAAAGGGAAACAATCAACACATGGCATCGATGCAATGCTCAAGCAAGTATGATGATATGACAAGTTAATTTGCATTGGAATGTAACCCTAAGAAATGCTCGACGATTTAATCGGGGTTCCGAGGGGTGAAAACCCTAACTCGGAGAAACTCCGGAACACATGAGAGGGGTGGATTTGTTCATTATTAAAAACAAGGATACATTATTCATATTTTTATGACTTATAGATTAAAACAAGGATAATGATATGACAAGTTAATTTGTATTAAAAATTAACCCTAAGACATGCTCGGCAATTTAAACGGGGTTCCGAGGGGTGAAAACCCTAACTCGGCGAAACTCCGGAGTATATGAGAGGGGTTTATTTTGTTTTCTAATTAAACTTGTCTTGAAAGTTGTTGAACAATGCATGATTATAGGTTAAATAGTTAGATCTCATTTTTCTGAACATTTTGATATATTATTTGTATTTTTCCGAGTTATAAATAATTAATTATTGAATTTACAATATTATATCAATTTATGGATTTAATTAAACAATTTCTGAATTTAAAAAAAACAGAAAACATTTTTTACACCGAGGCCATTGCTAGCCACAGTGGCTGACAGAGGGGCCCGTGGCCACCTCAGCCTCCACGCAGGGAGGTGGGACCTGGACCAGGCCACGGCTAACCTGCACCATAGAGGCACCTAGCCTCTAAGGCTGGTAGGTGGGACCGGGGCAACGCAGGCCCCACGCGGTAGCCACGCGAGCACCACGTCACCACGACGGGCGGCGCGGCAGACGGTGGTCGACGACGACCCTGGGGAGCGCGCGGGACTGCGGGGCTGTGCGCATTCGAAATAGCTCGTCGAGGCGAACCATATGGTGGCTGCGCCGCCCATTATTGGTTGCCGGAGCGACGAGCACAGCGGCGGACAGAGGCGGGGGCGATAGATGGTTGTCGCGGTAGAGCTAGAGAGCGAGAGGGAGCGTGTGAAGAGGTGCTAGAGCACCAGTGGCTCACCACGAACGCGATGCCGGGGTCGGGGAAGCAAGGGGTGGCCGAACGGAGGCGAATCGACGGCGGCCGGAGCTCGGGAAGATGGGTTGCAGAGCTTGATTAAGGCCGAGCGGGGACGATTCCTTTGGCGTAGAGACGCAGTCCAGCACGGCGGAGCTCCTCGGCGACGAGCTCGGCGGGCAGCCTGCCGGCGTCGTGGGGGGGGGGGGGTTCCTGTGTGCGCGCGTCGATGAATGAGATGGGGAAGAAGAAGAAGAGGAGGCGATCCAGTTATAACCGAAGGACCTTTAGTCCCGGTTGGTGGCTCCAACCGGGACTAAAGGGTTATACGTCCCGCTTGGAGCCACCAACCGGGACCAATACTCCAATATTTTCAGTAGACCAAGGGTTGACGCGCAGGGGGTCTTTAGTCCCGGTTGGTGGCTCCAACCGGGACATATTCCACTCTTTTCAAAAAAATTCAGGTATTTTCTCTCTGTTCCCGCCTTATTTTTTATTTTGGGCTTTAAATTTGTATTGTTTTTTAAATGATAATTAATTTGGATTTTAGAAAAACTTTAAACATAAAAGTGTTTGGATTTGAATAAATAATTCAAAACCATTTTCTGTTTTAAAAAATAATTAATGTAACCATTTACAATTAAAAATGAATTAACTTATATTTTTTTAATATCAATTTGGAATTTAGAAAAACTTTAAACATAAGAAGTGTATGGATTTGAATAAATAATTCAAAAACATATTCTATTTTTAAAAAATAATTAATGTAACCTTTTAAAATGAATTAACTTATATTTTTGAATATTAATTTGGAATTTAGAAAAAATTTAAACATAAAAAGTGTTTAGATTTAAATAAATAATTCAAAAACATTTTCTGTTTCAAAAAATAATTAATGTAACCATTTAAAATATGAACCATTTACAATTAAAAATGAATTAACTTATATTTTTTTAATATCAATTTGGAATTTAGAAAAACTTTAAACATAAGAAGGTATGGATTTGAATAAATAATTCAAAAACATATTCTATTTTTAAAAAATAATTAATGTAACCTTTTAAAATGAATTAACTTATATTTTTGAATATTAATTTGGAATTTAGAAAAATTTTAAACATAAAAAGTGTTTGGATTTAAATAAATAATACAAAAACATTTTCTGTTTTAAAAAATAATTAATGTAACGATTTAAAATATGAACCATTTACAATTAAAAATGAATTAACCATTTAAATAATTCAAAAACATTTAGATCATGTACCTGTAGTACAAACCGGACCCACTTCCTGCTGATTCGGCAGACATTTGTCCTTTTTACCCGGGATGGACGAAAAGGTTTGAGATGTACCGGTTGGGAGATAGTCCATGTAAGGTGGTCTAGTATTTTAGGAAAATAGGACGGTAGCATTCTGAAACGGCATTTTGGTGGTTACTTCACAAAACGACCCGTTTTTTGCGCTCGGAAAATGGAAAAGGGCTTTTCCGTGCGACAAAAAGGAAAACTTCCTCCTGCAACATTGTTCTCCATACCAATGTCCACACACATGCATAATATGGGCACAACATCACAAACTATGCCGTGATTCAGCACATAACATCGGTCATTTGGACCGAAAGCCATGAAACCTCGAACATGATAGGTCATTTTGTGAAGGTTTTTTCGAAACATGATCAATATACCAAGTCTGGTATTTTTTCCTTTCAACTATGTAACATAATATGACACCACGCGAAGGATTTTCATTGTTCGGATTTTTTTGAATTTATTATGCCCGTTTTTAATTATCTGAATTTCTAACTATGGTCGAACCGGTGTGCATGAAGATAGGGGACGAGCATCGATAGAACTTGCATTGGATCACTGAAGAAACCACATATTGCGAGTCTAAAAATGATTTTTTCAAAAAATCACGGGCGATAGATCATGTACCTGTAGTACAAACCGGACCCACTTCCTGCCGATTCGGCAGACATTTGTCCTTTTTACCCGGGATGGACGAAAAGGTTTGAGATGTACCGGTTGGGAGATAGTCCATGTAAGGTGGTCTAGTATTTTAGGAAAATAGGACGGTAGCATTCTGAAACGGCATTTTGGTGGTTACTTCACAAAACGACCCGTTCTTTGCGCTCGGAAAATGGAAAAGGGCTTTTCCGTGCGACAAAAAGGAAAACTTCCTCCTGCAACATTCTTCTCCATACCAATGTCCACACACATGCATAATATGGGCACAACATCACAAACTATATGGGCACAACATCATAATTTAGTCCCGGATGTAGTCACAAACCGGGACTAAAAATATTTTCCGCCATTTCCCACCTCTTCCCGCCAAGTTTTCCCGCCCTTTCCTTTCTACTAGAGCTTTTAGTCCCGGATGTAGTCACTAACCGGGACTAAAGATATTTCCCGCCATTTCCCAAAGCTTCACGCCAAGTTTTCCCGCCCTTTCCCTCTATATTTAGGGTGATCGTGTCATGGCTATCCACACACATCCACACCTTCCTCTCTTAGAACAATGGACAACGCCTACTGGGCCATTCTGACCCTCGAGGAGACCGAGGCGCTGTGTGCCTCCAACTACCCTTGTCCACCGGGGTACCGGCTGCCCGCCGGCTGGATGCTGAGCGCTGGAGGGGTTCCTGTCCCTCCTGTCCCTCAAGGTTCCGCACGCCAGGCGGCCATCACAAACCACTTCTACCATGAGCTCACGCCAGAGCAGCGGATGGATCCCCAGTGGGATCCCGACAACTATGACACCTAGAATGCCTTCTTCGCTAATAGGCGGGAAAGGGAGCTCGCCAGGTACGAGTGTGATGGCCCGCCACCGGTGAACCACAATGAAGTCGGCCGTCGTCTGTGGTGGGCGAACCGTACTATCATCAAAGTGATGCGCTACATCGCCGGGGGAGACCATCCTCGCCTACGGTGCCCACGAGTCCACCCGCCACAGGCCCCACACTGTCCCGGTGGTAGCGGCATCGTCTTCCAGGAGACCCCTCTCCCACCCGCCGTGAATCCGAGGCTGGAATGGCCCCTGGTATATGCCATGGATGGGCTGAGGATCCCCGGAGTGGCAGGTGACGATGACGATGATGATGATGATGATGACGACGACGATGAAGACCCTGAAGCTGCTTACTATAGGACTAGGCATGATTATGACTAAAGGGGGCGGCTGTAGGCCTGAGTGTTAGCTAGTCCCGGTTTGTCCCGGTTTTTAATATTAATAAATGTCTTAAGTGTTACCTAATAAATAGAGGGAAATGCCTATATAAAGAGAGGGTTCATATTTAGTCCCGGTTGGAGAAACCAACCGCGACTGAAGGGATTGCGGCAGAGTGGGCCAGACAACACTAATAATAGGGGTGAGTGTCGACATTATGTCGTGCGGCTTGTACCTTGTCCCGGATGGTGTCACCAACCGGGACTAAAGATGAACCTTTAGTCCCGGTTGGAGACACCAACCGGGACTAAAGATGAGTCAACACTAATAATAGGGGTGAGTGTCGACATTATGTCGTGAGTGTCGACATTATGCCGAGCTGCTTGTACTATAAATATGCATCCTTGTGAGTCCAGGCCTCCAGCCAGTTTGAGGCATCTCCAAGATGGTTTTAGAGAGCAGGGACACCACTACGGCCAGTTTCAGGGAGATGCGGACGGAGCCCAGTCCTCCGGCATCTCCGAGAAACTGGTGATAGAGGCACTCCCTAATATGTGAAATTAGTTATCTCCGAGGCGTATTGATCTAGTTAGTGAAGTTACAAGCTGCAAGATGGTTTTCGAGAGCAGGGACACCACTGCGGCCAGTTTCAGGGAGATGCCGACGGAGCCCAGTCCTCCGGCATCTCCGAGAAACTGGTCATAGAGGCACTCCCTAATATGTGAAATTAGTTAGCTCCGAGGCGTATTGATCTAGTTAGTGAAGTTACAAGCTGCAAGATGGTTTTCGAGAGCAGGGACACCACTGCGGCCAGTTTCAGGGAGATGCCTACGGAGCCCAGTCCTCCGGCATCTCCGAGAAACTGGTCATAGAGGCACTCCCTAATATGTGAAATTAGTTAGCTCCGAGGCGTATTGATCTAGTTAGTGAAGTTACAAGCTGCAAGATGGTTTTCGAGAGCAGGGACACCACTACGACCAGTTTTAGGGAGATGCCGACGGAGCCCAGTCCTCCGGCATCTCCAAGAAACTGGTCATAGAGGCACTCCCGGTCCAACCACAAAACGGGACTAACACTCAAGACATTTATTAATATTAAAAACTGAGACTACAAAACCGGGATTAAAGGCCACAAACCGCGAAAGATATCCTTCAGTCAAGCCACAAACCGCGAAAGACATGAACTAGAGTTACATAATATGAGCATGAACTTCTTGGCATATGTCATTCCTTATGACAGCTTCAGACGTAACCATGGAGCATCTTCTTTACTTAACGGAATGCTTGGGTCAGTTTTCACTGTGAAGGGCGGAATTTCATCAAACTTATTATAATCATCTGACATGTCTGTCTTGTCCTCAATTCCCACGATGTTTCTTTTCCCTGAAAGAACTATGTGAAGCTTTGGCTCATCATATGATGTATTCGTTTGCCTATTTTTTCTTTTTTTCGGTCTGGAGGACATGTCCTTCACATAGAAAACCTGAGACACATCATTGGCTAGGACGAATGGTTCATCTCTATAACCAAGATTGTTGAGATCCACTGTTGTCATTCCGTACAACTGGTCTATCTTTACCCCTTCCCCATTCAGGTTGACCCATTTGCAGCGAAACAAAGGGACCTTAAAAGAGACTCCATAGTCTAGTTCCCATATCTCCTCTATGTAACCATAATATGTGTCCTTTTGTCCATTCTCGTCTATTGCATCAAAGCGAACACCACTATTTTGGTTGGTGCTCTTTTTATCTTGGGCGATCGTGTAGAATGTATTCCCATTTATTTCGTACCCTTGGAAATTCAATACAGTAGAAGATGGTGACGCGTCCAACAAGTATAGCTGATCTCCAACAGTGGTGTCATTCAAGAGATGTGTCCGCATCCAACCACCGAAAGACTTCATGTGTTCATCTGTAATCCATGATTCAGGCTTCCCCGGGTTTTTGGAGCGTACAATATTCTTGTGTTCCTCGATATACGGAGCTGCCAAGGTGGAATTATGTAGAACTGTGTAGTGTGCTTTAGTGAAAGAATCCCCGTCTCTACATATCATTGCTTTCTTTACCAGCGTGCCTTTTCCACTTAGTCTTCCCTCATGCCGCGAGTCAGAAACACCAATCGGCTTAAGGTCAGGAATAAAGTCAACACAAAACTCAATGACCTCATCTGTTCCATATCCCTTGGAGATGCTTCCTTCTGGTCTAGCACGGTTATGAACATATTTCTTTAAGACTCCCATGAACCTCTCAAAGGGGAACATATTGTGCAGAAATACCGGACCGAGAATGGCAATCTCTTCCACAAGATGAACCAGGAGATGCGTCATAATATTGAAGAAGGATGGTGGGAACACCAATTCAAAACTAACAAGACATTGTACCAAATCCTTCTGTAACCTTGGCAGAATATCTGTATTGATTACCTTCTGAGATATTGCATTGAGGAATGCACACAGCTTCACAATGGGTACTCGAACATTTTTCGGTAGAAGCCCCATCAATGCAATCGGAAGCAACTATGTCATAATCACGTGACAGTCATGAGACTTCAGGTTTTGGAACTTTTTCTCTGCCATATTTATTATCCCCTTTATATTATATGAGAAGCCCGACGGCACCTTGATACTGTAAAGGACTTCAAAAAAGATTTCCTTCTCTGCTTTGGTAAGAGCATAGCTGGCACGACTTAAGTGACGCCCTTTATCCGTCTTGTTATCTGTATGCATGTTCTTTGGGTCTTTCATAATTTATTGGTCCTCCCGTGCTTCAGGTGTATCTTTTGTCTTCCCATACACGCCTAGGAATCCTAGCAGGTTCACGTAGAGATTCTTCGCCACGTGCATCACGTCGATTGAAGATCGGACACGCAGGACTTTCCAATATGGCAGCTCCCAAAATATAGATTTCTTCTTCCACATGGCGCGTGTCCTGTAGCGACGCCGTTCGGAACTGATTGACCGCCGGGAACCTTTCCAAATATTACTTCTATGTCCTTGACCATACCAAATACATCATCACCAGCAGGGAGTTCAGGCTTCTTCCGGTGATCTGCCTCACCTTTGAAATGCTTGCCTTTCTTTCTTACGGGATGATTGGTTAGAACAAATCGTAGATTCGCCAGGTACACAACCTTCTTGCATTTATGCAAATATGTACCTTCGGTCTTATCTAAACAGTGGGTGCATGCCTTATATCCTTTGTTTGTCTGTCCTGAAAGGTTACTAAGAGCAGGCCAATCATTGATGGTTACGAATAACAACCCTCGTAGATTAAATGGCTCCTGTTTGTTCTCATCCCACGCACGTACACCTGGTTTGCCCCACAACTGTAAGAGTTCTTCAACTAATGGCCTAAGGTACACATCAATGTCGTTGCCCGGTTGCTTCGGGCCTTGGATGAGCACTGGCATCATAATGAACTTACGCTTCATGCACAACCAAGGAGGCAGGTTGTAGATACATAGAGTCACGGGCCAGGTGCTGTGACTGAAGCTCTGCTCCCCAAAAGGATTCATGCCATCCGTACTTAGACCAAACCATAAGTTCCTTGCGTCACCTGCAAAGTCTGGGAAGTCTCTCTCGATTTTTCTCCACTGTGACCCATCAGCAGGGTGTCTCAACTCCCCGTCTTTCTTACGGTCTTCTTTGTGCCATCGCGACAACCTAGCATGCTAATTGTTTCTGAACATGTGTTTCAACCTTGGTATTATAGGAGCATACCACATAACCTTAGCAGGAACCCTCTTACGGAGGGGCTCTCCCTCAACATCACCAGGGTCATGTTGTCTGATCTTATACCGCAACGTGTTGCATACCAGGCATTTATCTAAATTCTCATACTCCTTACCGCGGTAGAGGATGCAGTCATTAATGCATGCATGTATCTTTTGCACATCTAATCCCAGAGGACAGAGAGTCTTCTTTGCTTCGTAGGTACTCTCGGGAAGTTCGTTATGTTTTGGAAACTTCGGCTTCATTATTTTCAGCATCTTTTCACATGAGGAGTCAGTTAGACCACACTCTGCCTTCCATCGCAACAATTCCAGTGTGGTACCGAGCTTTGTGCTGCCATCTTCACAATTTGGGTACAACAATTTCTTGTGATCTTCTAACATGCCATCTAACTTCAACTTCTCATTTTCTGTTTCACAGTCTCGCTTTGCATCGGAAATGACCCTACCAAGTTCATCAACCGGCTCATCTGATGCCCGTTCTTCACCTTTTCCTCTCCATTGTATTCCATTGCAGTATCACTGTATTCAGGAAACATATGATGATAGTTGTTATCATCATCTGCTTCTTCACCATCTTCCATCATAACCCCTATTTCCCCGTGCTTGGTCCAGCAATTATAGTTGGGCATGAAACCTTTCATAATCAGGTGGCCGCGAATGATTTTCGAGGAAGAGTACTCCTTGTTGTTCCGACATTGAACACATGGACAACGTATAAATCCATTCTCTTTGTTTGCCGTAGCCACATCGATAAATTTATCCACGCCTTTGATATACCCGGCTACCCTCCGGTCACCGTACATCCATTCCCGACCGTTCATCTCCATCATATAAGTAAGTTTATCAAAAAACAGGACATCATAAATAGTGAAATAACCAATTCACACCAACACATGAATTGTATCAATGACCTAGAAAAGATAAGATTGCTAACCTCGATCGAGGGAAATAAGCTCAAGTGCGTCTCGGACACCTTCTATATTTTTGTTCTATGAGAAATTCAACGGGATTTTTCACTCAAACATTTCAACAAACACCTTCAATGCATGCATGAGAAAAAACTAGCACACACCCTCACACCTTACACCATTCGAAAAAACAGAGTGGAGGCAGAGGGGGCTGGGGCGTTGCATTTATAGAGGGCAGGGGTCTTTAGTCCCGGTTGGATCCAGCAACCGGGACTAAAGGTGCGTGCCACGCCACGTGGCTGTGGCCAAACCTTTAGTCCCGGTTGGTGGCTCCAACAGGGACGTATTCCCCCTTACCAACCGGGACGCATGCCCCCTGGCCCCGTGCCCGCTCCAACCGGGACGCGTGCCAGCATTAGTCCCGGTTGGTGGCGCAACCGGGACTAATGCTCCGAGGGGTCGCGAACGGATGGACCTTTTTCCTCTAGTGCTAGTATGTTTTATATGTGGGAATGTTTGGCTCCTCCAAAATATTACCCATTTTTAATACTAAGTACAACCCCCTTGCCGACACCTACTTTCCCCTAGTATGGTAGATGATGTTTTAGCACCATAACCCCTTGGAGACCCCATTTTAGCCTAAGCAAAAGTATAGGATGGGAAGACCCCGGAAAGATGTTTATAAAATGTTATATGAGAAAACCTTGGCGATGTTTGGCCTGCCAAGTGAGTTTGAAAAGGAAAAAATGTTTTGTTTTAAAAATGATATTGAAGTGGAGAAGGAGGAAAAATGTTTGCGAAAACGCACTTGGTTCTTTGTAGCTTTAGCTATAACAACTTAACCCGTGCACCCACATTACTCTGGAACGCGACAGGGCGGGGCTGGAAGTTTGTCTACTCTGGGAAAAGTTGCCTGCAACTACTAGGGGGAATCCCAAAATCCCAGAGGGTGGGCCTTCTCCAAAAAAACGGTCCATGCGTAGCATCGACCGGGAAGGAACTAAGGGTCTATAGAGCTCCACATGATACTATGAGCCCCTCATTGAAAGCGCACACCCGTTGACGTACAAAACACGCTCCGGTTGTCTTGGGAACTATATAGGGAGTCCCGGTGTTGAGGGGAATAACACTTATATGGTAGGCACTTGTATCATAGCGGGCATCCCGAAGGTCTTGATCGGTTACTCAACCCACGATCGACGTAGATCAGAGTAGTGCAATCAGATGATGTGGGTAAAGTGTACAACCTCTGCAGAGTGTAAATCTATTCGAATAGCCATGTCCGCGGTTAAGGACGGGTTGGACAAACTACTACACAATGGTGATGGTTTTGATTTCAAAAAGGATTTCGTAAAACCAATGTATTTTGAAATGTTTTGACCATGAGATGGTGGGGAAGGAAGGAGTTTGGTCATAAGATGACCGGGTGGAAAAATCAAATGGGTGACCCAAATCCTAGTGTTTCCAAAACTTTTCAAAAAGATTTCCAAAATGTTTTACAAAAGTTTTCCAACAAAGATATAGAGATATGCTAAATCTACAAGAGAAAATCTTTTACAAGAGAACCTCTTATGGAGCCCTCCTACTACCATAGCCATACTGCATATCCCTTATTATGTTTTTAAGGTAGTTTGCGAGTACATTCAAAGTACTCACCAGCATTATCCCTGGCTATTTACTTGGCTATATTTCAGAAGATCGAGGAACGATGAGAAGCTGACGTCTACGAGAGCAAGGCCGTCTCCCAGTCCGTTTCCTATAGGTTAAGGCATGATATGGGCTCTGCGATTTAAGACTTCCTCTATTTGTGTTGTAATCTCCTATGGGCATTATGTAAGTTTATTTATGTAAACATTGTTGTAATCGATGTTGTAATGGATGTACATTGTGATATTTGTCGGTTATGCTCCACGATGCATTGATCATGGGGTCGTGGTGGTATGCATAATGGGGATTCCTAGACCATAAATCCAGGGGTGCCACAGACTTGGTATCAGAGCCGTCTTGACTGTAGGAAACCTTAGTTAGCATGGGCGTTAGATAGGAAAACCGCTATACCCGAAAAGACCGACTTTTGAAAAATACTTCCTCAAAAGCTTTTCGAAAGATTTCTTATCTCACCTTCTCTGACTTAAACGATTTGAAAATGGATTACTCTATATCCCGTTGTAACACCCTAGTGTTAGATAAATATTATATTAGGGTTTGTTCTGTGCATCATGAGCATCAGCTTTAAAATGCATGCATTGAAGAAATACAACAAAAGCCTAAACCCTAGATTTCCCCCTCTTGTGAATATTTCAAATGGTTTCAAATATTTTGAAAATGGTCAAAAAGTTGTGAAGCCCAAAAAGTTATAAGGGCCTCACATTATTTTAAATGTTTTACAAATTCTATGGCAATTTTTGAAATGCCCAAAACTGTATTTGAATTTGGAAAATACAAACAGAAATAGAAATAGAAAACAAAAAGGTTTTAAAGAAAAAGAGAGACCCAGAGCCTCCAGGCCGCTCAGCCCAGAACGGCCCATATCTTCCCTCTCCTCTCTCTGTCGCCTGCGCATCAACTCCCGCAGCCCATCTGCAGCCCGTAGCCGACCCAGGCCCACATACCGTTTTGTCCGTTCTATCCCCGTCGTCCACCTCCGGCCGCATCGGAAGCACCTCGTTGGCGCCACCGTGTCGCTCGCCGGCGTGGAGATGCACGCCGCCGCCCCGGACTCCTACAAGTGTCGCGACTTCAACAAAGACGAACCCTAGCCGCCACTTCCTCCCTTCCCCTTCCTCTCTGGCTCTCGCACGCGCAAGCCCGAAACCCTAGCTTTGTAGAGCGTCGTCGCCCTACCGCCTCCTGCCTCCCCGAGCCATGCCGTGACACCCAGGAGCTCCGCCTCGTCGCCATGAACTCCCTCGTCAAAGGAATCGGACTCACGCGGCTGGAATCGATCGCAACGGTCCCGTGTTCCCAAGCACGGGTCGCCACCACCGTCGTCGATTGAGGCCGTTCTGGGCCGCCCCGAGCTTCACCGACCCTCCCACCGCATCCACGGTGAGCCGCTGGTCACGCCAGCACCTTCCTTTGCTCCTCTTGCTTCCTGGTCTGGCCTCCCGCCGTGCTCCACCGTCCGCCGCCTCAGAAGGTCGTCATTGACCATGGTCTGGTGGCCAAACATTGGCGGCGCCACCACTGGTTGGCTCAGCGTGATGCGCTGATTCGAACAAGACCCTCCTGGCTTGCCTGCGCCCTCCCGATCGACGGATCGAGCCTCGATCTGGAGATCAAGCTCCTGATGACATCAGCATGATGTCATGCTGATGTCATATCTCCTTTTCTTTTCTTTTATTAATTCTTGTAAATCATTTCATTAATTGTATAATACATGACAGGTGGGTCCACCCTGTAAGTGTAATAAGTATTTTTAGAAATGTTTGTGATTAATAAAAATGTTTAAGTAATTCCAAAATGTAAAATTATTTTATAATAATACAAAAATAATTTAAAATGAATTAAAATTGGGAAAAATCATAACTAATTCATTTTAAATTAGAAAAATAAAAATAATATATCAAAATGATTATAAAAATGAGAACTATCTAATTAAGCTATAATCATGCATTGTTAAGCAACTTAAATGACAAGTTTAATTAGAAGAACATAGCTACCCCTCACAGGTGATTCCGGAGTTTTCCCCGAGTTAGGGTTTGCGCCCCTCGGAACCCTGATTAAGTTGTCGGCCATGCCTTAGGGTTACATTTCAAAGCAAATTAACTTGTCATATGATCATACTTGCTTGAGCATTGCATTGATGCCATTGTTGATTATTTCCCTCTCTTTCCGGTGTTGGTTCTTCCTCGGTAGAATACGATATCGAGATTGAGATCGAAGACCGAGGTCAACACCGACGAAGATCGAAGATCGAGGAACAATACTTGACCAACTCTAACAAGTCAAGTACAAGGCTTCCGAAGATCTACTTATCTGTTATCAACAGGCAAAGGCAAGCATAGCCCCACCATGATATAATCCTATGATTTCGAAAGCATTTCAATTCCTGCCATGATGCATACGATTCTACTGTGGTCTGTTATCGACAGATAGAGTATCCTATCTATTGCATTACTCCCTTTGAGCTTATATTACCTGATCCACTGCTCCTAGCATAACTAGGTTTGGCTTGTGTTCAATGCTAGAGCTTTTATCTGTGTCTTGGTGAGCCATGCTTAGCTGTTGAGTCTGGTCCATCCAGATGATGTATCAGATGCAGAGAATCTAGTATGACAGGAGAACGTGATAAGATGAGATTAAACATTCTAAGGCTTGTATGGGAGGCCACAGTGGATGTGGTTGTACTAGTCCCATGCTCGCCACCCTTAGGACCCTAGGTTCTTGCCTCTTGAACCAAGACGAGCGTACAACCACACGGGGTAAATGGGGACCCCATGATTGACTAACTTGCCTAGTAGATTCCATGAGTCACATAGTCAGGCGTTCCATTCGATATACACATTGAAAACGTTTTCGAAAGAAGGGGGTGAAGGAGGTGCATTCATAACAGGTAGGGACGCGTGGCCGCGGTTGCTTGGGGTTGATGGCGCCCCTGGTAAACCAACCTCGCCTCACATCTTTAAGTACCGACTTCGGGATTTGACCCGTTACGGCGGAACAATACTTATTGCGTGACTCGTGGTCTCGGCGAAAGCAAGGTAAAGGTCGTGTCCAACCACACCCTCTGTTAGCACACCAAGGAAGTGTGTCAAGTGGCAATAAGAGTCGGTTGGTACGTGTGGGTAAAGTTGTACAGCCCTGCAGGGTAATAATATTTCGGAAAGCCGTGTCCACGATTATGGACGACTTGGGAACTGATGGGAGATCATAGAGAACATGAACCTAATCGTAAAACTTGGCAACAAATGTTTGTTTAGGATGCTTCCTCTGTAGGGGTTCGTAGCATGGAAAACAAAAAATTTCTACCGCATGCAAACAAACAAGCCAAGATCTATCTACTAGATTGTAGCAACGAGTCGATAGAGGAACTCACCCTCTAAGATTCCAAAGCGGTTAACGAGAGCAGATTCTCGTGGGTGATGTAGTCGTACTCTTGCTGATCTCAAGATCGCGTAGACGATCCTTCCGGCGCTGCGTTCCGGCAGCGCTTCCGCAGTCGGTCACACGTTCGGTACTCGACGAAGACCTTCCTCTCCCTTGTTCCAGCAGGCAGCGGAGGTTGTAGCACTCTCCTCGCGATTCCGGCAGCACGACGATGTGGTACCGGAAGTAGAGGGGAGATCTCGCAGGGCTTCGCCTTAAGCCGGAGAGAGTATGGTGGACTATGAGAGAGCCTTGGTGATCTAGAGTTTAGACACACCAATTATAAGGGGCTAAACTAGCGGCTACGGCAATTAGAAGCTCTAACTCGACGGCTTGGGAGAAATCCCTAGGCTGTGGCTAGGGTTTAGGTTTAGAGGGAGGCAACTTGTGTGTCTTGGAGGGGAGCCCTGCCCCTCCTTATATAGGTGGAGGGAGGCGTGCAAGGGGAGGGGAGTCCCTCCCCAACTCGGCCTCCAAGTGAGCCGGCGGTGGGAGGAGGAACTCCTCCCCCAAGTCGGTTTCAAACCTCCTTCTCCTCTTTCCCAAAACTAGCCGTTTGACTTTCAAACTAGTCGTTTGACTTTTCAAACTAGGATTTTAATAAACCCTCTATTTTGGTACAGCGATGACACCTAGTACATGATGCAATCATATCAACTTGATATAACACATTCATGTACCCTTCCCCTCCAGAGTGCCGGACATTCCGGAACCTTCTAGAACATTCCCGATGAAAACACCGGAACCATTCTCCAACTCCGAAACAGTACTTTCCTTATATGAATCTTATTCTCCGGACCATTCCAGATCTCCTCGTGATATCCCGGATTCCATCCGAGACTCCGAACAACATTCGGTCTCTTACTCATCATTCCATAACTACTCAAACAACGTCGAATCCTTAAGTGTGTCTCCCTACGGTTCGTGAATTATGCGGACATGATCGACACACTTCTCCGAACAATAACCAATAGAGGAATCTGGAAATTCATATGGCTCCCACATATTTCTACGATTACTTTGCGATCGAATGAACCACTTACATACGATACCAATTTCCTTTTCTCTCACGATATTTTACTTATCCGAGGTTTTGATCGTCGGTATCTCTGCATACCTAGTTCAACCTCGTTACCGATAAGTACTCTTTTCTCGTTCCCGTGGTATGTGATCCCTTGTGAGCCAGTCACATGCTTGCAAGCTAATTGGATGACATTACACCGAGAGGGACCAGAGTATATCTATCCGTCATATGGATGGACAAATCCCATTCTTGATCCATGTGTCTCAACCAATACTTTCCGAACACTTAATGCCACCTTTATAGCCACCCAGTTACGGTGTGGTGTTTGATGTCATCAAAGCATCCATCCGGTAAAGGTGATATGCATGATCTCATGGTCGAAGGAATTAGGTTACTATGTATCAGAAAGCATATAGCAATTGAACTATTAAAATGACTTGATCTTTATGCTACGCTTATCTATAGGAGTATGTCCATCACATCATTCTCCTAATTATATGACCCTGTTGTTAATAACATCTCTATGTTCATGATCAGGAAACCATGATCATATATTAACCAACAAGCTAGTTTAACAAGAGGCTTTACTAGGGACTCTTTTATGTTTACAAATCACACAAGTATTAATGTTTCCTGTTAATACAATTATAGCATGGTATGTAAACATTTATCATAAGTATGAAGATATGATAATAACCCACTTTATTATTGCCTCTTGGGCATATCTCCAACAGTCTCCCAGTTGCACTAGAGTCAATAATCTAGTTTCAAACCTTTGTGTATTCAACACCTATGGCTTTCCGGTGTTGTAAGTACACGTTCGCTAGTGGTCAACTGATCTCCGGATCTGACACTTCCAGGTCCGTGTGTAATTGCATGTATTTGCGTCTCTACGCATCACTCATTCTCTAATGAGATGGCTTTGTATAAATTTGGTCCTTTGGTGAGACCTTTAGTTCTTTGGGGTTAAAACATGTTGATAATATTGTCGTACAATATATCTTCATAGTATTATCCCGCTATGAACTACACCTAGTTTGATAACAAACTACTTGACCCAAATTCCCTCTTTAGCTGCTATAATAGCAGTCATATACTTAGCCTTTTGTTGTAGTATCTGTCACAATGTCTTAACTTTGGAACTCATCCAAATCCATTATGGAACTTACTTTCCATTATATTGTGCCACCCTTAGTTTAGATTGAGATAAACTTAATTTGTACTTTGTGACAAAACTAGTATCAATGTAGTACTTTTACAATGAACTAACCATCTATTTGTCACTTCTACAAACAATATATTCTTAGTTCTTCCAAAAGATCATAAGAATATCCTTACTATTGTCCAATGATCATCTTATGAATCATTCTGGTATATGCTCACATCATTTAGAGCATAGGACATATCTGGATTTGTACATATCACATCATAATTGATATAAATACTCTTTGTGCTTTCATACATCAAGTATCAATCTATACTTGAATCTTTGTTTCACTTACCAAGTGTCAATACACTTTAATATATCATTAATATTGAACTCATTCAATCCTTTCTGTGCGACAAGAACCTTTCTTGTAGTTTCTATATTGAACTCATTCAATACATCATCTATGTACTTTCGGCACAACCATATTACCGTCTATTGATGCTAAATATTTGGGTTTTGCCTAAGCCTTTCATCAGGATGAAATTCTTAATATGTGTTAACAAAAGATACATCATTTCTAATCAACAATATGTCTTCCACATAATGTATTAGAAACATGTCTTAGCGCTCCCACTTAATTTCTTGCAAATGCAAGCATCTTCATTGTTTCTGATGAAATTAAACTCTTTTAACAGTTTCATCATAGTGAAGATTCCAACTCCGCTATGCTTACTTCAACCATTGAAGTTTGCATATGCTTTTAGCATCCTTTGAATTAACAAAACCCTATGGACCGTGTTATGCACATGTCCTAGGTAACAATTCTATTAGAAGAACTTGTTTTGTTTATTCGACTACCACATAACAAAATTATATGCAGTGGTTGCTATATTAATCCGTCTAGACTAAATATCGCTATGAAAGATCAGATCTTGTCATAGTCAGCCTTTGAACATTGTTGTGAACTCTTTCCCAACATGTCGACCATATTCATGTCAATTTCTTTATAGATCCAAACACAACTGTAAGGTCTTACACCTTTCTTGAGGGTCCTTCAAGTTCAAAACTTGATTTCTCGTGTATGGAACTATCACGGATTTTATGGCTTCAAGCCATTTGACGGAGTCAGGGCTCATCATCGCTTCTTTGCATGTAGTCGGATCATTATTGTCAAATAATGATTTAACTCTCAAATCTTGGTATTCGATTGTTCATCCGACCTACTTGTTTCAATAGGAACATAGATCTCCGTGACCACAACCTTTGAGGCACGTGAGCCATGAGCATTGTTGCTACCTCCGGAACACTTTTTGGTGCTGAGCAACTTTGCACATATAGCTAAGGTTCTTTTAACCTTATCAAAGTTCTATTGTCCTCCCACTTAACTTTTCACGAAAAATTCCTTCTCAAAGAAACTTGACGTTCTAAGCGACAAACACTTTTGTCTCCGGTGTTATGGAGGATTACTTAAAAGTTATTCGAAATAACATACAAAGACAGGTTCATCCGACTTTGGTTGCAAACATCTTTCTTATGCATAGCATACCAATGTTTAAGAAAGGACTACTTGGGTTTTATCCCAAACCATAACTTTATATGGTGTCATTTCAACGGATTATGATGAAGCTCTTTTCAGTGGAAAAACGGTAGTCTCTCAAGCTTTTAATCTTTAAAATATAATGGCAGTTTTATGATTTACACCTTCGATCTTACCATGTCAAACAAGGTTTAATTACATATCTCGAATGCTCCATACTCTTATGGTGTTTCGGGAAATGCAAATACACGGAACGATTCCTTAAATCTTAGGTATTATGCTAAACTTGTAACTCAAATATCTTCCTTTATGATCTTATCATAAACTATTTATATTCTTGTTACAATAATTTTGCACTTCATCTTGAAAGTTTTTGAACTTTTCAAATGTTTCATACTTCATCCTTATTAAGTAAATATTCATATATTCACTCAAATTTTAGGAGAAAGCATATGAAGTTGAAATCCATCGCTCTTGACTACACATAATGGACTTCGTACAACAATATGTACAAGTTCCAATAGGCTAGTCATTCGTTCCCTTTTGGCCTATGAACGAAGTTTTAATTATCTCTAGGAAAGTTTCACAAGCGTCATGTGATCAAAATCAAAAGACTCCAAAATTCCATCCACATGGAGTTTCTTCATGTTTTCTTTCAAATATAATTTAAACGGCGATGTCACTTCCTAAGTGATGTATCAATCAATTTGTCTTTCGACATTTTTAGCACTAGTTTTATGGATGTGATTTCTCCAACGAGATTTGTGAATCATCCATCTTTTATGGATTACGACAATTATTTGAACAACCCTTTTGTTCTCATAATACCTGATAAAACAAATCTTTGAAGGCAAGCTTTGATGTTTAACGAGCAACACAATAACCCTTTATTTGTTCTCGATGAACATCATCACATATTCTTTTGCTAGTTACTTAGGCCACTGTAGTTCATGAATTCTGTTGTTTCGTATGACGATTCACACCAACAAATTCAGTATCAAATACTTAAGAACCGCTTTGTTTAATAAGCAAAGAATATAGCCATAACATGTATATCATCTATATACTTAAGCTGAACAATTCTAGTCTTTTCTTTTCTGCCATATACTTATGAGATTCTCTTTCAGTATTTCCTTTTCTGTTTGAAAGAATCTATCAACATCAATAGTGGAGCCATACACATGACACATAGTCCAAAGCGTGTATAGTTAAATACCAATGTATTTGGACTTGCACTTTGAAGTAGATCACCATTATCAAATGTTTGGTGTTCTTTCAAATTCCTTTCTTTAGTAATCTCTTGGTGTAGTAAACATTTTACCTACATCGAATATTCACCCTTATGATGGAATCGTCCATGATCAAGCTACTTTTAGCTTATAACGATGAATTACGAGTATAATGTTGCTATCCAAAACCTTTTGGAGGATTAGGACAACAAGTGTCTCCAACCCTTTGCAAATTCTCATCAAAATATGAGAACATGATCTTTTCCATATTATACTCTATCATGGTGTAACCAAAACTTCGTTTCATATATCACAATATCTTCCACACATCATGGTTTCTGAAACAACTCCTTTCAGATCCTAGATAACCTTGATATTAAGATAATCCTTTGAATATCAAGAATCATGGAGACAAACATGATACTCATACACTAACACTTGGAATTGTCACTCTTGATTTAATACCAATTATTAAACTTCATGGAGTGACCGGAACTTACTGAAAGTTTGCAATAGGACTTCTAAACTTTAGATTAACACTTCAAAACAATACGATACCAGTTCGTAAAGCAACTAACCAGAATTCTATAGTTCTATCATCTCAATTAAAACTAAGCGCAAGGTGGTAAACGGATGCCAATGACTACAACAATTATGCAAATTCACTTTGATTTAATTTATGATAAATAGTGTTCAACTTTTAATCATATTGTCGTTGAACTCCCACTCAAAACACTATCCCTCACATTGTTTTAGTGATCACACGAACATAATCCACCACATCAAAACCGATCATCATGAGAGTTGATGTAGCTTCAATGGCGAACAATCATCATGTTCATCATATCTACTATATGACTCATGCTTTACCTTTCGGTGATCCGTGTTCCTGAGACCATGTCTGTACATGCTAGGCTCGTCAAGATCAAACCCTAGCTTCCGCATGAGCAAATCTGGCTTGCCCATGTTGTATACACTTGCGGAATCTAACACACCCGATCATCACATGGTGCTTCGAAACAACAAGCATTAGAAACGGTGCTAACTAAGGGTGAACACTTGTATGACTTGAAATTCATGTGCATGAGGGAACATCTTATAATGCTACCGTCATCTACTAAGCAATACAAGATGCATAAAGGATTAACATCACATGCAATTCATAATATGTGATATGATATGGCCTTTCTTCTTTGTGCTTCCGATCTCCATCTTCTAGCACGAACATGATCTCCATCATCACCGGCATTGCATCAAGGTCAAGGACGCCGCTCCATTGTTGTCGTCCACCAGCTTCAACTATTACAACTACTTTGAATAGACACGCGGGTCTTAACAGAATTTAAAGACAACCATATGGCTCCTGCCGGTTGCCAACTTACAATAAGGAACATTGCATACATCAAATATAATCACAATCATGGCCATATCACATCACAGCACACCCCTGCAAAAACAAAGTTAGACGCCTCTAATTTTCTTTGCATATTTTACGTGGTTTGGGGCTTTCAATAAGTGTCGTTCTAACTTACGAACAAGAACCACAACATTGATACTAGTATTGTCAATCACCCATTGTAAATTGAATCTTAACTATGTTGGGAGAAACAGGCACCCGCAAAGCTACTTATGCAATACAAGTTGCATGTCAAGCGTGGAGCAAGTCTCATGAACGATGTCATGTAAGGTTAGCCCGGGCCGCTTCATCCCACCATCCCGCAAGATGCAAAGTACACAAGAAGCAATCGACAACAAAAGCATCAACGCCCACAATGACCATTGTGTTCTACTAGTGCATCAGATCTACATATAGACACGGCTCTGATACCACTATAGGGGTTCGTAGCATGGAAAACAAAAAATTTCTACCGCATGCAAACAAACAAGCCATGATCTATCTATTAGATTGTAGCAACGAGTCGATAGAGGAACTCACCCTCGAAGATTCCAAAGCGGTTAACGAGAGCATATTCTCGTGGGTGATGTAGTCGTACTCTTGCCGATCTCAAGATCGCGTAGACGATCCTTCCGGCGCTGCGTTCTGGCAGCGCTTCCGCAGTCGGTCACACGTTCGGTACTCGACGAAGACCTTCCTCTCCCTTGTTCCAGCAGGCAGCGGAGGTTGTAGCACTCTCCTCGCGATTCCGGCAGCATGACGACGTGGTACCGGAAGTAGAGGGGAGATCTCGCAGGGCTTCGCCTTAAGCCGGAGCGAGTATGGTGGACTATGAGAGATCCTTGGTGATCTATAGTTTAGACACACCAATTAGAAGGGGCTAAACCAGCGGCTAGGGCAATTAGAAGCTCTAACTCGACGGCTTGGGAGAAATCCCTAGGCTGTGGCTAGGGTTTAGGTTTAGAGGGAGGCAACTTGTGTGTCTAGGTGGGGAGCCCTGCCCCTCCTTATATAGGTGGAGGGAGGCGTGCAAGGGGAGGGGAGTCCCTCCCCAACTCGGCCTCCAAGTGAGCCGGCGGTGGGAGGAGGAACTCCTCCCCCATGTCGGTTTCAAACCTCCTTCTCCTCTTCCCCAAAACTAGCCGTTTGACTTTCAAACTAGCCGTTTGACTTTTCAAACTAGGATTTCAATAAACACTCTATTTTTGTACAGAGATGACACCTAGTACATGATGCAATCATATCAACTTGATATAACACATTCATGTACCCTTCCCCTCCGGAGTGCCGGACATTCCGGAACCTTCTAGAACATTCCCGATGAAAACGCCGGAACCATTCTCCAACTCCGAAACATGACTTTCCTTATATGAATCTTATTCTCCGGACCATTCCAGATCTCCTCGTGATATCCCGGATTCCATCCGAGACTCCGAACAACATTCGGTCTCTTACTCATCATTCCATAACTACTCAAACAACGTCGAATCCTTAAGTGTGTCTCCCTACGGTTCGTGAATTATGCGGACATGATCGAGACACTTCTCCGAACAATAACCAATAGAGGAATCTGGAAATTCATATGGCTCCCACATATTTCTATGATTACTTTGCGATCGAATGAACCACTTACATATGATACCAATTTACTTTTGTCTCACGATATTTTACTTATCCGAGGTTTTGATCGTCGGTATCTCTGCATACCTAGTTCAACCTCGTTACCGATAAGTACTCTTTTCTCGTTCCCGTGATATGTGATCCCTTGTGAGCCAGTCACATGATTGCAAGCTAATTGGATGACATTACACCGAGAGGGCCCAAAGTATATCTATCCGTCATATGGATGGACAAATCCCATTCTTGATCCATGTGTCTCAACCAATACTTTTCGAACACTCAATGCCACCTTTATAGCCACCCAGTTACGGTGTGGTGTTTGATGTCATCAATGCATCCATCCGGTAAAGGTGATATGCATGATCTCATGGTCGAAGGAATTAGGTTACTATGTATCAGAAAGCATATAGCAATTGAACTATTAAATTGACTTGATCTTTATCCTACGCTTATCTATAGGAGTATGTCCATCACATCATTCTTCTAATGATATGACCCTGTTGTTAATAACATCTCTATGTTCATGATCAGGAAACCATGATCATATATTAACCAACAAGCTAGTTTAACAAGAGGCTTTACTAGGGACTCTTTTATGTTTACAAATCACACAAGTATTAATGTTTCCTGTTAATACAATTATAGCATGGTATGTAAACATTTATCATAAGTATGAAGATATGATAATAACCCACTTTATTATTGCCTCTTGGGCATATCTCCAACATCCTCATGGGTTCGAGGGGGTGATCCTAGTTCAGATGATGACGATTTAGTGGATATCAAAAGATGATGATCAATACTTTGGAGATGTCGTTCTCTTATCCCCTTTTAAAATACTCTGATTAGACGAGCTTATTCTCCCTCTTGCTTTATAAACAAAAGATGGCTTTATGCGAAACAACTCCACCAGCCATAAGTCTTGCGGAGTACACCCTGTACTCACCCTTGCTTTGTTGATACTTTTGGCAGAGTAAGTGTTCACCTAAAGACGAGTTCCGTACTACATCAACATCGACGAGTATCTTGGGGTTACCGGCCGGCAGCCTGGAATCTATGGGCTGGAACGTCATCGTT
This sequence comes from Avena atlantica, assembly GCA_910589765.1. Taxonomy (NCBI): domain Eukaryota; kingdom Viridiplantae; phylum Streptophyta; class Magnoliopsida; order Poales; family Poaceae; genus Avena; species Avena atlantica. Next base: position 15,431,971 of record OU342736.1, read on the forward strand.
ATGCTTCAGGCCTCTTAGGCCATTTGTTAAGTTTGCTATACTTAATAGCATAATTTGCCTTCCGTTGTTTGATGTTTGTGGACAATGACCTCTGCTTGTAATAATTTGGTTCTCTGCTCAGTTATGAGCTTGATGTAATAATTTTTTGTGTCGTAGGGTCACTGCCGTGTTACCGATTCTTCACTGGATATTGTCGAGCTCTGGGTTAAGCTTATTTCAGACGGAGATCTGGGATTTGTTTATCCCCGATCCCGGGGGTGTCAAAGGTGTTGGTATCAGAGCGGTACCGACCGTAGGAAAACCTTGTTATTGGTCGATGTTGAGTCTAGTGTTTGTGAAAACTAATTTAAAGTTTAAAAGTATTTGTGAAAACTCTAGTATATGATTCTTTTTCTTCTTATCCAGTTTCGCTCTAACTCTGGGTTATCTTATCTGGTGTTGATTTTGGAAAAGTTTTGATATATCTTCTAGTCTTTCAAAGTTTAGGTGCCTTTTGGGCATGACGTTTCTCAACCAGTTGACCTAGTGTTGAGTTCTCTATAGTTGTGTGTGTTGTGTATCCCTTGTTCCCTTTGCTCTTGTTCACGTGAGAGATCTGTTTCCATCATGATCTCTCTATCCTTTGAACCCACAATATTATATTGTTTGTTCCACAGTGTTCTGCTCTAGGCTTCGAGGTTTCCTTTCACCTCGTGTGCCTCCTTTCTCTATTTGTTCAGGTACTTCAGAAGTTGTATCTTCTTTTGGAAGCTACCTTGTGGTTACTACCTTGCAGTGTACACTATGTCACTCAAGTAGTAGTTACTCCTTTCTTTGGGTTTAACCCTTGGATTTGAACTTAAGATCCCTGATTGTGCTCGGTTCTGGTGTCGTGAATCTTGTATATGAAGCTGACCTTTAACCCAAGATCCATTCATTTGACCCCTGTTGCTAATCTTGTATATGAAGCTGATACTATAATTCTAGCCTTCAAGCTTGTGGTTATTGTCGCGATCAAATCATTACAATTAAGGACTTCCCCTATCACATTCTATGGCAGATGTTCTTTAATGGAACCAAATATATCACGACAAGAGTACTCCTCGAGAGTCTCGCATATATATATTCGTGACTCTGTCAACCTTTCCTTTCTCTGCATTGGTTTTTGGAAGATTGTTAACTTATGAATCCACATCTCGGGATTCTAACATGAGCATGTTCTTCCTCCTTTGTTGTTTTCCGACCTTTGCCTACCAGTTGGTAGCCAAGTAGTAAATGTGCATCGGTGTCTTCCGATGTAAGATACTCTTGTGGTCCGTCAAGACAACCCATTTCGGAATGTAATACGCAGATCAAGAGGCATTGATTGTCTTCCGTCTATTCTATCTTGAAGTATCACACTCTTTTATACTAAGAGGTTGTGCTGAGTTTCATGACCCCTTAATGAAGTGATGCTCCTACACATTTTTACCCAGCCTTCCTCGAGCTTTCGTGCTCGTGAATGATGCGTGTGCGTAATAATGTGGCTATCTGAGATTCTCAGGAATTATTATTGTTTTGTACACTAAGGACATTCGAGTCATTCTTAGCATGATTGATTAATCCTATCACTAAGAGAAGTTTGATTGTGCTACCAAGTCCATTATTCTAGTACAATCTCTTCGGTCAAAGAGTTAGGTTTATGCCGAAGCTCTGAGACTATGTCCTCTTGCCTTACCAAGCAAGTCTCCTTTTGAAATAAGTGACATATCGGTGGTCCGTGATATTCTAGATGTCTACTAGAAGTATCGCCATGTTGCCACATGACTGTGTTGTCAAGTTCTTGAGCAAGCAAGTTCTCCGAACTGCTCTTTTCTCTAAGGATCTGTACTGGATACCCCTAAACTAGTTGGTTGAGCTTAAACAACAACTTGGAGAGTTGTAAGACAAAAGTTTATCCGACTCAGTTCCTTTCTAAAGGGATGTCTAGTTTTGTTTGTGCTGAAGAAAGATAGTATCTCCTTCATGGATATGTAATCGTTCCCCAACTTTGATTTGATTTGGGTTATCGTCAAATCAAACTTAGTTCCAAGGACTATTTTGATGGTGTTTCTACTTGTGATGTTTCACCTGAGTACATCTTCATGTACTTTGGTCTGACCAATATGTTTGTCTTGTTCACGCAACATACGTATCCATATTCTTGGAGTGTCTTGATAGTTTGTTGTTGAGCCCATCGATGACATCCTCATCTTCTCCATAATAGATTTGATTCATATGGAACGTTTGTCATCAATATTTGAAACTTTCGAGAACCATCTTCAAGTCATCTCGAAGTATGTGTTCTGGATGTTAGAAGTGTTGGAGATATGCCCTAGAGGCAATAATAAATATAGTTATTATTATATCTTTGTGTTTATGATAAATGTTTATATTCATGCTATAACAGTATTAACCAGGAAACATTAATACTTGTGTGATTTGTAAACTAAATTGGAGTCCCTAGTAAAGCCTCTACATAATACTAGCTTTTTGGTTAATAGATGATTGTGGTTTCCCTATCATGAACATAGAGATGTTATTAACAACAAGATCATATCATTAGGAGAATGGTATGATGGACATACTCCTATAGATAAGCGTAGAATAAAGATCAAGTCATTTTAATAGTTCAATTGCTATAAGCTTTCTGATACATAGTAACCTAATTCCTTCGACCATGAGATCATGCTTATCACCATCACCGGAAGGATGCTTTGATGACATCAGACACCACACTGTAACAGGGTGGCTATAAAGATGGCATTGAGTGTTCGAAAAGTATGGGTTGAGACACATGGATCAAGAGTGGGATTTGTCCATCCATATAACGGATAGATATACTCTGGGCCCTCTCGGTGGAATGTCATCGAATTTGCTTGCAAGCATGTGACTGGCTCACAAGGTATCACATATCACGGGGACGAGAAAAGAGTACTTATCAGTGACGAGGTTGAACTAGGTATGCAGAGATACCAACGATCAAAACCTCGGATAAGTAAACTATCGTGAGACAAACTGAAATTGGTATCGTATGTAAGTGGTTCATTCGATCGCAAAGTAATCGTAGAAATATGTGGGAGCCATATGAATTTCCATATTCCTCTAGTGGTTATTGATCGGAGAGGTGTCTCGATCATGTCCGCATAATTAAAGAATCGAAGGGAGACACACTTAAGGATTTGATATTGTTGAATAGTTATGGAATGATGAGTAAGAGACCGAATGTTGTTCGGAGTCTCGGATGGGATCCGAGATATCATGAGGAGATTCGGAATGTTCCGGAGAATAAGATTCATATAAGGAAAGTCCTGTTTTTGAGTTGGGGAATGATTCCGGTGTTTTCATCGGGAATGTTCTAGAAAGGTCCGGAAGGTCCGGCACTCCAGAGGGGAAGGGTACATGAATATGTCATGACAATATGGAATGGTTTCATCATGTACTAGGTCACTTGGCTGGGCAAAATAAAGGGAGAAATCAAATCCTAGTTTGAAAGTCAAACGCCAATTTGAAAAAGTCAAACGGCAAGTTTGCTTGGTGGAGGGAGAGTAGGAAACCTACTTGGGGAGGAGTTCCTCTCCCTCCACCAGCCGGCCAAGGAGGCCGACTTGGGGGAGGACTCCCTCCTCCCAAGCCACGCCCTCCCACCTATATAAGGAGGGGCAGGGCTGCCCCTCTTCCCTACACCCAACACATCCAAAACCCTAGCCCTAGCCGCCGGCCTCCTCCAAGTCGCCGCCGCCACCTAGGGTTCCTCCAACCCGCCGAGTTGGGGCTTCCCCAAGCCCTAGCCGCCGGCAAAGCTTCCCCCCTTGGTGCCCTATAAACCCTAGATCACCAAGGCATCTCTCATAGTCCACCATACTCACTCTGGCTTAAGGCGAAGCCCTGCGAGATCTCGCCTCTACTTCCGACACCACGCCGTCGTGCTGCCGGAATCGCTAGGAGAGTACTACAACCTCTGCTGCCTGCTGTAACAAGGGATAGGAACGTCTTCATACAGTACCGAACGTGTGACCAACTGCGGAAGAGCTGCGGAACGCAGCGCTGGAAGGATCGTCTACGCGATCTTGAGATCGGCAAGAGTACGACTACATCACCCACGAGAATCTGCTCTCGTTAACCGCTTTGGAATCTTCGAGGGTGAGTTCCTCTATCGACTCATTGCTACAATCTAGTAGATAGATCTTGGCTTGTTTGTTTGCATGCGGTAGAATTTTTTTGTTTTCCATGCTACGAACCCCTATAGTGGTATCAGAGCCGTGTCTATATGTAGATCTGTTGCACAAGTAGAACACAATGGTCATTGTGGGCGGTGGTGCTTTTATTATGAATTGCTTCTTGTGTACTTTGCATCTTGCGGTATGATGGGATGAAGCGGCCCGGGCTAACCTTACATAACATCATTCATGAGACTTGCTCCACGCTCAACATGCAACTTGTATTGCATAAGTGGCTTTGCGGGTGTCTGTCTCTCCCATTATAGTATAGATCCAATTTACAACGGGAACTTGATAGTTCAAATATCAACGTTGTGGTTCTTGTTCGTAAGCTAGAGCGACACTTATTGAAATCCCCAAACCACGTAAAATATGCAAATAAAATTAGAGGCGTCTAACTTTGTTTTGCAGGGGTGTGTTGTGATGTGATATGGCCATGATTGTGATTATTTTTGATGTATGCAATGCTCCTTATTGTAAGTTGGCAACCGGCAGGAGCCATATGGTTGTCTTTAAATTCTGTTAAGACCCACGTGTCTATTCAAAGTAGTTGTAATAGTTGAAGCTGGTGGACGACAACCATGAAGCGGCGCCATTGACCTTGACGCCATACCGGTGATGATGGAGATCATGTTCGTGCTTGAAGATGGAGATCGGAAGCACAAGAAGAAAGGCCATATCATATCACATATTATGAATTGCATGTGATGTTAATCCTTTATGCATCTTGTAGTGCTTAGTTAATGACGGTACCATTATAAGATGATCCCTCAAGCACACAAATTTCATGTTTTAAAGTGTTCATCCTTAGTAAGCACCGTTGCTAAAGCTCGTTGTTTCAAAGAACCACGTGATGATCGGGTGTGTTAGATTCTGCGAGTGTTTACAACGTGAGCAAGACAGATTTGCTCGTGCGGGAGCTAAGGTTTGATATTGACGAGCCTAGCATGTAAAGACATGGTCTTGGAACACGGATAACCGAAAGGTAAAGCATGAGTCATATAGTATATATGATGAACATGTTGATTGTTCGCCAATAAAGTTACATCAACTCTCGTGATGATCGGTTTTGATGTTGTGGATTTGGTTTGTGTAATCACTAAAACAATGTGAGGGATATTGTTTTGAGTGGGAGTTCACCTAGATTAATTTAACTATTAATAATAACTCAATTTGTAATAAACTTAGTCTAAACTATTGCAAATATGTTGTAGATCAATGGCGGCCCCTACCATCAATTTTAATGCGTTCCTAGAGAAAGAAAAGTTGAAAAACAATGGAAGCAACTTCGCGGATTGGTTCTGCAATTTGAGGATTGTCCTCAATGCTGGTAATTTGACCTATGTGCTGGATGCACCACTGGGTGAACCGCCTGCAGCTGATGCTACTGATGAAGTAAAGAATTTTTACCTCACTCGGAAGATTCAGTACTCCACAGTTCAGTGTGCTATCTTGTATGGTTTGGAATCGGAGCTTCAGAAAAGGTTTGAGAACCATGACCCACATGATATTGTCCGTGAACTCAAAATGATATTTGAGGCTCATGCGACAGTTGAGAGTGATGAGGCTTCTGAAAAGTTCTTTAACTGCAAGATGGAAGAGGGCAGCTCCGTCAGTGAGAACGTGCTTAAGATGTCTGGGCATGCAAATAAACTCCAAAGCTTGGGTATAGTGATTCCTAATTCTTTGGGGATTTACCGTGTCCTCCAATCACTGCCACCAAGTTACAAGAACTTTGTGATGAACTACAATATGCTAAACATGAACAAGATATTGCCAGAACTCTTCTCCATGTTGAAATCTGCAGAAGTGGACATCAATAAAGAGCATCAAGTGTTGTTGGTCAATAAGACCACCAAATTCAAGAAAGGCAAGTCTAAGCAAAAGGGAAACTTCAAGAAGGGTGGTAAGAAAGTTGTCGCATAGATGAAGAAGACCAAGGCTGGGCCTAAGCCTGATACTGAGTGCTTTTACTGCAAGGGAGAAGGTCACTGGAAGCGGAATTGCCCAAAGTACTTGGCGGATTTGAAGAACGGCAACATCAAGAAGAAGGTATATCCGATATACATGTTATTGATGTGTATATCACTAGTACTCGTAGTAGTGCCTGGGTATTTGATACTAGTTCGGTTGCTCATATTTGTAACTCGAAACAGGTGCTGCAGAATAAACGGAAGCTAGCAAAGAACAAGGTGACGATGTGAGTTGGAAATGGATCAAAGGTTGATGTGATCGCGGTCGGCACGCTACCTCTTCATCTACCATCGGGATTAGTTTTATACTTAAATAATTGTTATTTGGTGCTTGCGTTGAGCATGAAGATTATATCTGGATCATGTTTGTTGCGAGACGGTTAATTGTTTAAGTACGAGAATAATGGTTGTTCGATTTATATGTGAAATATGTTTTATGCACATGCACCTTTGATAGACTGTCTATTCTTATTGAATCTCGATAGTGGAAATACACATATTAATAACATTTAAGCTAAACGTTTGAAATTAAGCTATATGTAGAGTTCCCAACCTTTAATAAGGTAGAGATCCCTGTGTTTACAATGCCAGTCCCTGGATCAATAGCTAGCATCCACAGTTAAGATGTAATATCAAGAAACAAAGGTCATAATACAACTTTCTAACCAGGAATAAAATAATTCATTACATCTTACATAGCTCATTTGGATATCACATTACATTGCAGCAGAATATCTATAAGCATGGGGTCCTTCATCTTCAAAGTGCCACATGCAGTCATGTTGGTTGTAGAGTTGTAATCCTATTTAACACACTTCACTAACATCAAATAAACCTGCAACATAATAAGTTACAGCCACAAGGGTCAATACATTTGAATTGTATTGGCAAGCTTCACTACTATGTAGAATTAAGTGGATCCTATCATTACATGCATATTTGGTTAAGTAGGGTTTAGGCTCATTTCCAGAAAGCAATATAGTTTATCCTACATTTTCAAAATAGTTTTGATCTTTTGTTAAATCTTTTGAACTCCTTGGAAAACTCCAAGTGCTTCAAGTCTCTCGTTGTCACTTTCCAGTTTTACTTTTAGAAATTGGAATGTCGAGATCTTCCATAGCTTCAGGCCTTAGTTGCTCAGTATTGTCCATAACCGGGGACACGGCTAAGTACTTAGATTTTTATCTTCTGCAGAAGTTGTACACTTTACCCACATGACACAATCTCATCTTGATGCCACCAGTGGCCGCTGGATAAGTACTCACGAAGATGGAGTACTGGCAGATTGAGATTGTGACAAAGTATTTCCATAGGAGTCCTTCCAATACACAATGCTAGCTTGTGTACTAGGCACCAATGTAGGGTTTCAAGTTCCCTCATTCTAGTTAACCTGAAGAGGCCAATGCATGGGTCTTCCACTATGTAGTTGACTAAGCCAGTGCCCATTTAGCATGTGGCCGTACACGGAAGCCACTGTACGAGAAACATGTTCAATCTCTAAGTCCCTGGGTGGTTTTCTTCTAGTGCACAAAAAAAAGAGATCTCCATATAAACATGGTTCCTTTTGTTGCCACCTTGTCCAAAACTTGAGTATCCTTGTCCACCCAGGTGGTTCATTGAGTACTTGTTTTATTATATAAAACATAAGTCTTTTCAATACTTCATATAATCTTAACATGTATCCCATCTCAATATATATAGCAGGGCTAAGCATATTACAACTACATTGTTTTCAGTAAGGAATATATAGGGTATCCTATTAGGATTTTAGCATAGCAAAATATAGTAGACCTTATCATGCATGTTTGAAAATCCACTAAGTGTAATGAAAATAGTAGGACTTGGATGATAGTGTCACTTGCCTTTTTAGTAGAGAATGATGGTTCACTTCTTGATCTTTCCAATATCACACTCTTCTAATTCCACTACAATTCAATCAAGAAAACACAATTTCAACTAGCATTCCAACTAACAATCAAACAAATTAATCACACATAAAATAACAGAAACAAAGTCATGCATGCAAGCATGGAAAAGATAGTTTTATTTGCAAAGGTGGTTTCTACTAGGCTCTAAACATTGTAAGGTTCAAAGTGGTCATTTTCTAAAGTGGCAAAACCATTTGCAAAAGGGTTTATCTATAAACAATTTTTAAATTAAATCATTATTTTATGTGGTTGAAAATGCTTTTGGTAATGCAACAATTTTATATTGTTCATCAAATAAGTTGTTAATCCACAAAACTTGGTGTTTAGGGTCAAAAGGTTTGAATCAAATCATTTCCCAAAGGTTTTTACTCAAAAATCATTTCCATATCAAAATCAATGTTTTTATTTGACTAGAAATGAGCTAATTCAATTATTCAATCCTAAACTTCACAAAATACATTTTTAAATCCATAAGTTGGTTCCTAAGGTCAGTAGGTTCACAACAAACCATTTTGCAAAGATTTCATCTCCAAAACATAACTAGAACAATTTTTATATTCATAACAAGCCTACATAAGTTTCTGCAAAAACAAACATTTTACCAGCAGCATTTTACTAAACAAAGTGCATGGTTGCAAAGTGCTTGTTCCACTGATTCCATTGATATAAAATTTGTAAAATTTGGACGTGTAGAACTAAAGTTATGAATTTTACAAAATTTCATATCTAATAGATCATTTTCTGTTTTTAAAACGGAGTCAGTGCCACGCGGCGTGTTTCTACTGGCCGGTACCGGTTCGCACGGATCGGACTCTATGGATCGTTGGATCAACTTAAAACGAATGGATCAGATGGGCGCGTACCCCTTCGGTTAAGATCTAATCTTATCCTTTGGATCTACATCTTACGGACTACAACGTGTTGACCAAAAGCGAGCAGCGCTAGTGGCAGCGGCGCACGCTCAGGCGGTGGCGTTGCGGCGGCGGCTACAGGAAGCAAAGGAGGAAACGGGGGTGCTCACCATGCTCGCGAGGTCGAGGTGATGCTCAAGGTGGTCGCGAGGAGGAAAGGGGCGCACGGGGGCGGGAGTAATCGCTGGTCGGAGTTGGGTTCACCGTCGGGTCCGTCTGGTCCTTGTCGGAGGCGAGGCTATAGGCCATGCCACAGCAAAAGAATGTCACGGCTAGGTGCGTGTGAATACGCTGAACACGTGGCTTACAAGCAGAGAGAAAGGGGCGATCAGTTCTTACGGGGAGGGGTCGCCGGAGAGGTGGCAGACGCGGCGGCGCGTTTGAGCTTGTCCTTGCCGACGCTCTGGGGCGAGCGCGGGCGAACGGGAGGCACTGGCAGGTGCGCGCTGGTCTGAGGAGCAAGCTCGCGTGCTCGAGAAGGCGAGGCGAGGCTGGACGGCGCCGGAATTGGTCAGAGACGTCGTCGGAGCAGCGGCGGTGCAAAGCTAATTCGGGGCAGCCTGGTGGCAGAGAGGGAGAGGCGAGCGAGGGGAAATGGCGAGTAGACACGTGCAGTTAAATGTGCGTAGTCACTGGAGGAATTAGGGCCGCTATTAACGCATATTCAACGCCGGTGTTACTGCCAGAAACGGCGAGGCGACGAGGTCGCGAGGTTGATGACGCCTAGCTGGCGCTGTTGGACCGGTCTGTCAGCGAGGGAGAGGAAATAGGGGTGGGGTCCTGCTGTCTGTGACTCTGCGGGTTGGTTGTCCAGTGGAAAACGATTCGCAGAGAGGGGAAAAGAAGTTGGGCTGCGACTGGGCCTCGCTGGGTTGTTGGGTTGGGTTTGGTCTGATTCATTTTTTTTATACTGTAATTTTTTCTTTTTCCATTTGATTTTCCTGTTTTGAATTTTCAAACAACCATTCAAACACCCAAATCAATTCAAACTTCCACCAAACTTTGTATTGAGTTTAGTTCTGTTTAACAACATAAATCCAAGTCCCAAAATAAAATAATATTTTTATTCTTTTTAGGATCCATTGATAATTAAATAAATAGACCTTAGTCACTAATTCAAATAGGATTTGTTTTATTAAATTCTCCATTTGAAATCTAAATAATATCAAAACCATTTCAGTAGGTTTTATTTGAAAATACATTAGAAATCTTCTTTAAAATAATATATCAAGTTTTAGTGTTTATTTAAAATGGAAAGGCCTTTACTTTAAAATTGGGTATTAATAAACCCTCATTATTTTATTTAAATAAACCTTTACACCATTAATCAAACAAAAATATATTTCAAAAGCTTGGCCAAGGTTTAATTTGGCTCTATAATATAATCCTTATTATTAATTTCTACATTTTCATTTGAAACCCAAATCTTTTTATCAAAAGATCCAAAAATAGTGATTCCAATTATTAAAACTTTCTTTATTAATTGTTTATCTTTTTAAATCCCTTTAGGATTTATTTGATCAAAATAGGTTTGAAGGTTTCCAATTGGATTCAAAAAGTTTCTTCTCACCCTGAAAATCAACAATGTTTTATTTTATTTATTTATTTTTCACATAACAAGATTTGGAAAATCTTGGGATGTGACACTATAACTCGACCTATATGTGGCACTGTCGTCTTGGTCATATTGGAGTGAAGCGTATGAAGAAACTCCATTCAGATGGACTTCTTGAATCACTTGATTTTGAATCACTTGAAAGATGCGAAGCATGTCTGATGGGTAAAATGACTAAGACTCCATTTTCTGGTATGATGGAGCGAGTTACGGACTTGTTGGGAATCATACAAACCGATGTGTGTGGTCCAATGAGTGTAGCATCACGTGGTGGTTATCGTTATGTTCTTACCTTCACGGATGACTTGAGTAGATATGGGTATATCTATTTCATGAAACATAAGTCCGAAACTTTCGAGAAGTTTAAGGAATTTCAAAGTGAGGTAGAGAATCAAACTAACAAGAAGATTAAATTTATACGATCTGATCGTGGAGGTGAATATCTAAGTTACGAGTTTGGCGAGCATTTGAAGAAATGCGGAATACTTTCACAATTGACACCACCGGGAACACCATAGCGTAATGGTGTGTCCGAACATCGTAATCGAACTCTCTTAGATATGGTTCGTTCTATGATGTCACTTACAGATTTACCGCTATCGTTTTGGGGTTATGCATTAGAAACAGCCGAATTCACTTTAAATAGGGCACCATCTAAATCCGTTGAAACGACACCGTATGAATTATGGTTTGCGAAGAAAGCTAAATTGTCGTTCCTTAAAGTTTGGGATTGCGAAGCTTATGTAAAGAAGTTACAGCCGGACAAGCTTGAACCCAAAGCGGAAAAATGCGTCTTCATAGGATACCCGAAGGAAACTATTGGGTATACCTTCTATCATAGATCCGAGGGCAAAATCTTCGTTGCTAAGAATGGATCCTTTCTTGAGAAGGAATTTCTCTCGAAAGAAGTGACTGGAAGGAAAGTAGAACTCGACGAGGTTGTTGAACCTTCTCTCGAACTTGCGAGTAGCGCAGCACCGTAAGTAGTTCCTGTGGAGCCTACACCAATAAGAGAGGAAGCTAATGATGATGATCATGAAACTTCGGTTGAAGTTGCTACAGATCCTCGCACGTCAACGAGAACTCGTACCACTCCTGATTGGTATGATCCCGTTATGAGTGTCATGTTGGTGGACAACACCGATGACCCTGTGACATATGAGGAAGCGATGATGAGCCCAGATTCCAATAAATGGAAAGAAGCCATGAAATACGACATTGGATCCATGTACGAAAACCAAGTATGGACTTTGGTGGACTTACCGGATGGCCGAAAGGCCGTCGGAACAAATGGATTTTCAAGAAGAAAACAGATGCTGATGGTAATGTTACTGTCTATAAAGCTTCACTTGTCGCAAAAGGGTTTCGACAAATTCAAGGAGTTGACTATGATGAGACATTCTCACCAGTAGCGAAGCTAAAGTCTGTGAGGATTATGTTAGCAATCGCTGCATATTATGATTATGAGATATGGCATATGGATGTCAAAACGGCATTCCTCAATGGAGACATTGATGAAGAGTTCTATATGATGCAACCCAAAGGTTTTGTCGATCCTAACGATGCTAACAAGGTATGCAAACTTCAACGGTCCATATATGGATTGAAGCAAGCATCCCGAAGTTGGAATCAACGTTTTGATAAGGTAATCAAAAGTTTTGGTTTTATACAAACTTATGGAGAACCTTGTATTTACAAGAAAGCGAGTTGGATCTCTGTAGCATTCTTAATACTATATGTAGATGACATATTGTTGATTGGGAATGATGTAGACCTTCTTAATAGTGTCAAAGAATATTTGAATAATAGTTTTTCAATGAAAGATCTTGGCGAAGCATCTTACATATTAGGCATACAGATTTATAGAGATAGATCGAGACGCCTAATATCATTGTCACAAAGTACATATTTGGACAAAGTTCTAAAGAGGTTTGGAATGGAAGATAGCAAGAAAGGGTTCTTGCCCCATGTTGCCCAATACGACCTTGAGTAAAACTCAAAGTACAGCAACGCAGAAGATAGAGAAAGGAAGATAGTGCAAGTGGGAGACTATTGGAGATATGCCCTAGAGGAAATAATAAATATAGTTATTATTATATCTTTGTGTTTATGAAAAATGTTTACATTCATGCTATAACAGTATTAACCAGGAAACATTAATACTTGTGTGATTGGTAAACTAAATTAGAGTCCCTAGTAAAGCCTCTACATAATACTAGCTTGTTGGTTAATAGATGATTGTGGTTTCCCTATCATGAACATTGAGATGTTATTAACAACAAGATCATATCATTAGGAGAATGGTATGATGGACATACTCCTATAGATAAGTGTAGCATAAAGATCAAGTCATTCTAATAGTTTAATTGCTATAAGCTTTCTGGTACATAGTAACCAAATTCTTTCGACCATGAGATCATGCTTATCACCATCACCAGAAGGATTCTTTGATGACATCAAACACCACACCGTAACTGGGTGGAAATAAAGATGGCATTGAGTGTTCGGAAAGTATGGGTTGAGACACATGGATCAAGAGTGGGGTTTGTCCATCCATATGACAGATAGATATACTCTGGGCCCTCTCGGTGGAATGTCATCCAATTAGCTTGCAAGCATGTGACTGGCTCACAAGGGATCACATATCACGGGAACGAGAAAAGAGTACTTATCACTGACGAGGTTGAACTAGGTATGCAGAGATACCGACGATCAAAACCTCGGATAAGTAAACTATCGTGAGACAAAGGTAAATTGGTATAAGTAATCGTAGAAATATGTGGGAGCCATATGAATTTCCATATTCCTCTATTGGTTATTGATCGGAGAGGTGTGTCGATCATGTCCGCATAATTCACGAACCGTAGGGAGACACACTTAAGGATTCGATGTTGTTGACTAGTTATGGAATGATGAGTAAGAGACCGAATGTTGTTCGGAGTCTCGGATGGGATCCGGGATATCACGAGGAGATCCGGAATGGTCCGGAGAATAAGATTCATATAAGGAAAGTCTTGTTTCGGAGTTGGGGAATGATTCCGGTGTTTTCATCGGGAATGTTCTAGAAGGGTTCGGAAGGTCCGGCACTCCGGAGGGGAAGGGTACATGAATGTGTCATGACAATATGGAATAGTTGCATCATGTACTAGGTCACTTGGCTGGGCAAAATAAAGGGAGAAATCAAATCCTAGTTTGGAAGTCAAACGCCAATTTGAAAAAGTCAAACGACAAGTTCGCTTGGTGGAGGGAGAGTAGGAAACCTACTTGGGGAGGAGTTCCTCTCCCTCCACCCACCGGCCAAGGAGGCCGACTTGGGGGAGGACTCCCTCCTCCCAAGCCGTGCCCTCCCACCTATATAAGGAGGGGCATGGCTGCCCCTCTTCCCTACACCCAACACACCCAAAATCCTAGCGCTAGCCGCCGGCCTCCTCCAAGTCGCCGCCGCCACCTAGGGATCCTCCAACCCACCGAGTTGGGGCGTCCCCAAGCCCTAGCCGCCAGCCAAGCTCCCCCCTTGGTGCCCTCTAAACCCTAGATCACCCAGGCCTCTCTCATAGTCCACCATACTCGCTCCGGCTTAAGGCGAAGCCCTGCGAGATCTCGCCTCTACTTCCGACACCACGCCGTCGTGCTGCCGGAATCGCGAGGAGCGTTCTACAACATCCGCTGCCTGCTGGAACAAGGGAGAGGAAGGTATTCATCGAGTACCGAACGTGTGACCGACTTCAGAAGTGCTGCTGGAACGCAGCGCCGGAAGGATCGTCTACGCGATCTTGAGATCGGCAAGAGTATGAATACATCACCCATGAGAATCTTCTCTCGTTAACCGCTTTGGAATCTTCGAGGGTGAGTTCCTCTATCGACTCGTTGCTACAATCTAGTAGATAGATCTTGGCTTGTTTGTTTGCATGTGGTAGAATTTTTTTGTTTTCCATGCTACGAACCCCTGCAAGAAGTAACCTTCTCTAGTTCATGTGCAATTGCTAAAACATGTCGACGTAGATTTGAGTAGAATTATATCCGTTCCTTAAGGATATATGTGTGTTTCTTTGTTGGTGCTTCATATGTAGGCAGTTGTCTTTCGACAAGTTTCTAATACATGGTTCTAGTAATCTAGCTCATTCTTCTGGAGCTTAACATTTTAGTCCACATCTTGAGAATCTAGTAACTTTACCTTTGTGGTAAACGTTGCGAACTTTCTATTCGGACATGCTGAATCTGAAGTATCATTCCGCCTAACCAAAGCTGAACCTCAAGCAGCAACGATGGTTGGTGTTCCTCAAGGTTTTGACATAGATCTCTTTGTAAACCTGGCAAGATTGGTGTAATGGTTGATACACCTAGCCAGAAAGATCTATTGCCACATTCCCTTGATTCAGCCATAACAACCACTCTTCATGAGGCTTCTTCTATAATTCATTATAGGAGTTGTGCTTATGGTTTCCTTTGTCTCCGAAGTCTGACCTTTACTTGGTGTCTGATTTCTCGAACATCAAGGAGAACATTTAAAGTAGTGTTGCTAAATGTCTCTCGGTCGATCCTCCAGACCCTTTTATGTTGGCAATCATCTTGTTGTGCCAAGTAAATGAAGTCTGAGAATGAAGTTTCTTTCTTCTCATGTCATCAGGAATCTTCTTAACTATTCATCTTAGTGGTGTAAAGTGATATCATGATCTTTGGCAATGATTTTGATATACCTGGATGAATAAAGAGTTTCCTTTGTTTTATCAGCCATGTTTTAAGAGTCACTATGATTTTGCTAGTCGGCAGTTCCTCTTGCTACATGTTCCTTGTGACTCATATGAGTCCTCTCCACCAAAACACTTTTCTGTCTTAATCTTTCTATTGAATGAAAGAGTGACCCTTCTGTTTCAAAAGTAGTTCAACAGCTTAGTTTTGTTGATCCATGTCTCTGCAACCTGAAATGTCTACTTAAGCCATTTAGTAGAGGTTCCCTATTGAAGTCTGTGGTCATGATCTTTCTGTTGTAAGCTTTATTTTTTAGAAGCTTTAAAAACTCATGTAAGTTCGATGGTCTCAATCCTTATGAAGACCATATACCTAACAACTTGAAACTTTCTCCTCTTGTTCCCTCTGTTACATTGACGTGTTTCATGTTCGTCATCTCAGAGTTGTTTCCGAATACTACATCCATGAGTTGACTATGAGATACTCTATGAGTTGTTCAGTGTGTTCCCTCTTATCCTTAGAGTGACCATGTTTCTTTCTCTCTCTGTCTCTCTTCCTACCTTTGGAATCTCGGGTCGAGATTCTCTTAAGGGGGATAGAGCTGTAACACCCCAGTTTTAGATAAATATTATATTAGGGTTTGTTCTGTGCATCATGAGCATCAGCTTTAAAATGCATGCATTGAAGAAATACAACAAAAGCCTAAACCCTAGATTTCCCCCTCTTGTGAATATTTCAAATGGTCAAAAAGTTGTGAAGCCCAAAAAGTTATAAGGGCCTCACATTATTTTAAATGTTTTAGAAAGTCTATGGAAATTTTTGAAATGCCCAAAACAGTATTTGGATTTGGAAAATATAAACAGAAATAGAAACATAAAACAAAAAGGTTTTACAGAAAAAAAGAGACCTAGAGCCTCCAGGCTGCTCAGCCCAGAACGGCCCATCTCTTCCCTCTCCTCTCTCTGTCGCCTGCGGAGCAACTCCCGCAGCCCATCTGCAGCCCGTAGCCAGCCCAGGCCCACATACCGTTTCGTCCGTTCTATCCCCGTTGTCCACCTCCGGCCGCGTGGGAGCACCTCGCTGGCGCCACCGCGTCACTCGCCGGCGTGGAGATGCACGCCGCCGCCCCGGACGCCTACAAGTGTCGCTGCTTCGACAAAGACGAACCCTAGTCGTCCATTCCTCCCTTCCCCTTCCTCTCCGTCTCTCGCACGCGCAAGCCCGAAACCCTAGCTTTGCAGAACGCCATCGCCCTGCCGCCTCCGGCCTCCCCGAGCCATGCCGTGATGCCCAGGAGCTCCGACTCGTCGCCATGACCTTCCTCGTCAAAGGAATCAGACTCACACGGTTGGAATCGATCGCAACGGCCCCGTCTTCCCCAGCACCGGCCGCCAACACCGTCATCGATTGCGGCCGTTTCGGGCCTCCCCGAACTTCACCGACCCTCCCACCGCAACCACGGTGAGCCGCTGGTCACGCCAGCACCTTCCTTTGATCATCTTGCTTCCTGGTCTGGCCTCCCGCCGTGCGCCACCATCCGCCGCCGCAGAAGGTCATCGTTGACCATGGTCCGGTGGCCAAACATTGGAGACACCACCATTGGTTGGCTCAGCGTGATGCGGTGAGTCGAACAAGATCCTCCTCGCTCGCCCGCGCCCTCCCGATCGACGGATTGAGCCTCGATCTGGAGACCAAGCTCCTGATGACATCAACATGATGTCATGCTGATGTCATATCTCCTTTTGTTTTCTTTTATTAATTCTTGTAAATCATTTCAGTAATTGTATAATACCTGATAGGTGGGTCCACCTTGTAAGTGTAATAAGTATTTTTAGAAATGTTTCTGATTAATAAAAATGTTTAAGTAATTCCAAAATGTAAAATTATTTTATAATATTACAAAAATGATTTAAAATGAATTAAAATTGGGAAAAATCATAACTAATTCATTTTAAATCAGAAAAATACAAATAATATATCAAAATGATCAAAAAATGAGAACTATCTAATTAAGCTATAATCATGCATTGTTAAGCAACTTAAATGACAAGTTTAATTAGAAGAACATAGTAACCCCTCACAGGTGATTCCGGAGTTTTCCCCAAGTTAGGGTTTGCGCCCCTCGGAACCCCGATTAAGTTGTCGAGCATGCCTTAGGGTTACATTTCAAAGCAAATTAACTTGTCATATCATGATACTTTCTTGAGCATTGCATTGATGCCATTGTTGATTGTTTCCCTCTCTTTCCGGTGTTTGGTTCTTCCTCGGTAGAATACGATATAGAGATCGAGATCGAAGACCGAGGTCAACACCGACGAAGATCGAAGATCGACGAACAATACTTGACCAACTCTAACAAGTCAAGTACAAGGCTTCCGAAGATCTACTTATCTGTTATCAACAGGCAAAGGCAAGCATAGCCCCACCATGATATAATCCTATGATTTCGAAAGCATTTGAATTCCTTCCATGATGCATACGATCCTACTGTGGTATGTTATCGATAGATAGAGTATCCTATCTATTGCATTACTCCCTTTGAGGTTATATTAACTGATCCACTGCTCCTAGCATAACTAGGTTTGGCTTGTGTGCAATGCTAGAGCTTTTATCTATGTCTTGCTTAGCCATGCTTAGCTGTTGAGTCTGGTTCATCCAGATGATGTATCAGATGCAGAGAATCTAGTATGACAGGAGAACGTGATAATATGAGATAAGTGAGATGAGATTAAACATGCTAAGGCTTGTACGGGAGGCCACAGTGGGATGTGGTTTTTCTAGTCCCATGCTCGCCACCGTAAGGACCCTAGGTTCTTGCCTCTTGAACCAAGACGAGCGTACAACCAAATGGAGTAAATGGGGACCCCATGATTGACTAACTTTCCTAGTAGATTCCATGAGTCACATAGTTCGGGCGTTCCATTCGACATACGCATTGAAAACGTTTTCGAAAGAAGGAGGTGCATTCATAACAGGTAGGGAAGCGTGGTCGCGGTTGCTTCACATCTTTAAGTACCGACTTCAGAATTTGACCCGTTATGGTGGAACAATACTTATTGCGTGACTCATGGTCTCGGCGAAAGCAAGGTAAAGGTCGTGTCCAACCACACCCTCTGTCAGCACACCAAGGAAGTGTGTCAAGTGGCAATAAGAGTCGGTTGGTACGTGTGGGTAAAGTTGTACACCCCTGCAGGGTAATAATCTTTCGGAAAGCCGTGTTCACTGTTATGGATGACTTGGGAACGGATGGGAGATCATAGAGAACATTAACCTAATCATAAAACTTGGCAACTAATGTTTGTTCAGGATGCTTCCTCATGGGTTCGAGGGGGTGATCCTAGTTCAGATGATGATGATTCGGTGGATATCAAAAGATGATGATCAATACTTTGGAGATGTCGTTCTTTTATCCCTTTTTAAAATACTCTGATTAGACGAGCTTCTTCTCCCACTTGTTTTATAAACAAAAGATGGCTTTATGCGAAACAACTCCACAAGCCATAAGTCTTGCGGAGTACACCCTGTACTCACCCTTGCTTTGTTGATACTTTTGGCAGAGTAAGTGTTCACCTGAAGACGAGTTCAGTACTACATCGACATCGACGAGTAGCTTGGGGTTCCTGGCCGGCAGCCTGGAATCTATGGGCTGGGACATCATCGTTATGCTTCAGGCCTCTTAGGCCATTTGTTAAGTTTGCTATACATAATAGCATAATTTTCCTTCCGTTCTTTGATGTTTGTGGTCAGTGACCTCTGCTTGTAATAATTTGGTTCTCTTCTCAGATATGATCTTGCTGTAATAAATTTGTGTCGTAGGGTCACTGCCGTGTTACCGATTCTTAACTGGATATTCTCGAGCTCTAAGTTAAGCTTATTTCAGACGAAGATCTGTCTTGGATCATCCGATCCTAAAGCTTAGACCACCTTAATGGTGTATCCTGACACCAACATCCCTCATCCCATAAACTGAAACCTCTACTCAACATGATGGCCACATAAAGAAATCCACGACAACCCCTAATCATGCCTTAGTTCTAATCACCCCAAAAAGGGAAACGAACTTATTCAACCTTCTGCTACATTAATGGAAAAACCATGCCATAACACAAACGCGCTAAAAATCCTGAAGATATGGATTCCAGAAGACAAGGACTATACTCCGTCATCGATCCAAAACAAAGCAAAGAGTTCCAGCTAAGACAATCCCTCTGAATCTAAAATGCCTCCACCTCAACTAAGGACCAACAAGGAGCGTCTCTAATCGCCAAAACTACGCCGAGAAAACTCTTACGGCTTCGTTAGGTAACCACCATAGCAAGGTATTCGCATTAAGGTTTCACTTGAAGACCTCAACTCAAGCGTCACGACTTTTCTCCAAGACGAAGGATCTACCCGAGCCTCGATGACCCGAAGTAAAGCCCTAAGGTGGAAAGACTGCTCCTTTCCACTCGTTTCCAAAATATCTACTACTAGAAGATACCTCAAGAGGATCTCCATTCCAATAACCTGCCCCACACCCTACCTTGAGAGTCGTGAGAGGAATAGAAAACATACATCATCAACAACCTTCAGAAGACTGCTCGATCCTCCCAACACCCGAGACGTTCAAAATTAAGATGACAAGACTACCCTATGCTGCCAATACTACTCTACAAGGAGTAGAAAGCAACTCAACACATCGAGTTCTCTAAAGACGTCATGAAGCCCCTCTCTTCCATCTCCGCTATCTACTCTCCTAAAGGAGCTCCGACTCTGCTAACCCAAGATGGAAACATGAAGAACTATCCCTCGACGAGTATCAACCCATCCTTAAGTCACCATCCCTGGAAGGTCCACCCATTGAAGTAGCTCCCAGAGAAGGCACAACCATCACCCCTAACTGCTGGTGTTTTAAATATCCCTCACACCCCGAGGAAATACAATAACCAAAGCTAGTACAACAACCTCGGTATGTCGACGAGACTCAAGAAGTTTCCCTAAAGTAGTCCCTCGCACCCTTGCACCTCACCCTACTTGCATAAGGGTAGAGTTTGTATTGTCCCAAAACCTGCTTGCAATCCCATAATAGCTCCGACCCTAGGCAGATCAGATCCTCTTTTGTAATAAATACCCTCCCCGCTGGTCGGCGTAGACCTGATAATTTTATATGAACCTTGGTTCCGCAATTTGAGGATTGTCCTCAACTCTGGTAATTTGACCTATGTGCTGGATGCACCGCTGGGTGACCCGCCTGTAGCTGATGCTACTGATGAAGTAAAGAATGTTTACCTCACTCGGAAGAATCAGTACTCCACAGTTCAGTGTGCTATCTTGTATGGTTTGGAATCGGAGCTTCAGAAAAGGTTTGAGAACCATGACCCATATGATATTGTCCGTGAACTCAAAATGATATTTGAGGCTCATGCGGCAGTTGAGAGTTATGAGGCTTCTGAAAAGTTCTTTAACTGCAAGATGGAAGAGGGAAGCTCCGTCAGTGAGAACGTGCTTAAGATGTCTCGGAACGCAAATAAACTCCAAAGCTTGGGTATAGTGATTCCTAATACTTTGGGGATTTACCGTGTCCTCCAATCACTGCCACCAAGTTACAAGAACTTTGTGAATAACTACAATATGATAAACATGAACAAGACGTTGCCAGAACTCTTCTCCATGTTGAAATCTGCAGAAGCGGAGATCAAGAAAGAGCATCAAGTGTTGTTGGTCAATAAGACCACAAAATTCAAGAAAGGAAAGTCTAAGCAAAAGGGAAACTTCAAGAAGGTTGGTAAGAAAGTTGTCGCACCGATGAAGAAGAATAAGGATGGGCCTAAGCCTGATACTGAGTGCTTTTACTGCAAGGGAGAAGGTCACTGGAAGCGGAATTGCCCAAAGTACTTGGCGGATTTGAAGAACGACAACATCAAGAAGAAAGGTATATCCGATATACATGTTATTGATGTGTATCTCGCTAGTACTCGTAGTAGTGCCTGGGTATTTGATACTGGTTCGGTTGCTCATATTTGTAACTCGAAACAGGTGTTGTAGAATAAACGGAAGCTAGCGAAGAACAAGGTGACGATGCGCGTTGGAAATGGATCAAAGGTTGATGTGATCGCGGTCTGCACGCTACCTCTTCATCTACCATCGGGATTAGTTTTATACTTAAATAATTGTTATTTGGTGCCTGCGTTGAGCATGAAGATTATATCTGGATCATGTTTGTTGCGAGACGGTTAATTGTTTAAGTCCGAGAATAATGGTTTTTCGATTTATATGAGTAATATGTTTTATGCACATGCACCTTTGATAGATGGTCTATTCTTATTGAATCTCGATAGGGGAAATACACATATTAATAACATTTAAGCTAAACGTTTGAAATTAAGCTATATGTAGAGTTCCCAACCTTTAATAAGGTAGAGATCCCTGTGTTTACAATGCCAGTCCCTAGATCAATAGCTAGCATCCGCAGTTAAGATGTAATATCAAGAAACAACGGTCATAATACAACTTTTTAACCAGGATTAAAATAATTCATTACATCTTACATAGCTCATTTGGCTATCACATTACATTGCAGCAGAATATCTATAAGCATGGGGTCCTTCATCTTCAAAGTGCCACAGGCAGTCATATTGGTTGTAGAGTTGTAATCCTATTTAACACACTTCACAAACATCAAACAAACCTGCAACATAATAAGTTACAGCCACAAGGGTCAATACATTTGAATTGTATTGGCAAGCTTCACTACTATGTAGAATTAAGTGGATCCTATCATTACATGCATATTTGGCTAAGTAGGGTTTAGGCTCATTTGCAGAAAGCAATATAGTTTATCCTATCTTTTCAAAATAGTTTTGATCTTTTGTCAAATCTTTTGAACTCCTTGGAAAACTCCAAGTGCTTCAAGTCTCTCGTTGTCACTTTCCAGTTTTACTTTTAGAAATTGGAATGTCGAGATCTTCCATAGCTTCAGGCCTTAGTTGCTCAGTATTGTCCATAACCGGGGACACGGCTAAGTACTTAGATTTTTATCTTCTGCAGAAGTTGTACACTTTACCCACATGACACAATCTCATCTTGATGCCACCAGTGGCCACTGGATAAGTACTCACGAAGATGGAGTACTGGCAGATTGAGATTGTGACAAAGTATTTCCATAGGAGTCCTCCCAATACACAATGCTAGCTTGTGTACCAGGCACCAATGTAGGGTTTCAAGTTCCCTCATTCTAGTTAACCTGAAGAGGCCAATGCATGGGTCTTCCACTATGTAGTTGACTAAGCCAGTGCCCATTTAGCATGTGGCCGTACACGGAAGCCACTATACGGGAGACATGTTCAATCTCTAAGTCCCTGGGTGGTTTTCTTCTTGTGCGCAAAAAAAAGAGATCGCCATATAAACATGGTTCCTTTTGTTGCCACCTTGTCCAAAAGTTGAGTATCCTTGTCCACCCAGGTGGTTCATTGAGTACTTGTTTTATTATATAAAACATAAGTCTTTTCAATACTTCATATAATCTTAACATGTATCCCATCTCAATATATATAGCAGGGCTAAGCATATTACAACTACATTGTTTTCAGTAAGGAATATATAGGGTATCCTATTAGGATTTTAGCATAGCAAAATATAGTAGACCTTATCATGCATGTTTGAAAATCCACTAAGTGTAATGAAAATAGTAGGACTTGGATGATAGTGTCACTTGCCTTTTTAGTAGAGAATGATGGTTCACTTCTTGATCTTTCCAATATCACACTCTTCTAATTCCACTACAATTCAATCAAGCAAACACAATTTCAACTAGCATTCCAACTAACAATCAAACAAATTAATCACACATAAAATAACAGAAACAAAGTCATGCATGCAAGCATGGAAAAGATAGTTTTATTTGCAAAGGTGGTTTCTACTAGGCTCTAAACATTGTAAGGTTCAAAGTGGTCATTTTCTAAAGTGGCAAAACCATTTGCAAAAGGGTTTATCAATAAACCATTTTTAAATTAAATCATTATTTTATGTGGTTGAAAATGCTTTTGGTAGAGCAACAATTTTATATTGTTCATCAAATAAGTTGTTAATTCACAAAACTTGGTGTTTAGGGTCAGAAGGTTTGAATCAAATCATTTCCCAAAGGTTTTTACTCAAAAATCATTTCCATATCAAAATCAATGTTTTTATTTGACTAGAAATGAGCTAATTCAATTATTCAATCCTAAACTTCACAAAATACATTTTTAAATCCATAAGTTGGTTCCTAAGGTCAGTAGGTTCACAACAAACCATTTTGCAAAGATTTCATCTCCAAAACATAACTAGAACAATTTTTATATTCATAACAAGCCTACATAAGTTTCTGCAAAAACAAACATTTTACCAGCAGATTTTTACTAAACAAAGTGCATGGTTGCAAATTGCTTGTTCCACTGATTCCATTGATATAAAATTTGTAAAATTTGGACGTGTAGAACCAAAGTTATGAATTTTACAAAATTTCATATCTAATAGATCATTTTCTGTTTTTAAAACGGAGTCAGTGCCATGCGGCGTGTTTCAACTGGCCGGTACCGGTTCGCACGGGTCGGCCTCTGTGGATCGTTGGATCAACTTAAAACGAATGGATCAGATGGGCGCGTACCCCTTCGATTAAGATCTAATCTTATCCTTTGGATCTACATCCTACGGACTACAACGTGTTGACCAAAAGCGAGCGGCGCTAGCGGCGGCTGTCGGCAGCGCACGCTCAGGCAGTGGCTTTGCGGCGGCTACAGGAAGCAAAGGAGGAAATAGGGGTGCTCATCATGCTAGCGAGGTCGAGGTGATGCTCAAGGTGGTCGCGAGGAGGAAAGGGGCGCACGGGGGCGGGAGTAATCACTCGTCGGAGTTGGGTTCACCGTCGGGTCCGTCTGGTCCTTGTCGGAGGCGAGGCTATAGGCCATGCCAAGGCAAAAGAATGTCATGGTTAGGTGCGTGTGAAGACGCTGAACACGCGGCTTACAAGCAGAGAGAAAGGGGCGATCAGTTCTTACGGGGAGGGGTCGCCGGAGAGGTGGCAGACACGGCGGCGCGTTTGAGCTTGTCCTTGCCGACGCTCTGGGGCTAGCGCGGGCGAACGGGAGGCACTGTCAGGTGCGCGCTGGTCTGAGGAGCAAGCTCGTGTGCTCGAGAAGGCGAGGCGAGGCTGGACGACGTTGGAATTGGTCGGAGACGTCGTCGGAGCAGCGGCAGTGCAAAGCTAATTCGGGGCAGCCTGGTGGCAGAGAGGGAGAGGCGAGCGAGGGGAAATGGCGAGTAGACACGGTGGTTAAATATGCGTATTCACTGGAGGAATTAAGGCCGCTATTAATGCGTATTCAATGCCGGTGTTACTGCCAGAAACGGCGAGGCGACGAGGTCGCGAGGTTGATGACGCCTAGCTGGCGCTGTGGGACCGGTCTGTCAGCGAGGGAGAGGAAATAGGGGTGGGGTCCTGCTGTGTGTGACTCTGTGGGTTGGTTTTCAAGTGGAAAACGATAGGGGAAGAGAAGTTGGGCTGCGACTGGGCCTCGCTGGGTTGTTGGGTTGGGTTTGGTCTGATTCATTTTTTTATACTATAATTTTTCTTTTTCCATTTGATTTTCCTGTTTTGAATTTTCAAACAACCATTCAAACACCCAAATCAATTCAAACTTCCACCAAACTTTGTATTGAGTTTAGTTCTGTTTAACAACATAAATCCAAGTCCCAAAATAAAATAATATTTTTATTCTTTTTAGGATCCATTGATAATTAAATAAATAGAACTTAGTCACTAATTCAAATAGGATTTGTTTTATTAAATTCTCGATTTGAAATCTAAATAATATCAAAACAATTTCAGTAGGTTTTATTTGAAAATACATTAGAAATCTTGTTTAAAATAATATATCAAGTTTTAGTGTTTATTTAAAATGGAAAAGCCTTTACTTTAAAATTGGGTATTAATAAACCCTCATTATTTTATTTAAATAAACCTTTACACCATTAATCAAACAAAAATATTTTATTTCAAAAGCTTGGCCAAGGTTTAATTTGGCTCCATAAAAAAATCCTTGTTATTAATTTCTACCTTTTCATTTCAAACCCAAATCTTTTTATCAAAAGATACAAAAATAGTGATTCCAATTATTAAAACTTTCTTTATTAATTGTTTATCTTTTTAAATCCCTTTAGGATTTATTTGATCAAAATAGGTTTGAAGGTGTCCAATTGGATTCAAAAAAATTCTTCTCACCCTGAAAATTAACAAGGTTTTATTTTATTTATTTATTTTTCACATGACAAGATTTGGAAAATCTTGGGATGTGACACTATAACTCGACCTATATGTGGCACTGTCGTCTTGGTCATATTGGAGTGAAGCGTATGAAGAAACTCCATTCTGATGGACTTCTTGAATCACTTGATTTCGAATCACTTGAAAGATGCGAAGCATGTCTGATGGGTAAAATGACTAAGACTCCATTTTCTGGTATGATGGAGCGAGCTACGGACTTGTTGGGAATCATACAAACCGATTTGTGTGGTCCAATGAGTGTAGTATCGCGTGGTGGTTATCGTTATGTTCTTACCTTCACGGATGACTTGAGTAGATATGGGTATATCTATTTCATGAAACATAAGTCCGAAACTTTCGAGAAGTTTAAGGAATTTCAAAGTGAGGTAGAGAATCAACGTAACAAAAAGATTAAATTTATACGATCTGATCGTGGAGGTGAATATCTAAGTTACGAGTTTGGCGAGCATTTGAAGAAATGCGGAATACTTTCACAATTGACACCACCGGGAACACCATAGCGTAATGGTGTGTCCGAACATCGTAATCGAACTCTCTTAGATATGGTTCGTTCTATGATGTCACTTACAGATTTACCGCTATCGTTTTGGGGTTATGCATTAGAAACAGCCGCATTCACTTTAAATAGGGCACCATCTAAATCCGTTGAAACGACACCGTATGAATTATGGTTTGCGAAGAAAGCTAAATTGTCGTTCCTTAAAGTTTGGGATTGCGAAGCTTATGTAAAGAAGTTACAGTCGGACAAGCTTGAACCCAAAGCGGAAAAATGCGTCTTCATAGGATACCCGAAGGAAACTATTGGTATACCTTCTATCATAGATCCGAGGGCAAAATCTTCGTTGCTAAGAATGGATCCTTTCTAGAGAAGGAATTTCTCTTGAAAGAAGTGACTGGAAGGAAAGTAGAACTCGACGAGGTTGTTGAACCTTCTATCGAACTTGCGAGTAGCGCAGCACTGTAAGTAGTTCCTGTGGCGCCTACACCAATAAGAGAGGAAGCTAATGATGATGATCATGAAACTTTGGTTGAAGTTTCTACAGAGCCTCGCACGTCAACGAGAACTCGTACCACTCCTGATTGGTATGATCCTGTTATGAGTGTCATGTTGGTGGATAACACCGATGACCCTGCGACATATGAGGAAGCGATGATGAGCCCAGATTCCAATGAATGGCAAGAAGCCATGAAATCCGAGATTGGATCCATGTACGAAAACCAAGTATGGACTTTGGTGGACTTACCGGATGGCCGAAAGGCCGTCGAGAACAAATGGATTTGCAAGAAGAAAACAGATGCTGATGGTAATGTTACTGTCTATAAAGCTTGACTTGTCGCAAAAGGGTTTCGACAAATTCAAGGAGTTGACTATGATGAGACATTCTCACCAGTAGCGAAGCTAAAGTCTGTGAGGATTATGTTAGCAATCGCTGCATATTATGATTATGAGATATGGCATATGGATGTCAAAACGGCGTTCCTCAATGGATACATTGATGAAGAATTCTATATGATGCAACCCAAAGGTTTTGTTGATCCTAAAGATGCTAACAAGGTATGCAAACTTCAACGGTCCATATATGGATTGAAGCAAGCATCCCGAAGTTGGAATCAACGTTTTGATAAGGTAATCAAAAGTTTTGGTTTTATACAAACTTATGGAGAAGCTTGTATTTACAAGAAAGTGAGTGGGAGCTCTGTAGCATTATTAATACTATATGTAGATGACATATTGTTGATTGGGAATGATGTAGACCTTCTTAATAGTGTCAAAGAATATTTGAATAATAGTTTTTCAATGAAAGATCTTGGCGAAGCATCTTACATATTAGGCATACAGATTTATAGAGATAGATCGAGATGCTTAATATCATTGTCACAAAGTACATATTTGGACAAAGTTCTAAAGAGGTTTGGAATGGAAGATAGCAAGAAAGGGTTCTTGCCCCATGTTGCCCAATACGACCTTGAGTAAAACTCAAAGTACAGCAACGCAGAAGATAGAGAAAGGATGAGTAAGACTCCCTATGCCTCAGCCATAGGATCTCTAATGTATGCCATGCTATGTACTAGACCTGACATTGCATATGCTGTTAGTTTGACTAGCAGATATCAAAGTGATCCAGGAGTGGATCATTGGACAACGGTCAAAAACATCCTTAAGTACTTGAGAAGAACTAAGGATATGGTTCTTTCTTATGGAGGTGATGAACATCTCGTTGTGAATGGTTACACCGATGCTAGTTGGAACACCGATCCGGATGATTCCAAATCTCAATCTGGATACATATTTACTTTGAATGGTGCAGCAGTTAGCTGAAGGAGTGCAAAGCAAAGCGTTGTGGCGAGATCTTCAACTGAATCGGAATACATAGCTGCTTCAGAGGATTCACAAGAAGCGATATCGATGAAGGAGTTCATTACAGAGCTCGGTGTGGTTCCAAGTGCGCTGGACCCAATGTCTATCTACTGTGATAACATGGGCGCCATAGCCAATGCACAAGAATCAAGGTCACACAAGAAGCTGAAGCACATCAAGCTACGTTTTCACGCTATTCGAGAACATGTCCAAGATGGTGACATAAAGATTTGCAAAGTGCACACAGATCTGAATGTGGCGGATCCGTTGACTAAACCTCTCCCGAGGGCAAAACATGACCAACACCAAACTGCCATGGGTGTTCGGTATATTACCATGTAATCTAGATTAGTTGACTCTAGTGCAAGTGGGAGACTATTGGAGATATGCCCTAGAGGAAATAATAAATATAGTTATTATTATATCTTTGTGTTTATGATAAATGTTTACATTCATGCTATAACAGTATTAACCAGGAAACATTAATACTTGTGTGATTTGTAAACTAAATTAGAGTCCCTAGTAAAGCCTCTACATAATACTAGCTTGTTGGTTAATAGATGATTGTGGTTTCCCTATCATGAACATTGAGATGTTATTAACAACAAGATCATATCATTAGGAGAATGGTATGATGGACATACTCCTATAGATAAGCGTAGCATAAAGATCAAGTCATCTTAATAGTTCAATTGCTATAAGCTTTCTGATACATAGTAACCTAATTCCTTCGACCATGAGATCATGCTTATCACCATCACCGGAAGGATGCTTTGATGACATCAAACACCACACCGTAACTGGGTGGAAATAAAGATGGCATTGAGTGTTCGGAAAGTATGGGTTGAGACACATGGATCAAGAGTGGGGTTTGTCCATCCATATAAAATATAGATATACTCTAGGCCCTCTTGGTGGAATGTCATCCAATTAGCTTGCAAGCATGTGACTGGCTCACAAGGGATCACATATCACGGGAACGAGAAAAGAGTACTTATCACTGACGAGGTTGAACTAGGTATGCAGAGATACCGACGATCAAAACCTCGGATAAGTAAACTATCGTGAGACAAAGGGAAATTGGTATAAGTAATCATAGAAATATGTGGGAGCCATATGAATTTCCATATTCCTCTATTGGTTATTGATCGGAGAGGTGTCTCGATAATGTCCGCATAATTCACGAACCGTAGGGAGACACACTTAAGGATTCGATGTTGTTGAGTAGTTATGGAATGATGAGTAAGAGACCGAATGTTGTTCGGAGTCTCGGATGGGATCCGGGATATCACGAGGAGATCTGGAATGGTCCGGAGAATAAGATTCATATAAGGAAAGTCTTGTTTCGGAGTTGGGGAATGATTCCGGTGTTTTCATCGGGAATGTTCTAGAAGGGTTCGGAAGGTCCGGCACTCCGGAGGGGAAGGGTACATGAATGTGTCATGACAATATGGAATGGTTGCATCATATACTAGGTCACTTGGCTGGGCAAAATAAAGGGAGAAATCAAATCCTAGTTTGGAAGTCAAACGACAAGTTCGCTTGATGGAGGGAGAGTAGGAAACCTACTTGGGGAGGAGTTCCTCTCCCTCCACCCACCGGCCTAGGAGGCCGACTTGGGGGAGGACTGCCCCTCTTCCCTACACCCAACACACCCAAAACCCTAGCCCTAGCCGCCGGCCTCCTCCAAGTCGCCGCCGCCACCTAGGGTTCCTCCAACCCGCCGAGTTGGGGCTTTCCCAAGCCCTAGCCACCAGCCAAGCTCCCCCCTTGGTGCCCTCTAAACCCTAGATCACCCAGGCCTCTCTCATAGTCCACCATACTCGCTCCGGCTTAAGGCGAAGCCCTGCGAGATCTCTCCTCTACTTCTGACACCACGCCGTCGTGCTGCTGGAATCGCGAGGAGAGTTCTACAACATCCGCTGCCTGCTGGAACAAGGGAGAGGAAGGTATTCATCGAGTACCGAACGTGTGACCGACTTCAGAAGTGCTGCCGGAACTTAGCGCCGGAAGGATCGTCTACGCGATCTTGAGATCGGCAAGAGTATGACTACATCACCCATGAGAATCTTCTCTTGTTAACCGCTTTGGAATCTTCGAGGGTGAGTTCCTCTATCGACTCGTTGCTACAATCTAGTAGATAGATCTTGGCTTGTTTGTTTGGATGTGGTAGAATTTTTTTGTTTTCCATGCTACGAACCCCTACAAGATGTAACCTTCTCTAGTTCATGTGCAATTGCTAAAAGATGTCGACGTAGATTTGAGTAGAATTATATCCGTTCCTTAAGGATATATGTGTGTTTCTTTGTTGGTGCTTCATATGTAGGCAGTTGTCTTTCGACAAGTTTCTAATACATGGTTCTAGTAATCTAGCTCATTCTTCTGGAGCTTAACATTTTAGTCCACATCTTGAGAATCTAGTAACTTTACCTTTGTGGTAAACGTTGCGAACTTTCTATTCGGACATGCTTAGTCTGAAGTATCATTCCGCCTAACCAAAGCTGAACCTCAAGCATCAACGATGGTTGGTGTTCCTCAAGGTTTTGACATAGATCTCTTTGTAAACCTGGCAAGATTGGTGTAATGGTTGATACACCTAGCCAGAAAGATCTATTGCCACATTCCCTTGATTCAGCCATAACAACCACTCTTCATGAGGCTTCTTCTATAATTCATTATAGGAGTTGTGCTTATGGTTTCCTTTGTCTCCGAAGTCTGACCTTTACTTGGTGTCTGATTTCTCGAACATCAAGGAGAACATTTAAAGTAGTGTTGCTAAATGTCTCTCGGTCGATCCTCCAGACCCTTTTATGTTGGCAATCATCTTGTTGTGCCAAGTAAATGAAGTCTGAGAATGAAGTTTCTTTCTTCTCATGTCATCAGGAATCTTCTTAACTATTCATCTTAGTGGTGTAAAGTGATATCATGATCTTTGGCAATGATTTTGATATACCTGGATGAATAAAGAGTTTCCTTTGTTTTATCAGCCATGTTTTAAGAGTCACTATGATTTTGCTAGTCGGCAGTTCCTCTTGCTACATGTTCCTTGTGACTCATACGAGTCCTCTCCACCAAAACACTTTTCTATCTTCATCTTTCTATTGAATGAAAGAGTGACCCTTCTGTTTCAAAAGTAGTTCAACAACTTGGTTTTGTTGATCCATGTCTCTGCAACCTGAAGTCTCTACTTAAGCCATTTAGTAGAGGTTCCCTATTGAAGTCTGTGGTCATGATCTTTCTGTTGTAATCTTTCTTTTTCAGAAGCTTTAAAAACTCATGTAAGTTCGATGGTCTCAATCCTTATGAAGACCATATACCTAACAACTTGAAACTTTCTCCTCTTGTTCCCTCCGTTACCTTGACGTGTTTCATGTTCGTTATCTCAGAGTTGTTTCCGAATACTACATCCATGAGTTGACCATGAGATACTCTATGAGTTGTTCAGTGTGTTCCCTCTTATCCTTAGAGTGACCATGTTTCTTTCTCTCTCTGTCTCTCTTCCTACCTTTGGAATCTCTGGTCGATATTCTCTTAAGGGGGATAGAGCTGTAACACCCCAGTTTTAGATAAATATTATATTAGGGTTTGTTCTGTGCATCATGAGCATCAGCTTTAAAATGCATGCATTGAAGAAATACAACAAAAGCCTAAACCCTAGATTTCCCCCTCTTGTGAATATTTCAAATGGTTTCAAATATTTTAAAAATGGTCAAAAAGTTGTGAAGCCCAAAAAGTTATAAGGGCCTCACATTATTTTAAATGTTTTAGAAAGTCTATGGAAATTTTTGAAATGCCCAAAACAGTATTTGGATTTGGAAAATACAAACAAAAATAGAAACAGAAAACAAAAAGGTTTTACAGAAAAAAGAGAGACCCAGAGCCTCCAGGCCGCTCAGCCCAGAATGGCCCATCTCTTCCCTCTCCTCTCTCTGTAGCCTACGCAGCAACTCCCGCAGCCCATCGGCATCCCGTAGCCGGCCCAGGTCCACATACCGTTTCGTCCGTTCTATCCCCGTTGTCCACCTCCGGCCGCGTCGGAAGCACCTCGCTGGCGCCACCGCGTCGCTCGCCGGCGTGGAGATGCACGCCGCCGCCCCGGACTCCTACAAGTGTCGCGGCTTCGACAAAGACGAACCCTAGTCGTCCCTTCCTCCCTTCCCCTTCCTCTCCGTCTCTCGCACGCGCAAGCCTGAAACCCTAGCTTTCTAGAACGCCATCGCCCTGCCTCCTCCGGCCTCCCCAAGCCATGCCGTGATGCCCAGGAGCTCCGCCTCATCGCCATGACCTCCCTCGTCAAAGGAATCGGACTCACGCGGTTGGAATCGATCGCAACGGCCCTGTCTTCCCGAGCACTGGCCGCCACCACCGTCGTCGATTGCGGCCGTTTCGGGCCGCCCCAAACTTCACCGACCCTCCCACCGCAACCATAGTGAGCCGCTGGTCACGCCAGCACCTTCCTTTGCTCCTCTTGCTTCCTGGTCTGGCCTCCCGCCGTGTGCCACCGTCCGCCGCCGCAGAAGGTCATCGTTTTCCATGGTCCAGTGGCCAAACATTGGCGAAGCCACCACTGGTTGGCTCAGCGTGATGCGCTGAGTCGAACAAGATCCTCCTCGCTCGCCCGCGCCCTCCCGATCGAAGGATTGAGCCTCGATCTGGAGATCAAGCTCCTGATGACATCAGCATGATGTCATGCTGATGTCATATCTCCTTTTCTTTTCTTTTATTAATTCTTGTAAATCATTTCAGTAATTGTATAATACCTGATAGGTGGGTCCACCTTGTAAGTGTAATAAGTATTTTTAGAAATGTTTCTGATTAATAAAAATGTTTAAGTAATTCCAAAATGTAAATTATTTTATAATATTACAAAAATGATTTAAAATGAATTAAAATTGGGAAAAATCATAACTAATTCATTTTAAATCAGAAAAATACAAATAATATATCAAAATGATCAAAAAATGAGAACTATCTAATTAAGCTATAATCATGCATTGTTAAGCAACTTAAATGACAAGTTTAATTAGAAGAACATAGTAACCCCTCACAGGTGATTCCGGAGTTTTCCCCGAGTTAGGGTTTGCACCCCTCGGAACCCCGATTAAGTTGTCGAGCATGCCTTAGGGTTACATTTCAAAGCAAATTAACTTGTCATATCATCATACTTGCTTGAGCATTGCATTGATGCCATTGTTGATTGTTTCCCTCTCTTTCCGGTGTTTGGTTCTTCCTCGGTAGAATACGATATAGAGATCGAGATCGAAGACTAAGGTCAACACCGACAAAGATCGAAGATCGACGAACAATACTGGACCAACTCTAACAAGTCAAGTACAAGGCTTCCGAAGATCTACTTATTTGTTATCAACAGGCAAAGGAAAGCATAGCCCCACCATGATATAATCCTATGATTTCGAAAGCATTTCAATTCCTGCCATGATGCATACGATCCTACTGTGGTATGTTATCGATAGATAGAGTATCTTATCTATTGCATTACTCCCTTTGAGGTTATATTACCTGATCCACTGCTCCTAGCATAACTAGGTTTGGCTTGTGTGCAATGCTAGAGCTTTTATCTATGTCTTGCTTAGCCATGCTTAGCTGTTGAGTCTGGTTCATCCAGATGATGTATCAGATGTAGAGAATCTAGTATGACAGGAGAACGTGATAAGATGAGATAAGTGAGATGAGATTAAACATGCTAAGGCTTGTACGGGAGGCCACAGTGGGATGTGGTTTTTCTAGTCCCATGCTCGCCACCCTAAGGACCCTAGGTTATTGCCTCTTGAACCAAGACGAGCGTATAACCAAATGGGGTAAATGGGGAGCCCATGATTAACTAACTTGCCTAGTAGATTCCATGAGTCACATAGTTCGGGCGTTCCATTCGACATACCCATTGAAAACGTTTTCGAAAGAAGGAGGTGAAGGAGGTGCATTCATAACAGGTAGGGAAGCGTGGCCGCGGTTGCTTGGGGTTGATGGCGCCCCTGTTAAACCAACCTCGCCTCACATCTTTAAGTATCGACTTCAGAATTTGACCCGTTACGGTGGAACAATACTTATTGCGTGACTCATGGTCTCGGCGAAAACAAGGTAAAGGTCGTGTCCAACCACACCCTCTGTCAGCACACCAAGGAAGTGTGTCAAGTGGCAATAAGAGTCGGTTGGTACGTGTGGGTAAAGTTGTACACCCCTGCAGGGTAATAATCTTTCGGAAAGCCGTGTCCACGGTTATGGACGACTTGGGAACGGATGGGAGATCATAGAGAACATGAACCTAATCATAAAACTTGGCAACTAATGTTTGTTCAGGATGCTTCCTCATGGGTTCGAGGGGGTGATCCTAGTTCAGATGATGATGATTCGGTGGATATCAAAAGATGATGATCAATACTTTGGAGATGTCGTTCTTTTATCCCTTTTTAAAATACTCTAATTAGACGAGCTTCTTCTCCCACTTGTTTTATAAACAAAAGATGGCTTTATGCGAAACAACTCCACAAGCCATAAGTCTTGCGGAGTACACCCTGTACTCACCCTTGCTTTGTTGATACTTTTGGCAGAGTAAGTGTTCACCTGAAGACGAGTTCCGTACTACATCGACATCGATGAGTAGCTTGGGGTTCCCGGCCGGCAGCCTGGAATCTATGGGCTGGGACATCATCGTTATGCTTCAGGCCTCTTAGGCCATTTGTTAAGTTTGCTATACATAATAGCATAATTTTCCTACCGTTGTTTGATGTTTGTGGTCAGTGACCTCTGCTTGTAATAATTTGGTTCTCTGCTCTGATATGATCTTTCTGTAATAAATTTGTGTCGTAGGGTCACTGTCGTGTTACCGATTCTTCACTGGATATTCTCGAGCTCTAAGTTAAGCTTATTTCAGACGGAGATCTGCCTTGGATCATCCGATCCTAAATCTTAGACCACCTTAAAGGTGTATCCTGACACCAACATCCCTCATCCCATAAACTGAAACCACTACTCAACAGGATGGCCACATAAAGAAATCCACGACAACCCCTAATCATGCCTTAGTTCTAATCACCCCAAAAAGGGAAACGAACTTATTCAACCTTCTGCTGCATTAATGGAAATACCATGCCATAACACAAACACGCTAAAAATCCTGAAGATAAGGATTCCAGAAGACAAGGAGTATACTCCGTCATAGATCCAAAACAAAGCAAAGGTTCCAGCTAAGACAATCCCTCTGAATCTAAAATGCCTCCACCTCAACTAAGGACCAACAAGGAGCGTCTCTAATCGCCAAAACTACGCCGAGAAAACTCTTACGGCTTCGTTAGGTAACCACCATAGCAAGGTATTCGCATTAAGGTTTCACTTGAAGACCTCAACTCAAGCGTCACGACTTTTCTCCAAGACGAAGGATCTACCCGAGCCTCGATGACCCGAAGTAAAGCCCTAAGGTGGAAAGACTGCGTCTTTCCACTCGTTTCCAAAATATCTACTACTAGAAGATACCTCAAGAGGATCTCCATTCCAATAACCTGCCCCACACCCCACCTTGAGAGTCGTGAGAGGAATAGAAAACATACATCATCAACAACCTTCAGAAGACTGCTCGATCCTCCCAACACCCGAGACGTTCAAAATTAAGATGACAAGACTACCCTATGCTGCCAATACTACTCTACAAGGAGTAGAAAGCAACTCAACACATCGAGTTCTCTAAAGACGTCATGAAGACCCTCTCTTCCATCTCCGCTATCTACTCTCCTAAAGGAGCTCCGACTCTGCTAACCCAAGATGGAAACATGAAGAACTATCCCTCGACGAGTATCACCATCCCTGGAAGGTCCACCCATTGAAGTAGCTCCCAGAGAAGGCACAACCATCACCCCTTACTTCTAGTGTTTTAAATATCCCTCACACCCCGAGGAAATACAATAACCAAAGATAGTACAACAACCTCAGTATGTCGACGAGACTCAAGAAGTTTCCAAAGTAGTCGCTCGCACCCTTGCAACTCACCCTACTTGCATAAGGGTAGAGTTTGTATTGTCCCAAAACCTGCTTGCAATCCCATAATAGCTCCGACCCTAGGCAGATCAGATCCTCTTTTGTAATAAATACCCTCCCCGCTGGTCGGCGTAGACCTGATAATTTTATATGAACCTTGTTTGGAGGTTGTGCCAGTATGATGACCTTTCTTGCGTGTTTGACCCACGACATTGCACCAGACTGAACTCGGAACAACCTCATCCTTTAGGACCTCGTTCTGAGGATGCCAACCCAAAAACCGGCCCCCTCCTAGCTTGATGCAGCGTTAGCCAGCTCAGACGTCCCGCAGGAAGAAACATCCACAAGATCGATAGAAGGTAACCACTTCCGGACAAAAGGTGTTGCGCTCCTCCAACAGCCACCACAGCTCCAAGAAAGAAGGTCTATGACATCACCAAACCGTGTAGTATAACTCTAAGGGGTAAAGACTGTGTCTTTCCCTTAAAACCAGAATAACCCCGAGATAGTCGACGCCTTATAGTCATTAGGAGATGCCCATCCCCTAAATCGGAATTATGGACCCCAAAGTATGGATAGCAATCGACACTCCTCCAGAACCAGAAGAAACTCCTGTAAATTTCTTCCTCGCAAGGTCGACCGTCCAACCAGCACCCGTCGTATCATGACTCAGAAGGACGAAAAGCTAACTCCAGCGATGAAGAACAAAGAAGCCTCAACCCAGCATCCCGCCTTAAGAAGGAAGGACCTAGTAGATAGTAAACCTACCTAGACTCATCTTAAGGGGAAAAGAATACGTCTTTTCCACTAACTTAATATAACCCACTCAACCCGCAGTTACTCAGCCCCGACCCGTAGTTGACCAAACTTGTTTGTTGTAACCCATTTAGTAGATAAATAATTCCATCGCTGAAATTGTTAAGTGGATGTTTTTACCCAACCCTACTCCTCCCCAATCTCGGTACGATATTATTTTAAGGGGGGGAAGGTCTCTAACATCCCAATTTCATCAACCCTGATATGTTGTCAAAAAGGAAAAATTAGGGGGAACAAAAACTTTTTATTGTTAAGAGTTGCAATGCTTGTTGCTTGTTGCATGGCTGATTGTATACTAGAGGTTATACTCCTTATCTTAACCCTAGTTGACCAAAAACTGTTTTACAAAAGAGAAGTCTTGACTCACTCTTCATATTCTCAAATTTTCTGGCATTTCAAACATGATCAAAGATGACTTTGATAAACCAAAATATTTTATTAGATTCTCTTTAAACAAGAACTATGGAGAACTATATATAATATCCTTATGTTTTCAAGACAGAACTTCAACTACTCGCATATCTAGGTTTTTCCAAAAACTTTCATAAAACCTTTTCATTCTAATTTTGGTATAGACACCAAGAGGTTCTTATCTTACTTCAAAACACAACCTATTCCAAACACCCATCCTTACCTCAAGTTAGACTTGATGGTAACTTCAGTACTATCTGATTTTCTGGCTAGATGAATTGCCTTGATCAGCTGATTGCTTTGTTTGCTTAGGAGTAGCATGAGCCAACATATGATCACATCCCTACGGACCAAAGCAATAGTTGAAATCATCAATCTCAAACTAAGCATCCAAAACAATACTTTGTTTGAAGTTTTCTTCTTCGTAGTAGTACTCCTCCTCGTAGACATGATCGGTACTAGCGTCTATAAATAAATACGTGGTACACAATCACAAAACAATACTTAACTACTTATATTTAGCACAAAAAGTTTCACACTAGATGAACTAGCATCATCACAATCATCAGATGAAATAAAGACCTAGTATTATTTATTTTATTTTAGAAAAGTATTTTGTACTCATTAAAATATGGGATCATGTTGACACATGTCATCACACATATTACAGTACTTGGGAATGTGATTTAAAGTGGTGGTCATATTTTATAAAGTTTAAAATTACTATTTTATATAATTAAAGTGACTAGAAATGCGTATGTAGCATTATTTTTGTGCTAGTCTAAGATCACTGCATGTAAACCTATATATTTTTACATATTCAGAAAGATCTTGTCAAAACTGATTTTTGGGAGTTGGAATCAACTCAAAAGCATTTATGGTTGATTTTTGAAAAATGTTTAAATGTCAAAATGTCTCTGTCTTGTTATTTTTACTATTGGTGATCTATAATTTCAAATGGTTTGAATCCAACGGGCTTGAATTGATAATTTGAATACCTTTCGAAAAAAATTTGTTTCATGAAATTTGGTTCAGTAAAACTCTTTTAATTGATTTTTGAATCTACTGGCTAAACTAGAGTTTAACTAAATTGGAAAATATCTATTTGAATCTCCGGGCTACGCGCGGGAATGTTACTGGGTCGGCCCAGCTGCACAGCGCGCGCAATGGGCAACTGACAGGGCGGGTCCAGGCGTCAGCGGCTCTATCCAAACGAAGCGGTATGGTTCAATCTGGGCCCTACGATTAGATCAATATTGTAGCACCCTGGGAAATCCCAAATTAGAAATTGCTTGTTATTTTTTTTTCATCACCATGTGCATCATCATGAACATCATACCACCTTGCATGGTTCATATCTTTGTTTGCATTGTTGTGATGTTGCATTGCATTTGTTTACTTGCTCACATATATGACCTTGTCTTTGTTATGTATATATCTTGATCTTGCTATCATTCCAATGTGTTTTGCTACCCTTCTTTCTCTCCTTATCCATATTTTTGGTTTTCTATCAATTGGGTTCTTATTATTATTCGAGATGACCATTATTCTGAAACACCAATTGTGTTGGATTACACTAGTGGAAAAAGAGCCATGTGTCCCGGTTGGTAAGGGGCTTTAGTCCCGGTTGCCCAATCGGGACGGGGCAATCGGGACTAAAGGCCCAACCTTTAGTCCCGGTTACCCCACCAACCGGGACAAAAAGGAGTACACGTGGCCGCGGCAGAGGGCGAGCGGGGGGGGGGGGGAGCAACCGTCCCGGTTCGTCTTACGAACCGGGACAAATAACCATCTGCCGCGGCAGAGATTTGACACATTTCTCTGCCGTGGCAGAGAATTCATTTTGGCGACTTTTGTTGCCGCGACAGCATTTTGGCCACTTTTGTGCCACTGCAGAGAATTCATTTATGTTGTTTTATTGTTTATTTAGTGTTTTGCACTCATCAATGAAGGAACCATTATATTACACAAGATCATCATGACAATATAGATCCAAGTGTCGAACATATTACATTCGATACACGGATCGAGTTCATGCACTACATACAATATAAGCTCTTTGTACAATCCCTATTGTTTATACACACCCGAATAGTATTCCCCTTTTGGGTTTAGGACTTCTGCATCCAAGAATCCCGCCAATTCCTCCTGAATTGCTCGTACGCGATCCTTTGGCAGAAGACCATCCCGTAGACGTTTGATCTGATTAAAAAAAGGAGTCAGCCTATATGAATGAAACTAAAGACAATTTGATGGTAATTAAAAACTATAGAAATTGTTTACCTAGGTGGAGATGCTCTAAATTTCTGCCCTTCTCACAGCACGTCTGACGGATGAACTCGCAAACATAGTATCCACATAAATTGTTCCCTGGTCCCTGCGTCAGGCACTTTACGAGAATAGAGTTCAATCAAAAAATAATCAAGCATGATAATAACGGTATCAAAACTAGAATCAAAGGGATGCGCGGATATAGCTAGTGGTTCTTACATCTAGTGGTTGAAATATAAGCTCCTCTTTCCAAACACCCCTAGCCTTGTTAGTGAACCGTTTCCAAGCGCTGCCCGGCAAAGAAAACGAATGAGAAAAGTTATTAATTACTTGATATCATAAAATTCACGAACGTTGCCGATATAGTGTCGTAATGATTAGAATTACCGCTAGAGAAGCATCTGCATGTCCTTCCACTGCTCAAGGGGTTTATGTTTCGAGTCCATGACTAGTACACGCCCTTTGTCAAGTTGAATGATTAACAAAATATAGTGGAAGCTGTGCATGCATAACTAATCAATTATATACTTAACATCGAGTAAGCGAGATAGAAAGTTTATACAAGACAATATCACTCACTCAAACTTGTAAGGAAATAGTATTTCCCTTCTGGTTTCTTTAAATCTTAAAGCGTGTATGATATTATCCTCCGTATCCTGGGGGTTTGTTTTGAGATTAGCTTGATGAACCCAATATGGGTCAATGAACCCAATGTCATAGATTTGTCCTCTGCTGCATTCGAGAATCTTCATTCTGCATATTATAGTATGATTATATACATGCAATAAACAAGGTGAGATAGCTAGAGACTAAATTAATTACATAATTAGTACTTACATAAAATAGGCACTGATGATCGATTTGTCCAAGGCGTCTTGATTGAATAATTGAAATAATTCATCAAATTCAATGGATATCATGTCTTCTATTTCTTTCCCATAATGCTTTTTTGTAACCCTCAGCACTATCCAGTTAGCCCCGTCCTTTGTGGCATGCATGTACCAGTTATGCAATATTCGCATTTTTGTTGGAAGATTATTTACCTCCTCAGGTTTGACGAGAGGTTTTCCGTACTGGTATTAGTATGCTACTTAACACACATGGAAGTACTCTAACTGGGATAAGTATTGGGCAATACTCATACCTTGAGCAGAGGCACCTTCTCCGTATTGTGCAACTACCTCTGGATCATACTGCTCTTCGGCCGCATATTTGCTCGACCCCACATTGGTATGGGAAATCACCTTGAGAGGGCGGAAGACTGTTTTTCTTGTTCTCCGAGCTGGCAACAGATTTCTCGCTTGCATCAGTACTGCTCTTCGAGGCTTGTTGTGCCTCATGTGACTTGAGAATAGAACGCTCATAGTCTAATGACAGCTTTGGTTCGGGTTGATGAAGAGTCTTTAGCATTTTGAACACTCTACCCTTTTCTTCTTTGGTGCTGGGGAACTCTGGCTCTTTCGGCCGCCTCAGCTTAGCGAAAAACGTTGTCGTTTCCACATCAATGATAGCCGTAGTCTCCTCTTCAGTACAGTCATAAGCTCTCTTGGGAGGAACCTTTGGTACTTTTGGAACAGGCTCTTGTTTACGTTTCGGCGATCGCTTACCACGACGCAGAGTAGCGGTGGTACGCTTACGCTTTTTATCCTGAGGCGCCGGCGATGGCTGCGCCAAAGATTGGTGAGGCGACGGAGATGGGTGAGGCGACGGAGCCGGGTGAGGCAACGAAGACGGCTGCCACGGTGGCGACGACCTCGCTGGAGACGGGTGAGGCGGCGGCGAAGATGGCCTTGGCGTGTGATTTCGAAGCACGATACATTCCTTTGTCCATAGTACAGTCACATCCTCTTCACCTCCAGGGTAGTCAAGATCTAAAACTTCAAAGGTGGGCATGATTTCATCCACACCGACAACTGCGTAAGGTATAACCGACCGCCACCTTCATTGATATGTTCACAACTTTGACATGTAGCTCGCAGTGTGTCATCTCTGTGATATCATCCACTGGGTAGCCAACAGGAGCCATCGTCGGTGCACCATCGTCATTGTCATCACCTGGGACCTCTGTGGAAGCCACACTGCTTATTCTATTATTTGATAGGCCGGTAGCATCGAATGAAGGTTGTACCACCATGTGCTGCTGAGATGGGCCGGTGGTACTTTGCTCTTTAAGTGCGTTAATTTCATCTTATTGTTGCTTTATTCGTTCTTCAGTTATACGCATTCGCTCTTTCTGAATATCTACTTCAACTTCCGCCTTATCCTTTCTCCTCTGACGGTTTCTATCAGGATATTTCTTCCTCTCTCCGGAAAACCCAGTCCTCCATGGTTTGCAGCCGCTTGTGCCTCGTGTTCGTCCATCATGTTCCTTATTTCCAAGGGTGAGTGTGAGATCATCATTCTCTC
This sequence comes from Avena atlantica, assembly GCA_910589765.1. NCBI lineage: Eukaryota > Viridiplantae > Streptophyta > Magnoliopsida > Poales > Poaceae > Avena > Avena atlantica. The sequence continues at coordinate 15,473,856 of OU342736.1, forward strand.
TATCGAGAATGAAGTCCCCATCTTTAACATCCTTTACTACTTTTCTCATCTTCTCGATTGGCAAGGGGTCTTCTTTATGTCGTATGATATATATACACATCCCTTCCGAGTCCAACGTGCCCCCATGCCCGTAAAACCCATTCCTTGCACGTTCGATCCAATCGTCTGTCTCTGGGGTGATCTTTTTAGCACGCAGTTCATTCTCAAGTTTCTCCCACTTAGGAATGCCAGCCCTGTAGCCACCTTGCCCCATAGTATGGTGATACTTCTTGTTAGCAGCATTCAGCTTATTCGTTGTAGACATTTTCTTAGCTTTTTCTGATGTCTTGTAAATTCACAAACTCATCCCAAAATGGTTCTATCTTCTGAAACTGAATCTTCTTGAAATCCGGAGTCTTCTCTTTCCCGACATAGTCAAGGTGCAATCTTTTCTTCCAGTTGGTGAAATACTGGGCCATCTTCTTCATAGCCCACTCCCTGACCTTAGCCTCCATGGCTCGCGCATGTTCTAAGGCGTCCTCAACTGGATCCTCCGCATTTGGATCCAGCTCTATCTTCGGTAGTTTGAAATTAACCATGAGCCTCTTCCACAGTAAATCTTTGGCCACGGTAGGGAGAAATAAAGATGTTCCCTCTTCTTTCGCATCAGCAGGCCTATTCCAATTTCGAATGGTGATCGGGATGAAGTCCCTAACGATTACTCCGCATTGTGCCACAAATTTGGTTGCGACAACTTCGGGAGCAATCGGTTTTCCGTCTTCACCGATATCTTCGATCATAAACCTCTCATGGTCTTCCAACTTTTTGGTTGGGCCTCGTCCGCTCTTTTTAGTAGTTTTCTTCGATCCAGAGGGCTAAAAGAAGAAAGATCGTCGTTACTATTTCTATATAGATAGCAGATGATTAATTATATTACATGCACCTCGCCGGAGCGGTCGTCTTCTCGAGCACAGAAGGCATCGCCTTCTCCCTCACGGAAGGCATCACCTTCAACCTCAAACAAGTCGTCTCTTCTGGCGAAAAAAGGATCAACCTCACCGGAGTTGTTCAGAAACGTCGATACATCTAAATTTTCTTCCCCGCGGATCACACCTTGGATCAACTCTTCCTTTTCTACGTCTCTATCCTGTGGGTCCATATTTTCTACATAGGTGGAAAAACGGATAAGTCAAAGCGGCTAAGGGAGAATGTTAGGTACGAGAAACCCTAATATATACATACGCAATAATAAAAATGAATTTACAATATCAGAAACCCTAATTCGGAGAAACCATCGGGCTCGGATCCTATCGCAAAGAACCAATACCGGAAAGAAAGGCGGCAATCAATCAACCCTCGGGTTCGGGATGCCCTGGCGAGGACACGCCGTCTAACCCTAGGTGCAACATAAATTCAACTGGGGTCTATGACAACTAATATCATGGCTAAGCATCTGCAATACGATGGCTATCAAGAAATCTTTGATCTTCGATGGTGTTGACCTCTATCTTTGATCTCTATCTCGTATTCTACCGTGAAGAACCGAACGCCGGAAAGAGAGGGGAACAATCAACACATGGCATCGTTGCAATGATCAAACAAGGATGATGATATGACAAGTTAATTTGTATTGAAAAGTAACCCTAAAGCATGCTCGACAAATTAAACAGGGTTCTGAGGGGCGCAAACCCTAACTCGAGGAAACTCCGGAATCACCTATGAGGGGTTACTATGTTCTTCTAATCAAACTTGTCATTTAAGTTGCTTAACAATGCATGATTATAGCTTAAAGAGGTAGGTTTCATTTTTCTGAACATTTTGGTATATTATACATATTTTCTGACTTATAAATAATAAGTTATTGATTTTACAATATTAAATCATTTTCTGAAATTTATTTAATCAATTTTAAAACATTTATGACCTCAGGCTGATGTCACCACAGGCTGGGAAACATTTCTCACTCGATCTGGGGCTACTCACAGTCACTGATGTCTGGGCCCCATGGCTGTGGTGGTCAGGGAGGAGAGGGAGGCGGCCGGAGACGACGCGGCCGGAGACGGAGGTCGACGGGGGCGGTCGGAGACGACGTGGCCGGAGACGGAGGTCGACGGAGGCGGCTGGAGACGACGCGGCCGGAGACGAAGGTCGACGGAGGCGGCCGGAGCACGTGGCGACGGACGGAGACGGAGGCGCTGTGGCGGTCAGGGAGGAGGAAGAGGCAACGGGAGGTGCTGGACACGGAGGCTAGAGACACAGGCGGCGGTGGAGGCGCTGGACACGCGCGTGTGTGGCCGGAGACGAGGCCAGAAGCGGACGGAGGGCGAGGCGATGGACGGAGACGGAGGGCGGAGGCGGCGGCGCTGACGACGGTGGCAGGCGTGCAAGGACGGGTTAGCCTTCCGGTGACGTGGGGATCGGGGCGGCGGCGGCGTCTCCCAGCTGTGTGTGCGCGTCGGGGGTTGTAGAGAATGGAGGGGAAGGATAGGAATGGGCGTGCATATAAAGGGAGAGGCCATCGTCCCGGTTGGTGGCACCAACCGGGACTAAAGGTTCATAGTGGCAGCGCCGCCCCTTTAGTGTCACCGGAGCGAGGCCTGCGACGAGCGGGGGCGACGGAGCTCACAGACGAACGGCGCGCGGCGGCTACGAAGATCTAGGAGGCAAACGGAGGGTGCCCTGAGCACCAGAAGCTCACCACGGTGCTCGACGTGGGGTCGTGGGGTCGTGCAAACTAGCGCGGAACCCTAAACTAACAGCGCTGCTAATAATATAATTAACTAAAAAATGGTAACTATATACATATAAAAAGTAATTATGGTAAATAAGAATATACATATAAATAAAGATTATACTATCATACAATAAAAATTATACTATTGTAAATCTTATACAAAAATATTTGCCTAAAAAATCTTTGCCTAAGATGTGCCTAGAGATGGCTATATACAATAAACATTAATTATATAGTGTAATTTGGGCCTTCGGCGGCGTGCACCGTACCCGTGAGGCTCGACGACAGCGGCGGGTGGCGCGTGCGATGACGGCGGAGTCCCTGTGCAAGTGACGGCGACGCGGGCGATGAGGACGGCGCATAGGCGACGACGGTGCGCGCGTTGCGGCCGCGCGACGCGAGCAAACGGAGGCGGCCGCGCGGACGGAGGCGGCAGAGCGAACGGAGGCGGCGGCGCGGACGAAGGCGGCAGAGCAGACGGAGGCGGCCGGTAGGGCGTGCGGGGCGGCGGGGCAGCCTGACGGCGTCGCTTGAGTCCCTGCGCGGGAGGAACATATTGTGAGAGAGATGGAGAAGAGGAAGAGGCGTGCTAGTTATAAAGAAGAGGCCTTTAGTACCGGTTGTTGGTTCGAACCGAGACTAAAGGGTCATACGTCCGGGTTGGAGCCACCAACCGGGACGTATACTCCACCTTTTTCCATCAGCCCAAGGGGCGCGCGCAGGGGTCTTTAGTCCCGGTTGGTGGCTCCAACCGGGACGTATGACCCTGTTTTAAAAAAAATCAGGATTTTTCTCTCTGTTCACGTCTTATTTTTTATTTTTGGGTTTAAATTCGTAATGTTTTTTAAATGATAATTCCTTTGGAATTTAGAAAAAACATTAAACATAAAAAGTGTTTGAATTTGAATAACTAATTCAAAACCATTTTTTGTTTTTAAAAATAATTAATGTAACCATTTAAACTATGACCATTTAAAATTAAAAATAGATTAACTTATATTTTTTGAATATTAATTTCGAATTTAGAAAAACTTTAAACATAAAAAGTGTTTGAATTTGAAAAATTAATTCAAAACCATTTTCTGTTTTTAAAAATAATTAATGTAACCATTTAAATCGTGAACCATTTAAAATTAAAAATGAATTAACTTATATTTTTTGAAAATTAATTTGGAATTTAGAAAAACTTTAAACATAAAAAGTGTTTGGATTTGAATAACTAATTCAAAACCATTTTCTATTTTTTTTAAAAAATTAATGTAACCATTTAAACCATGAACCATTTAAAATTAAAAATGAATTAACTTATATTTCTTGAATATTAATTTGGAATTTAGAAAAAGTTTAAACATAAAAAGTGTTTGGATTTGAATAACTAATTCAAAACCATTTTCTATTTTTAAAAATAATTAATGTAACCATTTAAAATAAAAAATGAATTAACTTATATTTTTTGAATATTAGTTTGGAATTTAGAAAAACTTTAAAAGTAAAAAATGGTTGGATTTGAATAAATAATTCGAAACCATTTTCTATTTTGAAAAATAATTAATGTAACCATTTAAACTATGAACCATTTAGAACTAAAAATGAATTAACTTATATTTTTTGAATATTAATTTGGAATTTAGAAAAACTTTAAACATAAAAATTGTTTGGATTTGAATAAATAATTCAAAACCATTTTCTGTTTTCAATTTGGATTTGAATTAACTTATATTTTTATATATTAATGGGCGGGAAAAAAAGGACGGAAAATAACGGGCGGGAAGAAAATTTTATTAGGATAAAACTAGAATTAAAGTGCATAATGCAACTAACACTAAGTTACATAGAAGAACTGAAAATTAAGATACATGGCTAGATTAAACCACAATCGGCCATTTTTGTTTTGCAATGTTGGAGTCATTCAGTCATGCTCCTGCCTACACCTGTAATACTCGCCACTATAGTAGTCGTACTCGACGCGACCGTCGTCGCTGTCGTTGTCGGGGTCGCCGTAGTTGAACCTTGAAGGCTGAGTACGAGTGGGTTGGACTTGAGGGTAGCGCAGGCGGGGGTTAGAGTCGGCGGCCGTGTCGTAGGCCATGATGCTCTGGAGAGTCCGGCCGTGCCACCACAGCCGACGGCTAGCCTCGTTGAAGTTCGGAGGAGGTGGGCCGTCCTCCTCGTGCCTGGCGAGCGCCCTCTCACGCCGATCCATGAAGAAGGCTTCCCAAGTCGGGAAATAGTCGGGATGCCATCTGGGATTCCTCCGCTGCTCCGGTGTGAGCTCGAAGTAGTAGTGGTTCGTGATGGCCATCCGACGCGCCACACCTAGAGGGACAGGAGGAACCGGCATGCCTCCGGCGCTCAGCATCGAGCCGACGGGGACACAGTAGCCCGGCGGCAGGGGTAGTTCGAGGCGCATAGCGCCTCCGCCTCCCTGGGGGTTAGTGCTACGCTGGAAGTCATGGGAAAGAGTGATGAGGTTGCAGATATGAGTCTAGAGATGTGAAATGACAATGGAGGCCAACCCTACATATATATATAGTGAGAAATGGCAGGAAGATAAATGGAGGGAAGAACTGGCAAGAAGAACTGGGGGGAAAAACTGGCGGGAAGAAAAATGGCGCATTTAGAACTTGCATTGGATATCTGAAGAAACCACATATTGCGAGTATAAAAATGATTTTTTCAAAAAATCACGGGCGTTAGATCATGTACCTATAGTACAAACCGGACCCACTTCCTACCGATTCGGCAGATATTTGTCCTTTTTACCCGGGATGGATGAAAAGGTTTGAGATGTCCCGGTTGGGAGATAGTCCCTGTAAGGTGGTCTAGTATTTTAGAAAAATGGGACGGTAGCATTCTGAAACAGCATTTTGGTGGTTACTTCACAAAACGACCCATTTTTTGCGCTCGGAAAATGGAAAAGGGCTTTTCCGTGCAACGAAAAGGAAAACTTCCTCCTGCAACATTGTTCTCCATAACAATGTCCACATGCATGCATAATATGGGCACACCATCACAAACTATGCCATGATTCAGCACATAACATCGGTCATTTGGACTGAAAGCCATGAAACCTCGAACATGATAGGTCATTTTGTGAAGGTTTTTTCGAGACATGATCAATATACCAAGTCTGGTATTTTTCCTTTCAACTATGTCACATAATATGACACCACGCGAAGGATTTTCATTGTTCGGTTTTTTTTGAATTTCTTACGCCCGTTTTGAATTTTTTGAATTTCTAACTATGGTCGAACCGGCGTGCATGAAGATAGGGGACGAGCATCGTTAGAAATTGCATTGGATCTCTAAAGAAACCACATATTGCGAGTCTAAAAATGATTTTTTCAAAACATCACGGGCGTTAGATCATGTACCTATAGTACAAACCGGACCCACTTCCTACCGATTCGGTAGACATTTGTCCTTTTTACCCGGGATGGACGAAAAGGTTTGAGATGTCCCGGTTGGGAGATAGTCCATGTAAGTGTAGGGGTTCGTAGCATGGAAAACAAAAAAATTCTACCGCATGCAAACAAACAAGCCAAGATCTATCAACTTGATTGTATCAATGAGTCGATAGAGAAACTCACCCCCAAAGATTCCAAAGCGGTTAACGAGAGCGGATTCTCGTGGGTGATGTAGTCGTACTCTTGCCGATCTCAAGATCGCGTAGACGATCCTTCCGGCGCTGCGTTCCGGCAGCGCTTCCGCAGTCGGTCACACGTTCAGTACTCGATGAAGACCTTCCTCTCCCTTGTTCCAGCAGGCAGCGGAGGTTGTAGCACTCTCCTCGCGATTCTGCCAGCACGACGGCGTGGTACCAGAAGTAGAGGGGAGATCTCGCAGGGCTTCGCCTTAAGCCGGAGAAAGTATGGTGGACTATGAGAGAGTCATTGGTGATCTAGGGTTTAGAGGAACCAAGGTAGGAGGCTAGGCCTGCGGCTAGGGCTTGGAGAGAGCCCCAACTCGGCGGCTAGGGCAAACCCTAGGGCGGCGGCGACTTGTGGTGGCCGTCGGCTAGGGATAGGGTTTTGGTGGAGAGAGGTGTACGCTAGAGGGGGCACCCCTGCCCCTTCTTTTATAGGTGGGAGGGCGCCGGCCAAGGGGAGGGATTCCTCCCCCAAGTCGGCCTCCTTGGCCGGCGGGTGGAGGGAGAGGAACTCCTCCCCAAGTAGGTTTCCTACTCTCCCTCCACCAAGAAAAACTGCCGTTTGACTTTTCAAATTGGCGTTTGACTTTTCAAACTAGGATTTGATTTATCCCTTTATTTTGCTCTGCCATGATACCTAGTACATGATGCAACCATTCCATATTGTCATGACACATTCATGTACCCTTCCCCTCCGGAGTGCCGGACCTTCTGGAACCTTCTAGAACATTCCTGATGAAAACATCGGAATCATTCCCCAACTCTGAAACAGGACTTTCCTTATATAAATCTTATTCTCTGGACCAATCCGGATCTCCCCGTGATATCCCGGATCCCATCCGAGACTCCGAACAACATTCAGTCTCTTACTCATCATTCCATAACTACTCAACAACATCGAATCCTTAAGTGTGTCTCCCTACGGTTCGTGAATTATGCGAACATGATCGAGACACTTCTCCGAACAATAACCAATAGAGGAATCTGGAAATTCATATGGCTCCCACATATTTCTACGATTACTTTGCGATCGAACGAACCACTTACATATGATACCAATTTCCCTTTGTCTCACGATAGTTTACTTATCCGAGGTTTTGATCGTCGGTATCTCTGCATACCTAGTTCAACCTCGTTACTGATAAGTACTCTTTTCTCGTTCCCGTGGTATGTGATCCCTTGTGATCCAGTCACATGCTTGCAAGCTAATTGGATGACATTCCACCGAGAGGGCCTAGAGTATATCTATCCGTCATATGGATGGACAAATCCCACTCTTGATCCATGTGTCTCAACCCATAGTTTCCGAACACTCAATACCACCTTTGTAGCCACCCAGTTACGGTGTGGTGTTTGATGTCATAAAAGCATCCTTCCGGTGATGGTGATAAGCATGATCTCATGGTCGAAGGAATTAGGTTACTATGTATCAGAAAGCTTATAGCAATTGAACTATTAAAATGACTTGATCTTTATGCTACGCTTATCTATAGGAGTATGTCCACCATATCATTCTCCTAATGATATGATCCTGTTATTAACAACATCTCAAATGTTCATGATCAAGAAACCATGATCATCTATTAATCAACAAGCTAGTATTACGAAGAGGCTTTACTAGGGACTCTAATTTAGTTTACAAATCACACAAGTGTTAATGTTCCTTGTTAATACTATTATAGCATGAATGTAAACATTTATTATTGCCTCTAGGGCATATCTCCAACAGTTTCCCACTTGCACTAGAGTCAACTAATCTAGATTACATGGTAATATACCGAACACCCATGGCAGTTTGGTGTTGGTCATGTTTTGCCCTCGGGAGAGGTTTCGTCAACAGATCAGCCACATTCAGATCTGTGTGTACTTTGCAAATATTTAGGTCACCATCTTGGACATGTTCTTGAATAGCGTGAATACGTAGCTTGATGTGCTTCGGCTTCTTGTGTGACCTTGGTTCTTGCGCATTGGCTATGGCGCCCATGTTATCACAGTAGATAGACATTGGGTCCAGCGCACTTGGAACTACACCGAGCTCTCTAATGAACTCCTTCATCCATATCGCTTCTTGTGAAGCCTCCGAAGCAGCTATGTATTCCGATTCAGTTGAAGATCTCGCCACAACGCTTTGCTTTGCACTCCTCCAGCCAACTGCTGCACCATTCAAAATAAATACGTATCCAGATTGTGATTTAGAATCATCCGGATCGGTGTTCCAACTAGCATCGGTGTAACCATTAACAACGAGTTGTTCATCACCTCCATAAGAAAGAACCATATCCTTAGTTCTTCTTAAGTATTTAAGGATGTTTTTGACCGCTGTCCAATGATCCACTCCTGGATCACTTTGATATCTGCTAGTCAAACTAACAACATATGCAATGTCGGGTCTAGTACAGAGCATGGCATACATTAGAGATCCTATGGCTGAGGCATAGGGAGTCTTACTCATTCTTTCTCTATCTTCTGCCGTTGCAGGAGTTTGAGTTTTACTCAAGGTCGTATTGGGCAACATGGGCAAGAACCCTTTCTTGCTATCTTCCATTCCAAACCTCTTTAGAACTTTGTCCAAATATGTACTTTGTGACAATGATATTAGGCGTATTGATCTATCTCTATAAATCTTTATGCCTAATATGTAAGCTGCTTCACCAAGATCTTTCATTAAACTATTATTCAAATATTCTTTGACACTATTAAGAAGGTCTACATCATTCCCAATCAACAATATGTCATCTACATATAGTATTAAGAATGCTACAGAGCTCCCACTCACTTTCTTGTAAATACAAGCTTCTCCATAAGTTTGTATAAAACCAAAACTTTTGATTACCTTATCAAAACGTTGATTCCAACTTCGGGATGCTTGCTTCAACCCATATATGGACCGTTGAAGTTTGCATACCTTGTTAGCGTCTTTAGGATCGAAAAAACCTTTGGGTTGCATCATATACAACTCTTCATCAATGTCTCCATTGAGGAATGCTATTTTGACATCCATCTGCCATATCTCATAATCAAAATATGCAGCGATTGCTAACATAATCCTCACAGACTTTAGCTTCGCTACTGGTGAGAAAGTCTCATCGTAGTCAACTCCTTGAATTTGAAGAAACCCTTTTGCGACAAGTCAACCTTTATGGACAGTAACATTACCATCAGCATTTGTTTTCTTCTTAAAAATCCATTTGTTCTCGACAGCCTTCCGGCCATCCGGTAAGTCCACCAAAGTACATACTTGGTTTTCATACATGGATCCAATTTCTGATTTCATGGCCTCTTGCCATTTATTGGAATATGGGCTCATCATCGCTTCCTCATATGTCGCAGGGTCATTAGTGTTGTCCACCAACATGACACTCATAATGGGATCATACCAAGCACGAGTGGTACGAGTTCTCGTTGACCTGCGAGGTTCTGTAGTAACTTCAACTGAAGTTTCATGATCATCATCATTAGCTTCCTCTCTTATTGGTGTAGACGCCACAGGAACTTCTTCCGGTGCAGCGCTACTCGCAAGTTCGAGAGAAGGTTCAACAACCTCGTCGAGTTCTACTTTCCTTCCAATCACTTCTTTCGAGAGAAATTCCTTCTCTAGAAAGGATCCATTCTTGGCAACAAAGATTTTGCCTTCGGATCTATGACAGTAGGTATACCCAATAGTTTCCTTCGGGTATCCTATGAAGACGCATTTTTCCGCTTTAGGTTCAAGCTTGTCCGGTTGTAACTTCTTTACATAGGCTTCGCAACCCCAAACTTTAAGGAACGACAATTTAGGTTTCTTCCCAAACCATAATTCATACGGTGTCGTTTCAACGGATTTAGATGGTGCCCTATTTAACGTGAATGCGGCTGTTTCTAATGCATAACCCCAAAATGATAGCGGTAAATCTGTAAGTGACATCATAGAACGAACCATATCTAAGAGAGTTCGATTACGACATTCAGACACACCATTACTCTATGGTGTTTCCGGCGGTGTCAATTGTGAAAGTATTCCGCATTTCTTTAAATGCTCGCCAAACTCGTAACTTAGATATTCACCTCCACGATCAGAACGTAGAAATTTAATCTTCTTGTTACGTTGATTCTCTACCTCACTTTGAAATTCCTTAAACTTCTCTAAAGTTTCGGACTTATGTTTCATGAAATAGATATACCCATATCTACTCAAGTCATCCGTGAAGGTTAGAACATAACGATAACGACCGCGCGATGTTACACTCATTGGACCACACACATCGGTATGTATGATTTCCAATAAGTCTGTAGCTCGCTCCATCATACCAGAAAATGGAGTCTTAGTCATTTTACCCATCAGACATGCTTCGCATCTTTCAAGTTATTCGAAACCAAGTGATTCAAGAAGTCCATCGGAATGGAGTTTCTTCATACGCTTCACTCCAATATGACCAAGACAACAGTCCCACATATAGGTCGACTTATCGCTCAATTTCAAATGTTTAGCTTCAATGTTATTAATATGTGTATATCCACTATCGAGATTCAATAAGAATAGACCATCTATCAAAGGTGCATGTGCATAAAACATTATGCACATGACACTCATATAAATCGAACAACCATTATTCTCGGACTTAAACAAGTAACCGTCTCGCAATAAACAAGATCCCGATATAATGTTCATGCTTAACGCAGGCACCAAATAACAATTATTTAAGTATAAAACTAATCCCGATGGTAGATGAAGAGGTAGCGTCCCGACCACGATCACATCAACCTTTGATCCATTTCCAATGCGCATCGGCACCTCGTTCTTCGCTAGCTTCCGTTTATTCTGCAGCACATGTTTCGAGTTACAAATATGAGCAACCGAACCAGTATCAAATACCCAAGCACTACTACGAGTACTAGTGAGATACACATCAATAACATGTATATCGGATATACCTTTCTTCTTGATGTTGTCGTTCTTCAAATCCGCCAAGTACTTTGGGAAATTCCGCTTCCAGTGACCTTCTCCCTTGTAGTAAAAGCACTCAATATCAGGCTTAGGTCCAGCCTTGGTCTTCTTCGCCCTTTTGCTTAGACTTGACTTTCTTGAATTTGGTGGTCTTATTGACCATCAACACTTGGTGCTCTTTCTTGATATCCACTTCTACAGATTTCAACATGGAGAAGAGTTCTGGCAACTGCTTGTGCTTTGCATATTGTAGTTCATCACAAAGTTCTTGTAACTTGGTGGCAGTGATTGGAGGACACGGTAAATCCCCAAAGCATTAGGAATCACTATACCCATGCTTTAGAGTTTGTTTGCGTGCCTAGACATCTTAAGCACATGCTCACTAACGGAGCTGCCCTCTTCCATCTTGCAGTTTAAGAACTTTTTAGAAGCCTCATAACTCTCAACTGCCGCGTGAGTCTCAAATATCAATTTGAGTTCATGGACAATATCATGTGGGTCATGGTTCTCAAACCTTTTCTGAAGCTCCGATTCCAAACCATACAAGATAGCACACTGAACTTTGGAGTATTGATTCTTCCGAGTGAGGTAAACATTCTTTAATTCGTCGGTAGCATCAGCTGCAGGCGGGTCACCCAGCGGTGCATCCAGCACATAGGTCAAATTACCAGCATTGAGGACAATCCTCAAATTGCGGAACCAATCCGCGAAGTTGCTTCCATTGTTTTTCAACTTTTCTTTCTCTAGGAACGCATTAAAATTGATGGTAGGGGCCGCCATTGATCCTCGAACATATTTGCAATAGTTTAGACTAAGTTTATGACAAATTGAGTTCTAATTAATAGTTAAATTAATCTAGGTGAACTCCCACTAAAAACAATATCCCTCACATTGTTTTAGTGATCACCCGAACCAAATCCACCACATCAAAACCGATCATCACGAGAGTTGATGTAGCTTCAATGGCGAACAATCGACATGTTCATCATATCTACTATATGATTCATGCTTTACCTTTCGGTGATCCGTGTTCCGATACCATGTATGTACATGCTAGGCTCGTCAATATCCAACCTTAGCTTCCACGTGAGCAAATCTGGCTTGCTCACGTTGCATACACTGGTAGAATCTAACACACCCGATCATCACGTGGTGCTTCGAAACAACAAGCTTTAGCAACGGTGCTTAATAAGGATGAACACTTCAAAACTTGAAATTTGTGTGCTTGAGGGATCATCTTATAATGCTACCATCATTAACTAAGCAATACAAGATGCGTAAAGGATTAACATCACATGTAATTCATAATATGTGATATGATATGGCCTTTCTTGTTTGTGCTTCCGATCTCCATCTTCAAGCACGAACATGATCTCCATCATCACCGGCATTGCATCAAGGTCAATGATGCCGCTCCATGGTTGTCGTCCACCAGCTTCAACTATTACAACTACTTTGAATAGACACGCGGGTCTTAACAGAAAATAAAGACAACCATATGGCTCCTGTCGGTTGCCAACTTAGAATAAGGAACATTGCATACATCAAATATAATCACAATCATGGCCATATCACATCACAACACACCCCTGCAAAACAAAGTTAGACGCCTCTAATTTTCTTTGCATATTTTACGTGGTTTGGGGCTTTCAATAAGTGTCGATCTAATTTACGAACAAGAACCACAACGTTGATGTTTGAACTATCAAGTGCCCGTTGTAAATTGGATCTATACTATAATGGGAGAGACAGACACCCGCAAAGCCACTTATGCAATACAAGTTGCATGTTGAGCGTGAAGCAAGTCTCATGAACGATGTCATGTAAGGTTAGCCCGGGCCGCTTCATCCCATCATACCGCAAGATGCAAAGTACACAAGAAGCAATTGATAATAAAAGAACCACCGCCCACAACGACCATTGTGTTCTACTCGTGCAACAGATCTACATATAGACACGGCTCTGATACCACTGTAGGGGTTCGTAGCATGGAAAACAAAAAAATTCTACCGCATGCAAACAAACAAGCCAAGATCTATCTACTAGATTGTAGCAACGAGTCGATAGAGAAACTCACCCTCGAAGATGAAGGGAATATGCCCTGAGAGGCAATAATAAAGTGTTTATTATGTGTATTCCAAGTATACGATAGATGTTTATTTTGCATGCTATAATTGTATTAATACGGAAACATTAATACATGTGTGTTTAATAAACAAATAGAAAGTTCCTAGTTATGCCTCTCTCATAAACTAGCTCGTTGATTAACAAGATGATCAAGGTTTCCTCATCATGGACATTGGATGTTGTTAATAACGGGATAACAACATTAGTGTAATGGTGTGATGAACATTCATCCGAAGTATAGCATTACGATCAAAGTCATTGAGTTTATATTTCTATAACAACTTACGAAGTGATCCTAATCCTTAGACCATGAGATCATGTCAATCACTAACACCGGAAGAGTTTCTTGATAACATCAAACGTCACACCGTAACAGGGTGATTATAAAGATGGATTCAGAACTAATAAAGTGTTATGTTGAGGCTCATGGATCGAGAGTGGAATTTGTTCATACCGATGACGGATAGATATACTCTGGGCCCTCTCGGTGATATCACATTGATTAGCTTGCAAGCAAGTGATTTGATCACTAGAATGTTATATCACAGGAACGAGAAAAGAGTGCATATCAGTAACAAGATCAAACTAGGTATGGAGATACCGATGATCGAATCTCGGACATGTAGTATATCGTGAAACAAAGGGATTAAGATACTAGCGTCAAAGGTTTCGACGATCATAAGAAAGTCATCGTTGAGTGTGTGGGAGTCAGTATGGGTCTCTAGATCCGGCTTCTGATTATTGATCCGAGAGGGGTCTCGATCATGTCCGCATTATTCATGAACCATAGGGTGACACACTTAAGAGACACTGACATCCAATTGGAGCAAAAGTTTCATGCCGAAAGAATGAACAAGCGCAGGAATTTATTTCACTAGATACCGAAACAGGTTTTCGGGTGAAATTGCATAAAGTGGTTATGCATGTGAAATAGAATTCTAGCAAGGGGTTATTTGTGAATGTTTGTATAAAGTAATTGACAAAATTCTGAATAAAATAAAAGAGTTTTATTTAATGAGAGTTTGCATTTAATTTGGTGGAAATTTAATGCCAAGTTTGAGTGGGATTTTGAGTGGAGGCATATGAATGGATTTTTGTGAGTGGAGAGTGTCCACCCACATGAAGAGGGGAGGGCAAGGGGACAGCCCCCATGCGCCGGCCACCCCCTTGGGGTTCCCCCCTCCTCCTATAAAAGGAGCCCCTCCTCTCACTTCTCACTCACACCTCCTCGTGAAGGATCTCTCTCCCCCTCTAGAATTTATCCCCCATGGTCTCAGACTAGCGAGATACATGTTCCCGGTGGCTACTCGGCAATAAAGAGTTGTGCTTCCGCTGGATCGCTGGAGCGAGGAGGCGGAGGTTGCTCGGTGCCTCGAACGTGTGTGCGAGCACGGATGCGCTGCTGATTGGTGGCGCTAGGACTTCCTCTCGATCTTGAGATCGGCAAGAGATCATCTACATCAACCACGAGTTGAACTCGTTAAGATTTGTCGGTCTTCAAGGGTATGTTCTCTACGGATATACATCTGCCCGTTGTTTGTATCTAATAGATAGATCTTGGTACATAGTTCACATCGTAGGAAAATTTTTGTTTTTCTATGCTGCGAACCCTACAGTGGTATCAGAGCCGGATCTATGCGTAGATGCTTTACACGGGTAGTACACATATGAGTATGTGGGCGATGATGATCATGTTGTTGCTCCTTTGTTGTAATTTTGGATATTGGTGGCATAGTGGGATGAAGCGGCCCGGACAGAATTTACATGTCCTCGCACATGATACCTGTTCCACGCTTGACATGCAAATAGTTTGCATAAGTGGCTAGCGGGTGTCGGTCTCTCCTACTATAGTCAATATCTATTTTGCAACGAGTTGTCAACAATTTGGTTATCCTCGTTGTGGTTCATGTTCGTAGGTAAGAACGGTTCTATCTCGAAAGCCCTAAGCCACGTAAAACTTGCAATGGATAAATTAGAGGCGTCTAGTTTAGATTGTTGTTGGGCTAGTGTTATGATATGGTAGTGTTGTAAGTAGAAGTATGAGATGATACTCTTACAACACACATAGCGTGTAAACTCCATAGACCTTGGATTTACACATATAGGTATGATTGTTATCATACCACGATGCACATGATAGAGATCATCTGCGGGAACCATAACATTTCACTAATAAACATGTGATGTTTGATAGCATCTTATATTACTTGTTTAGCACTTTGTTAGCATAATAAGATGATCCCTCATTTAAATATCAAGATAAGAATGTGTTCTTCCTTTAGTATGCACCGATTATGTTTCGTCGCTCCAAGACATCACGTGATGATCGGGTGTTCTTGGATCCACGACCATATTTCGGTTGTAAAACAGTTACACACATGAATACTAAGGTTCTAACTTGGCGAGCCTAGCATGTACAGATATGGCCTCGGAACACGGACCGAAAGGTTAAGCATGAGTTATATAGTTGATATGATGCCCATTTGATGCTCTCCTTTGAAGCTATACCGACTCACGTGATGATCGGACTTGGTATAGTGGATTTGGTTCATGTAATCACCAAAAAGGCACGAGGGATGTCGTTTTTGAGTGGGAGTTCATTCGTAATATGGATTAGTTGAACTCAATCTATCATACACTTAGTCTAAACTTTACAAATTTTGTTGTAGATGGCACCACCTGGTTTTAATTTCAATGTGTTCATGGAGAAAGAGAAACTAGCAACGAACGGCAGCAACTTTACCGAATGGGCCATGAATTTGAGGATTCTCCTCTCTGCTGGACAAAAGCAATACGTGCTAGAAGCGCCACTAGGCCCCCCACCCCCCTGACGACAACTTAGTTCATTGCGGCATATTGTATGGGCTAGAGCCGGCGAAAGCGTTTCGAAAACGGCAATGCATTTGATACAATTTGAAAATGACGACACATGCTGCTGTAGAGAGCTACAACGCTTCAGAAAAGTTCTTTACCTGCAAGATGGAAGAGCACAGCTCCATTAGTGAGCATGTACTCAAGATGTCGGGTTACGCCAATAAGCTTGTGTCCTTGGGAATAACGATTCCCATTGACTTAGGCATCCATCGTGTTCTGTAGTCTCTACCACCTAGCTATAAGAGCTTTGTGATGAACTATAATATGCAAGGCATGAAGAAGTCTCTCCCCGATCTTCTGTCAATGCTTAAAACTGCAGAAGTGGAGATCAAAAAGGAACATCAAGTGTTGATGATCAATAGGAACACTGGTTTCAAGAAAGACAAGAAGGGAAAACGGAAAGGGAAGTAAGGGCGGCAAGCCTATTGCCGTTCCTGAAAAGAAACCCCGAGTTGGACCTAAGTCTGATACCGAGTGCTACTATTGTAAGGGGACTGGCCACTGGAAGCGCAACTGCCCCAAGTATTTGGCAGACAAGAAGGCCGGCAAGGCAAACAAAGATATATATGATATACATGTTATTGGTGTGTACTTGACTAGTGCTCGCAGTAGCACCTGGGTATTTGATACCGGTTCAGTTGCTAATATTTGTAACTCGAATCAGGGGCTACGGAACAAGCGACCGCTAGCAAGGGGTGAGGTCAAGATGCGTGTCGGCAATGGATCAAGCGTTGATGTGATCGCCGTCGGAACGCTGCCTATCCATTTGCCGTCGGGATTAGTTATAAACTTGAATAGTTGTTATCTGGTGCCTGCACTGAGCATGAACATTGTATCTGGATCGTGTTTGATGCGAAGTGGTTATTCATTTAAATCCGAGAAAAATGGTTGTTCCATTTATATGAATGAAATATTTTATGGTCATGCACCGATGATGAATGGTTTATTTCTATTATATCTCGATGATAATGTTACACATATTCATAATGTTGATGCTAAAAGGATTAAACTTAATGATGATATATCCGCATATATGTGGCACTGCCGTCTAGGTCATATTGGCGTTAAACGCATGAAGAAGCTCCATTCGGATGGACTTTTGGAATCACTTAATTTTGAATCATTTGATACATGTGAGCCATGCCTTATGGGCAAGATGACTAGAACGCCATTTTCCGGTTCAATGGAACGGGCGACAGATTTATTGGAAATCATACATTCTGATGTATGTGGTCCAATGAGTGTGTCGGCGCGAGGTGGATATCGTTATTTTGTTACTTTCACGGATGATTTGAGTAGATATGG
This sequence comes from Avena atlantica, assembly GCA_910589765.1. Classification (NCBI taxonomy): domain Eukaryota; kingdom Viridiplantae; phylum Streptophyta; class Magnoliopsida; order Poales; family Poaceae; genus Avena; species Avena atlantica. The sequence continues at coordinate 15,491,448 of OU342736.1, forward strand.
TTATATCTACTTGATGAAACACAAGTCTGAAACCTTTGAAAAGTTCAAGGAATTTCAGAATGAAGTGGAAAATCATCATAATAGAAAGATCAAATTTCTACGGTATGACCGTGGAGGTGAGTATCTAAGTTACGATTTTAGCACTCACATGAAAGAGTGTGGAATTGTTTCACAACTCACGCCTGCCGGAACACCACAGTGAAATGGTGTGTCGGAACATCGTAATCGTACTTTATTAGATATGGTTCGATCTATGATGTCTCTGACGGACTTGCCGTTGTCATTTTGGGGTTATGCACTAGAAACTGCTGCATTCACTTTAAATCGGTCACCATCTAAATCCGTTGAAAAGACACCGTCTGAATTGTGGTTTGGAAACAAACCTAAGCTATCATTTATTAAAGTTTGGGGATGCGATGTTTATGTGAAGAAACTTCAACCGGATAAACTCGAACCCAAAGCGGAAAAATGTGTCTTCATAGGTTACCCTAAGGAAACTATTGGGTATTCCTTCTATCACAGATCCGAGGGCAAGGTTTTTGTTGCCAAGAATGGATCCTTTCTAGGGAAAGAGTTTCTCGCGAAAGTTGTGAGTAGTCGGAAGGTAGAACTCGAAGAGGTTATTGAACCTTCTCTTCAAAGTATGGTGAGTAGCGCAGCGCCGGAAGTTGTTCCGGAGTTGGCTCCACCAGTTGAAGAGGGAACTAATGATAATGATCATGAAACTCCGAAAGAGAGTACTACCGAACCTCGCAGGTCAAGCAGGACGCGTGCAGCTCCCGAGCTGTACGGAAATCCTGTCATGAATTTCATGGTTGATGGAAATGATGATCCTGCGACGTATGAAGAAGCGATGATGAGCCCGGATTCCAACAAATGGTTAGAATCCATGAAATCCGAGATGGAATCCATGTATGAAAATCAAGTTTGGAACTTGGTGGAATTACCTCACGACCGAAAGGTCGTGGAGAACAAATGGATTTTCAAAAGGAAAACTTATGCTGATGGTAATGTGACCGTCTATAAAGCTCGACTTGTCGCAAAGGGGTTTTGACAAATTGAAGGAGTTGACTATGAGGAGACATTCTCTCCCATAGCGATGCTATAGTCAGTTAGGATTATGTTAGCAATTGCTGCATATTTCGATTATGAGATATGGCAGATGGATGTCAAAACCGCGTTTCTCAATGGTAATATTGAAGAAGAGTTGTATATGATACAACCAAAGGGTTTTGTCGATCCTAAGGATGCTAACAAGGTGTGTAAGCTTCAGCGATCCATCTATGGATTGAAGCAAGCATCACGAAGTTGGAATCTCCGCTTTGATGAGGTGATCAAAGAGTTTGGATTTGTCCAAACTTATGGGGAAGCTTGTATTTACAAGAAAGTGAGTGGGAGAAATGTGGCATTTCTGATATTATATGTGGATGACATATTATTGATCGGAAATGATATAGATCTTTTAAACAGTGTTAAAAGTTATCTAAACAGCAAATTTTCAATGAAGGACCTAGGTGAAGCGTCATACATATTAGGCATAAAGATCTATAGAGATAGATCTAGGCGCCTAGTAGGGCTATTGCAAAGTACATACCTTGATAATATTTTAAAGAAGTTTAAAATGGACGGAAGTAAGAATGGGTTCTTACCTATGTTGCAAGGCAAGACATTGAGTAAGACTCAAAGTCCGGCTTCGTCGGAAGAAAGAGAGATAATGGACAGAGTCACCTATGCTTCAGCCATAGGCTCTATAATGTACGCCATGCTATGTACAAGACCGGATGTGACACATGGTATTAGTTTGACTAGTAGGTACCAATCGGATCCAGGTTCGGAACACTTAATAGCGGTCAAGAATATCCTTAAGTACTTACGAAGAACTAAGGATATGTTTCTTGTATACGGAGGTGAAGAAGAGCTCGTTGCTAAGTGTTATGTTGACGCTAGCTTTGACACCGATCCGGATGACTTTAAGTCTCAATCCGGATACGTATTTCTCAAGAATGGCGGAGCGGTTAGTTGGAGGAGCTCCAAACAACCTGTGGTAGCGGTATCAACAACGGAGGCCGAATATGTTGCTGCTTCAGAAGCGGCTCAGGAAGCAGTTTGGATGAAGGAGTTCATATCCGAACTAGGAGTGGTTGCAAACGTGTTGGACCCAATGGTGATCTATTGTGACAACAATGGTGCCATTGCCAATGCCAAAGAGTCAAGGTCTCACAAGCATTCCAAGCATATTAAGCGCCGGTTTCACTCCATGCGCGAGCATTTCAAGGATGGAGATATAAAGATTTGTAAAGTACATACGGATCTCAATGTAGCATATCCCTTGACTAAAACTCTCCCTAGAGCAAAACATGATCAACACCAGAACTCAATGGGTGTTAGATTTATCACTATGTAACTAGATTATTGTCTCTAGAGCAAGTGGGAGACTGAAGGGAATATGCCCAGAGAGGCAATAATGAAGTGTTTATTATGTGTATTCCAAGTATATGATAGATGTTTATTTTGCATGCTATAATTGTATTAATACAGAAACATTAATACATGTGTGTTTAATAAACAAACAGAAAGTTCCTAGTTATGCCTCTCTCATAAACTAGCTCGTTGATTAACAAGATGTAGGGGTCCCAATGTTTAATAAGATAGAGCCCTCTGTGTTTACAATGCTAGTCCCTGGATCAATAGCTAGCATCCACAGTTAAGATGTAATATCAAGAAACAAAGGTCATATTATAACTTTATAACCAGGAATAACATAATTTTATTACATCAAAAATAGCTCATTAGGCTATTACATTACATTGCAACGGAATAAATATAGTCATGGGTCCTTCATCTTCAAAGTGCCACAGGCAGATGTTGGTTGTAGACTTTGTAATCCTAATCAATCAATCTTCACTAAAAACAATCAAACCTGCAACATACAAGTTACAGCCACAAAGGGTCAATACATTTGAATTGTATTGGCAAGTGATACTATGGTAGTATAGTGGAGTCTATCATCTATATGCATTTGGCTAAGTGGAGTTGAGGCTTGCATTGCTCAAAATAGATTTTTCTTATCATTTTGAAAATACTAAGTTTTTGCTTGACAAAATTATTTCCTCAATCAAAGATTTCAAGATCCTTGTACCAAGCCATCTCTCCATCAATGATTGAAGAATTCAAACAACCCTTGTTCAAACCACAAGATATTAATTTAGAAATTTGAATGATGAGATTCTTGATTGCTTCCATGTCTTGATGCTCAAATTGTCCTTTACCAGGGACATGGCTAAGTACTTAGATTTTACACTCTGCAGAGGTGGTGCACTTTACCCACAAGACTTGGTTTCCCAAGACAAAATCTTTCAGAAGCCTTCCCTTAGACCAAAATGGACGCGTTCCAACCTATCAAACACTACCACCCACTGTCCATTTGGCTAAGTTCTTGCAACCTATATGATCATGGCAGAGCCCATATTTGCCAAGTGGTTGCACTTGAAGCTTCTCAACATTTGACATCTCAAATCCCTTTGTTTCCTGGGTGGCATTCCACAAGTGTGATACACAACCCAAGTCCATGGCCTTGTGTAACCACTCAACATATCCCAATCCTTCCATTCCACCCAGGAGGTTCATTGACTTAGTTGTTTTATTTAATCAAAATCACAAGTCCTCAGACTTAGAATATTTTTCCATAGTGTGAATATATTTTCCACCCATGTTTTCTATTAGCTAGGCTAAGCTTGATAGTGGTTGGAATCTTTAACTTAGGAAAATCCTACTAAGGATTCATCTACTAGGATTTCCTATAGCAAGGTCTATACTTAGCAAAATCCATGCAAGTTTTACTTAGTAAAATCACTAATGCATAGAGAAAGTAATGGGATAAAAAGTATGAAGCATCACTTGCCTTTTTGGTAGGGAATGGTGGTTCACTTCTTGATCGTTCTAGTCTCACACTTCACTACAAATCAATCAAGCAAGGCACAAACTCAATCTACCAATCAAGCAAAACAACACACATAAATAACAAAGTCAAAGAAATGCATGCAAGCATGCCAAGCTTTGTTTTGTTTGAAAAAGTGGTTCCTAGTGGGTCATAGTCATTTGGGTACATCTAATGGTCATTTCCTAAAGTGGCCAAGTCATTTGCTAAAGGTTTCACTTTAAAACCATTTTCAAAACAAAGTGTTATTTCATGTGGTGTAGAAATATTTTTACTAAGGCATTAGCCCATAGGGTTCACCAAATGAGTTACTATTGCAAAACTTGGTGTTTTGGTCAGTAGGTTTGGTCCAAACCATCTACTCAAAGTTTTCTTCCCATAAACATTTTTATAATAAAATCAATAATTTTATTTGGCTAGAAATGGACTAAACTAATTAATCCATTCCAAACTTTTTCAAATTCATTATCCAAACCATGGGTTGGTTCCTAGGGTAAGTAAGGTCACAACAAACCAATTTGCAAAAGTTTAATCCTTAAATTCAATTTTAAACAATTTTTATACTCTAAACATGCATACAAATGAATCTGCAAATTCAAACAAGCTAACAGCTACTATTTGCTAAACTAAGGGTAAGGTTGGTTAGGGCTTGTTCTCCTGAATTCATTGATATAAAATTTGTCAAATTTGGACGTGTGGTTTGAAAGTTACAAGGGTTTGAAGTTTGCAATTCAATCTGATTTCAAATTCAGTTTTAAAACAGATTCTGCCACGCGTCGTTGTTTCATTGGCCGATACCGGTTCGCTGCGGATCACGCTCTGGTGCGTTGGATTAAGTCTAATCGTGCGGCTCTGAACGCATACCCTTTCGGTTTTAAGTGATCCTATCCGAGCCTTAGGATCCATATCCAACGGTCCTCATCTAATGACCTAAGACTGGCGGCGCTTAGCGGCAGCGCGTGGTGGCGATGGGCAGACGGCGGCCGTGTTGGCTAGGCAGGAAGCGAGGAAGAGAGGGAGGAAGCTCACCGGGTTCGTGGAGCGACGCTGATGCTCAACGTGGTTTCGAGGAGGCGAGGGGTGCACTGGGGCGATACTAATCGCTCGCCGGAGTTCGCTCGGCGTCGGGCGCGTTCAGGCGTCGCTGGGGATGTTGCTACAAGGCACGGGAGAGGGAACGGAGAAGGGGTTAGCTTCGTGCGCGGCTCCCTGACAAGTTAGCATCAACGCGAGGAAAGGGGGTGGTCTAGCTTACCGGGGAGGGGTTCGTCGGAGAAACCAGATGGTGGCGATGACGGTTGTCGTCGTTGCCGACGTTCTGGGGCTTCCGCGGGTGAGTGGGAAGCGCCGGGAGAAGCGCCAAGGCTAGGAGAGTGTGTGAGTGTGCTTAGGGAGGCAAGGGGCGGTGTCGTGTTGCCGGAATCGATGAGGAAGGTCGTCGGAGACGAGGGTGCTCAGAGCGTAATTGAGGCGGCCTGGGGGCGTGTCTGGGGAAGAAGGCAGAGGGAAAACGGAGAGGAGTGGCTGGCGTTTAAAGGGGCGTGGTCATTACAAGGAATCAATGTCTCCTTCACGCGCAATCAATCGCCGAAGTTACTCACTGCAACGGTCAGGGCGACGGAGTGGGTGTGGTCTGCGGGTGGGGAAGAAGAACAGGGGGTGTGGGGTCCAGCGTCAGTGAGAAAAGAAGAGGGAGGATGGGTCCACCGGTCATTGACTCCATGGGCTGTTTCAGCAGTGAGGGAAAAACGGTTCGGGGAGGGAAAAAGAGCTGGGCCGCTGGTGGGCTTCGTGGGTTGCTGGGTTGGGTTGGTTTTCTTTTATTTTTTTCTGTCTGCTTTGTTTTTTCTATTTTCTATTTACTGATTTGGATTTCAAACAACAATTCAATCAATCCAAATGAATTCATACAAACACCACATTTCAATTCTTTGAACTTGGTTCTGTTTATCAACATAAACCAACATTCCAAAATAAATAATATTTTTATTCCTTTTAGGATCTATTTAATATAAAATAGACCATAGTTATTTAATCAAATATGGTATGATTTATTTAATAAATCTCCATTTAAAGTCCAAAATATTTCTCCAAATCAAATCAGTAGGTATTATTTGGAAATAAAGAATACTTGAAATACTTGTTTAAAATAAAATAGCATTTTATTATAGGGTCCATTAATAATTAAATAAAATGGCCTTAGTTATTAAATCAAATAGGGTTTGATTTTATTAATAAAATCTTTATTTGAAACCTAAATATTTTCAAAATAAAATTAGTAGGTTAAATTTGGGAAATATATAATATTTGGAAATTTGTTTTAAAACAAAATAACCTTTTATTTTAGTATGCATTATTAATTATTATAATAGACTTTCATTATTAACTCCAATAGGATTTGTTTTATTGAGATATTTATTTTGAAATCTAAAACAAGCCCAAACACTTTAGTAGGTTTTATTAGAGAATATAAAATATTTGAAAAACCTATTTAAAACAATCTTAATAAGTTTTGATGTTTTAATTAAATTGGTAAAACTTCTTATTTAAATAAAGTTTGGATATTAATTCTTTATTATTTTATTTTATTTTAAATAAACCTTTGTTGTTTTTATTCAAACTAAATGTTTTAATTCCCAAAGTTTGGTCAAGGTTTAATTTGGCTTTATAAAATAATCCTTCTTTATAAATCCATCTTTTCTTTTGAAAACCAATCTTTTATTAAAGGATCCAAATTAGTATTTCCAAAATACTTTATTTTCCTTTGTTAATTGTTTTATGTTTTTAAATCCTTTTGGGATTTATTTGTTCAAATTAGGTTTGAAGATTCCTATTGGAATTCAAAAAGTTTCTTCTGGCTCTGAAAATCAAACCAAGTTTTATTTCATTAATTTATTTTCACATTACAAGATTTGGAAAATCTTGGGATGTGACAGGCTACCACCCTTAAAATAAATCTCGTCCCGAGATTTGGGAAGGCTGGGGTTACAAGCAAGTTCAAAACAACTAGGGTACTACCACCCTTAAAAATTTTCATACAAAAATTACACATTGTCCTTCTTGGAATCCTGGGGAAAATTTCTCTAAGCAAACTTTTGCATGGTGTCCTTGGTTTCCATACTTGACTTATGGGCCAAGGTTGAGCTTCTCCATAGGCTTGTTTAACTTGTTCTTCATCTTCTCTGGACAATTTCTTGCATAGTGTCCTAGTTCCTTGCATTTGAAACATGTGACAAGGCTGAGATCTCTCATGGGCTGGTTTATCTTATGCTTCATCTTCTCTGGACAGTAGTTTGCATAATGTCCTAATTCTTTGCAGTGTCTGCACATCACTTGGCCAAAATCCTTCCTTATCTTGGGTTTCACTAGCTTTTGTTTGTCTTCTTGTATCTTCTTCTTTTCTGGGCATTCACTGGCATAGTGTCCCATCTCTTTGCAATTGTAACATTGCAACTGGCTTATGTCCTTCTTCTTCTTTTTGGGTCTCTCCAAAGCTAGGAGTTCTTCTAGTTCATGTTCTTCATAGGTGGGAGATCTTTCTCTCTTCTTGAAGCATTGATCTTCATGTTCCTTGGATGAATGATCCTTGTCTCTAAAAACATTGCTAGCTTGGGTTCCTTCTAGAATAACATCCTTGTCATCATTGTTGTCATTAGCTCTTTGGGAAAAGTTTTCTCTCATGTTGATCACTTGAGTAACTAATCCTTGCAACAATTGAGATTGAAGTTTCAAAATCCTTTGTATGGCTGGGTCTAGTCCATTGTTGTTGGCTAAAAGCTGAGTTGTCTCTTGGCTCAACTGGTTTTGGGTTGCTATAAGTTCTCTCATGTTGTCCTCTTGGTTGTTGTTGTTGTAATCAACCTTGATGTTGGAGTTTCTTGGAGTAGTCATCTGTTTAGGTTTGAAGGGAGATTAGAGTAGGCAAGAAATTTCTAAGGGAATATTTCTAATCACACACATCACAATTTCACACAAAGAATGTGCATGCAATCACAAACAACTTTTCACTCAACCAACAAAGTTCAAGCACAAACTTAGGCAAAAAATATTTTTGTTACACCACATAAGTTGGTGTGTTTGTTTTAACTAAATTATGGTGGTCCATCTATATGGTTCACTTGTGATCTTTCCTTCCTTCTTGATTCTTCTTGTATGAGATCATGGTTTCCTTGGGATAAACTCCATGGTCACAATACTTCAAAGTTGTTGATGGTTCCTTCTTATTTTGCATTCCCTCAGTCTCTAAATCTTAAGTAAGATTTCCTTGTATCACTTGTAGTCCTTAGTAGTTTCCAAGTTGGAAGTCCTTGGTGAACATGCTGAAGATGTTGAAGTCATTAGAGTTGAAGATGTTGAAGTCATTAGAGTTGAAGATGTTGAAGAAGTCTTTTGCACATGGTGTAGTCTTTGGCCATGGTTAGGTTTTTCCATCAAGTTGAAGTAGAGGAGAAGTAGAGTTGAAACCAAAATGGTTGAGGAAAGAGTTTACAAGTGTTTTTGTAAATAAGTTTTGGATCAAAGTATAACTCCTATTTTTCTAAGGGTTTTTGTCCAATCCTAGGGTTTACAAATCCTACAGGCAACCTGGCTCTGATACCATCTGTAGGGGTCCCAATCTTTAATAAGATAGAGCCCTCTGTGTTTACAATGCTAGTCCCTGGATAATAGCTAGCATCCACAGTTAAGATGTAATATCAAGAAACAAAGGTCATATTATAACTTTATAACCAGGAATAACATAATTTTATTACATCAAACATAGCTCATTAGGCTATTACATTACATTCCAACGGAATAAATATAGTCATGGGTCCTTCATCTTCAAAGTGCCACAGGCAGATGTTGGTTGTAGACTTTGTAATCCTAATCAATCAATCTTCACTAAAAACAATCAAACCTACAACATACAAGTTACAGCCACAAAGGGTCAATACATTTGAATTGTATTGGCAAGTGATACTATGGTAGTATAGTGGAGTCTATCATCTATATGCATTTGGCTAAGTGGAGTTGAGGCTTGCATTGCTCAAAATAGATTTTTCTTATCATTTTGAAAATACTAAGTTTTTGCTTGACAAAATTATTTCCTCAATCAAAGATTTCAAGATCCTTGTACCAAGCCATCTCTCCATCAATGATTGAAGAATTCAAACAACCCTTGTTCAAACCACAAGATTTTAATTTAGAAATTTGAATGATGAGATTCTTGATTGCTTCCATGTCTTGATGCTCAAATTGTCCTTTACCAGGGACATGGCTAAGTACTTAGATTTTACACTCTGCAGAGGTGGTGCACTTTACCCACAAGACTTGGTTTCCCAAGACAAAATCTTTCAGAAGCCTTCCCTTAGACCAAAATGGACGCGTTCCAACCTATCAAACACTACCACCCACTGTCCATTTGGCTAAGTTCTTGCAACCTATATGATCATGGCAGAGCCCATATTTGCCAAGTGGTTGCACTTGAAGCTTCTCAACATTTGACATCTCAAATCCCTTTGTTTCCTGGGTGGCATTCCACAAGTGTGATACACAACCCAAGTCCATGGCCTTGTGTAACCACTCAACATATCCCAATCCTTCCATTCCACCCAGGAGGTTCATTGACTTAGTTGTTTTATTTAATCAAAATCACAAGTCCTCAGACTTAGAATATTTTTCCATAGTGTGAATATATTTTCCACCCATGTTTTCTATTAGCTAGGCTAAGCTTGATAGTGGTAGGAATCTTTAACTTAGGAAAATCCTACTAAGGATTCATCTACTAGGATTTCCTATAGCAAGGTCTATACTTAGCAAAATCCATGCAAGTTTTACTTAGTAAAATCACTAATGCATAGAGAAAGTAATGGGATAAAAAGTATGAAGCATCACTTGCCTTTTTGGTAGGGAATGGTGGTTCACTTCTTGATCTTTCTAGTCTCACACTTCACTACAAATCAATCAAGCAAGGCACAAACTCAATCTACCAATCAAGCAAAACAACACACATAAATAACAAAGTCAAAGAAATGCATGCAAGCATGCCAAGCTTTGTTTTGTTTGAAAAAGTGGTTCCTAGTGGTTCATAGTCATTTGGGTACATCTAATGGTCATTTCCTAAAGTGACCAAGTCATTTGCTAAAGGTTTCACTTTAAAACCATTTTCAAAACAAAGTGTTATTTTATGTGGTGTAGAAATATTTTTACTAAGGCATTAGCCCATAGGGTTCACCAAATGAGTTGCTATTGCAAAACTTGGTGTTTTGGTCAGTAGGTTTGGTCCAAACCATCTACTCAAAGTTTTCTTCCCATAAACATTTTTATAATAAAATCAATAATTTTATTTGGCTAGAAATGGACTAAACTAATTAATCCATTCCAAACTTTTTCAAGTTCATTTTCCAAACCATGGGTTGGTTCCTAGGGTCAGTAAGGTCACAACAAACCAATTTGCAAAAATTTTATCCTTAAATTCAATTTTAAACAATTTTTATACTCTAAACATGCATACAAATGAATCTGCAAATTCAAAGAAGCTAACAGCTACTATTTGCTAAACTAAGGGTAAGGTTGGTTAGGGCTTGTTCTCCTGAATTCATTGATATAAAATTTGTCAAATTTGGACGTGTGGTTTGAAAGTTACAAGGGTTTGAAGTTTGCAATTCAATCTGATTTCAAATTCAGTTTTAAAACAGATCCTGCCACGCGTCGTTGTTTCATTGGCCGATACCGGTTCGCTGCGGATCACGCTCTGGTGCGTTGGATTAAGTCTAATCGTGCGGCTCTGAACGCATACCCTTTCGGTTTTAAGTGATCCTATCCGAGCCTTAGGATCCATATCCAACGGTCCTCATCTAATGACCTAAGACTGGCGGCGCTTAGCGGCAGCGCGTGGTGGCGATGGGCAGACGGCGGCCGTGTTGGCTAGGCAGGAAGCGAGGAAGAGAGGGAGGAAGCTCACCGGGTTCGTGGAGCGACGCTGATGCTCAACGTGGTTTCGAGGAGGCGAGGGGTGCACTGGGGCGATACTAATCGCTCGCCGGAGTTCGCTCGGCGTCGGGCGCGTTCAGGCGTCGCTGGGGATGTTGCTACAAGGCACGGGAGAGGGAACGGAGAAGGGGTTAGCTTCGTGCGCGGCTCCCTGACAAGTTAGCATCAACGCGAGGAAAGGGGGTGGTCTAGCTTACCGGGGAGGGGTTCGTCGGAGAAACCAGATGGTGGCGATGATGGTTGTCATCGTTGCCGACGTTCTGGGGCTTCCGCGGGTGAGTGGGAAGCGCCGGGAGAAGCGCCAAGGCTAGGAGAGTGTGTGAGTGTGCTTAGGGAGGCAAGGGGCGGTGTCGTGTTGCCGTAATCGATGAGGAAGGTCGTCGGAGACGAGGGTGCTCAGAGCGTAATTGAGGCGGCCTGGGGGCGTGTCTGGGGAAGAAGGCAGAGGGAAAACGGAGAGGAGTGGCTGGCGTTTAAAGGGGCGTGGTCATTACAAGGAATCAATGTCTCCGTCACGCGCAATCAATCGCCGGAGTTACTCACTGCAACGGTCAGGACGACGGAGTGGGTGTGGTCTGCGGGTGGGGAAGAAGAACAGGGGGTGTGGGGTCCAGCGTTAGTGAGAAAAGAAGAGGGAGGATGGGTCCACCGGTCATTGACTCCATGGGCTGTTTCAGCAGTGAGGGAAAAACGGTTCGGGGAGGGAAAAAGAGCTGGGCCGCTGGTGGGCTTCGTGGGTTGCTGGGTTGGGTTGGTTTTCTTTTATTTTTTCTGTCTGCTTTGTTTTTTCTATTTTCTATTTACTGATTTGGATTTCAAACAACAATTCAATCAATCCAAATGAATTCATACAAACACCACATTTCAATTCTTTGAACTTGGTTCTGTTTATCAACATAAACCAACATTCCAAAATAAATAATATTTTTATTCCTTTTAGGATCTATTTAATATAAAATAGACCATAGTTATTTAATCAAATATGGTATGATTTATTTAATAAATCTCCATTTAAAGTCCAAAATATTTCTCCAAATCAAATCAGTAGGTATTATTTGGAAATAAAGAATACTTGAAATACTTGTTTAAAATAAAATAGCATTTTATTATAGGGTCCATTAATAATTAAATAAAATGGCCTTAGTTATTAAATCAAATAGGGTTTGATTTTATTAATAAAATCTTTATTTGAAACCTAAATATTTTCAAAATCAAATTAGTAGGTTAAATTTGGGAAATATATAATATTTGGAAATTTGTTTTAAAACAAAATAACCTTTTATTTTAGTATCCATTATTAATTATTATAATAGACTTTCATTATTAACTCCAATAGGATTTGTTTTATTGAGATATTTATTTTGAAATCTAAAACAAGCCCAAACACTTTAGTAGGTTTTATTAGAGATTATAAAATATTTGAAAAACCTATTTAAAACAATCTTAATAAGTTTTGATGTTTTAATTAAATTGGTAAAACTTCTTATTTAAATAAAGTTTGGATATTAATTCTTTATTATTTTATTTTATTTTAAATAAACCTTTGTTGTTTTTATTCAAACTAAATGTTTTAATTCCCAAAGTTTGGTCAAGGTTTAATTTGGCTTTATAAAATAATCCTTCTTTATAAATCCATCTTTTCTTTTGAAAACCAATCTTTTATTAAAGGATCCAAAATAGTATTTCCAAAATACTTTATTTTCCTTTGTTAATTGTTTTATGTTTTTAAATCCTTTTGGGATTAATTTGTTCAAATTAGGTTTGAAGATTCCTATTGGAATTCAAAAAGTTTCTTCTGGCTCTGAAAATCAAACCAAGTTTTATTTCATTAATTTATTTTCACATTACAAGATTTGGAAAATCTTGGGATGTGACACAAGATGATCAAGGTTTCCTGATCATGGACATTGGATGTTGTTAATAACGGGATCACAACATTAGTGTAATGCTGTGATGAACATTCATCCGAAGTATAGCATTACGATCAAAGTCATTGAGTTTATATTGCTATAACAACTTACGAAGTGATCCTAATCCTTAGACCATGAGATCATGTCAATCACTAACACCGGAAGAGTTTCTTGATAACATCAAACGTCACACTGTAACAAGGTGATTATAAAGATGGATTCAGAACTAATAAATTTTTATGTTGAGGATCATGGATTGAGAGTGGATTTGTTCATCCCGATGATCGATAGATATACTCAGGGCCCTCTCGGTGATATCACATTGATTAGCTTGCAAGCAAGTGATTTGAGATATCACTTAATTATCACTAGAATGTTATATCACGGGAACGAGAAAAGAGTGCATGTCAGTAAAGAGATAAAACTAGGTATGGAGATACCGATGATCAAATCTCGGACATGTAATATATCGTGAAACAAAGGGATTAAGATACTAGCGTAAAAGGTTCCGACGATCACAAGAAAGTCATCGTTGAATGTGTGGGAGTCAGTATGGGTCTCCAGATCCCGCTTCTAATTATTGATCCGAGAGGGGTCTCGATCATGTCCGCATTATTCACTAACCGTAGGGTGACACACTTAAGAGACACCGACATCCAATTGGAGCAAAAGTTTCATGCCGAAAGAATGAACAAGCGCAGGAATTTATTTCACTAGACACTGAAACAGGTTTTCAGGTGAAATTGCATAAAGTGGTTATGCATGTGAAATAGAATTCTAGCAAGGGGTTATTTGTGAATGTTTGTAATTAAAGTAATTGACAAAATTCTGCATAAAATAAAAGAGTTTTATTTAATGAGAGTTTGCATTAAATTTGGTGGAAATTTAATGGCAAGTTTGAGTGGGATTTTGAGTGGAGGCATATGAATTGATTTTTGTGAGTGGAGTGTCCACCCACATGAAGAGGGGAGGGAAAGGGGGCAGCCCCCATGCGTCGGCCACCCCCTTGGGGTTCCCCCCTCCTCCTATAAAAGGAGCCCCTCCTCTCACTTCTCACTCACACCTCCTCGTGAAGGATCTCTCTCCCCCTCTAGAATTTATCCCCCATGGTCTCGGACTAGCGAGATACATGTTCCCGGTGGCTATTCGGTAAGAAAGAGTTGTGCTTCCGCTGCATCGCTGGAGCGAGGAGCCGGAGGTTGCTGGGTGCCTCGAACGTGTGTGCGAGCATGGATGCGCTGCTGATTTGCGGCGCTATGACTTCCTCTCGATCTTGAGATCGGCAAGAGATCGTCTACATCAACCACGAGTTGAACTCGTTAAGCTTTGTCGGTCTTCAAGGGTATGTTCTCTACGGATATACATCCGCCCGTTGTTTTTATCTAATAGATAGATCTTGGTACATAGTTCATGTCGTAGGAAAAATTTTGTTTTCTATGCTGCGAACCCTACAGAAGATTCCAAAGCGGTTAAAGAGAACGGATTCTCGTGGGTGATGTAGTCGTACTCTTGCCGATCTCAAGATCGTGTAGACGATCCTTCTGGCGCTGCGTTCCGGCAGCTCTTCCGCAGTCGGTCACACGTTCGGTACTCGATGAAGACCTTCCTCTCCCTTGTTCCAGCAGGCAGCGGAGGTTGTAGAACTCTCCTCGCGATTCTGCCACCACAACGGCGTGGTACCAGAAGTAGAGGGGAGATCTCGCAGGGCTTCGCCTTAAGCCGGAGAAATTATGGTGGACTATGAGAGAGTCATTGGTGATCTAGGGTTTAGAGGAACCAAGGTAGGAAGCTAGGACTGCGGCTAGGGCTTGGGGAGAGCCCCAACTCGGCGGCTAGGGCAAACCCTAGGGTGGCGGCGACTTGTGGTGGCCGGCGGCTAGGGCTAGGGTTTTGGTGGAGAGAGGTGTAGGCTAGAGGAGGCACCCTGCCCCTTCTTTTATAGGTGGGAGGGCGCCGGCCAAGGGGAGGGATTCCTCCCCCAAGTAGGCCTCCTTGGCCGGCAGGTGGAGGGAGAGGAACTCCTCCCCAAGTAGGTTTCCTACTCTCCCTCCACCAAGCAAAACTGTCGTTTGACTTTTCAAATTGGTGTTTGACTTTTCAAACTAGGATTTGATTTATCCCTTTATTTTGCTCTGCCATGATACCTAGTACATGATGCAACCATTTCATATTGTCATGACACATTCATGTACACTTCCCCTCCGGAGTTCCGGACCTTCCGGAACCTTCTAGAACATTCCCGATGAAAACACCGGAATCATTCCCCAACTCCGAAACTGGACTTTCCTTATATGAATCTTATTCTCTGGACCATTCCGGATCTCCTCGTGATATCCCAGATCCAATCCGAGACTCCGAACAACATTCAGTCTCTTACTCATCATTCCATAACTACTCAACAACATCGAATCCTTAAGTGTGTCTCCCTACGGTTTGTGAATTATGCGGACATGATCGAGACACTTCTCCAAACAATAACCAATAGAGGAATCTGGAAATTCATATGGCTCCCACATATTTCTATAATTACTTTGCAATCGAGCGAACCACTTACATACGATACCAATTTCCCTTTGTCTCACGATAGTTTACTTATCCGAGGTTTTGATCGTCGGTATCTCTGCATACCTAGTTCATCCTCGTTACTGATAAGTACTCTTTTCTCGTTCCCGTGGTATGTGATCCCTTGTGAGGCAGTCACATGCTTGCAAGCTAATTGGATGACATTCTACCGGGAGGGCCCAGAGTATATCAATCTGTCATATGGATGGACAAATCCCACTCTTGATCCATGTGTCTCTACCCATACTTTCCGAACACTCAATACCACCTATATATCCACCCAGTTACAGTGTGGTGTTTTATGTCATCAAAGCATCCTTCCGGTGATGGTGATAAGCATGATCTCATGGTTGAAGAAATTAGGTTACTATGTATTAGAAAGCTTATAGCAATTGAACTATTAAAATGACTTGATCCTTGTGCTATGCTTATCTATAGGACTATGTCCACCATATGATTCTCCTAATGATATGATATTGTTATTAACAACATCTCAAATGTTCATGATCAAGAAACCATGGTCATCTATTAATCAACAAGCTAGTATTAAGAAGAGACTTTACTAGCGACTCTAATTTAGTTTACAAATCACACAAGTATTAATGTTCCTTGTTAATACTATTATAGCATGAATGTAAACATTTATCATAAACACAAAGATATAATAATAACTACATTTATTATTGCCTCTAGGGCATATCACCAACAGTCTCCCACTTGCACTAGAGTCAACTAATCTAGATTACATGGTAATATACCGAACACCCATGGCAGTTTGGTGTTGGTCATGTTTTGCCCTCGGGAGAGGTTTAGTCAACGGATCCGTCACATTCAGATCTATGTGTAATTTTCAAATCTTTATGTCACCATCTTGGACATGTTCTCGAATAGCGTGAATACGTAGCTTGATGTGCTTCACCTTCTTGTGTGACCTTGGTTCTTGCGCATTGGCTATCGCGCCCATGTTATCACAGTAGATAGACATTGGGTCTAGCGCACTTGGAACCACACCGAGCTCTGTAATGAACTCCTTCATCCATATCGCTTCTTGTGAAGCCTCGAAGCAGCTATGTATTCCGATTCAGTTGAAGATCTTGCCACAACGCTTTGCTTTGCACTCCTCCGGCTAACTGTTGCGCCATTCAAAATAAATACGTATCCAGATTGTGATTTAGAATCATCTGGATCGGTGTTCCAACTAGCATCGGTGTAACCATTAACAACGAGTTGTTCATCACCTCCATAAGAAAGAACCATATCCTTAGTTCTTCTTAAGTATTTAAGGATGTTTTTGACCGCTGTCCAATGATCCACTCCTGGATCACTTTGATATTTGCTAGTCAAACTAACAACATATGCAATGTCGGGTCTAGTACATAGCATGGAATACATTAGAGATCCTATGGCTGAGGCATAGGGAGTCTTACTCATTCTTTCTCTATCTTATGTCGTTGCAGGACTTTGAGTTTTACTCAAGGTCGTATTGGGCAACATGGGCAAGAACCCTTTCTTGCTATCTTCCATTCCAAACCTATTTAGAACTTTGTCCAAATATGTACTTTGTGACAATGATATTAGGCGTATTGATCTATCTCTATAAATCTTTATGCCTAATATGTAAGCTGCTTCACCAAGATCTTTCATTAAAAACTATTATTCAAATATTCTTTGACACTATTAAGAAGGTCTACATCATTCCCAATCAACAATATGTCATATACATATAGTATTAAGAATGCTACAGAGCTCCCACTCACTTTCTTGTAAATACAAGCTTCTCCATAAGTTTGTATAAAACCAAAACTTTTGATTACCTTATCAAAACGTTGATTCCAACTTCGGGATGCTTGCTTCAACCCATATATGGACCGTTGAAGTTTGCATACCTTGTTAGCGTCTTTAGGATCGAAAAAACCTTTGGGTTGCATCATATACAACTCTTCATCAATGTCTCCATTGAGGAATGCTGTTTTGACATCCATCTGCCATATCTCATAATCAAAATATGCAGCGATTGCTAACATAATCCTCACAGACTTTAGCTTCGCTACTGGTGAGAAAGTCTCATCGTAGTCAACTCCTTGAATTTGAAGAAACCCTTTTGCGACAAGTCAAGCTTTATAGACAGTAACATTACCATCAGCATTTGTTTTCTTCTTGAAAATCCATTTGTTCTCGACAGCCTTCCGGCCATCCGGTAAGTCCACCAAAGTACATACTTGGTTTTCGTACATGGATCCAATTTCTGATTTCATGGCCTCTTGCCATTTATTGGAATATGGGCTCATCATCGCTTCCTCATATGTCGCAGGGTCATTAGTGTTGTCCACCAACATGACACTCATAATGGGATCATACCAAGCACGAGTGGTACGAGTTCTCGTTGACCTGTGAGGTTCTGTAGTAACTTCAACTGAAGTTTCATGATCATCATCATTAGCTTCCTCTCTTATTGGTGTAGCCGCCACAGGAACTTCTTCCGGTGCTACGCTACTCGCAAGTTCGAGAGAAGGTTCAACAACCTCGTCGAGTTCTACTTTCCTTCCAGTCACTTCTTTCGAGAGAAATTCCTTCTCTAGAAAGGATCCATTCTTGGCAACAAAGATTTTGCCTTCGGATCTATGACAGTAGGTATACCCAATAGTTTCCTTCGGGTATCCTATGAAGACGCATTTTTCCGCTTTAGGTTCAAGCTTGTCCGGTTGTAACTTCTTTACATAGGCTTCGCAACCCCAAACTTTAAGGAACGACAATTTAGGTTTCTTCCCAAACCATAATTCATACGGTGTCGTTTCAACGGATTTAGATGGTGCCCTATTTAACGTGAATGCGGCTGTTTCTAATGCATAACCCCAAAATGATAGCGGTAAATCTGTAAGTGACATCATAGAACGAACCATATCTAAGAGAGTTCGATTACGACGTTCAGACACACCATTACTCTATGGTGTTTCCGGCGGTGTCAATTGTGAAAGTATTCTGCATTTCTTTAAATGCTCGCCAAACTCGTAACTTAGATATTCACCTCCACGATCAGAACGTAGAAATTTAATCTTCTTGTTACGTTGATTCTCTACCTCACTTTGAAATTCCTTAAACTTCTCTAAAGTTTCGGACTTATGTTTCATGAAATAGATATACCCATATCTACTCAAGTCATCCGTGAAGGTTAGAACATAACGATAACGACCGCGCGATGTTACACTCATTGGACCACATACATCGGTATGTATGATTTCCAATAAGTTTGTAGCTCGCTCCATCATACCAGAAAATGGAGTCTTAGTCATTTTACCCATCAGACATGCTTTGCATCTTTCAAGTTATTCGAAACCAAGTGATTCAAGAAGTCCATCGGAATGGAGTTTCTTCATACGCTTCACTCCAATATGACCAAGACAACAGTGCCACATATAGGTCGACTTATCGCTCAATTTCAAATGTTTAGCTTCAATGTTATTAATATGTGTATATCCACTATCGAGATTCAATAAGAATAGACCATCTATCAAAGGTGCATGTGCATAAAACATTATGCACATGACACTCATATAAATCGAACAACCATTATTCTCGGACTTAAACAAGTAACCGTCTCGCAATAAACAAGATCCCGATATAATGTTCATGCTTAACGCAGGCACCAAATAACAATTATTTAAGTATGAAACTAATCCCGATGGTAGATGAAGAGGTAGCGTCCCGACCACGATCACATCAACCTTTGATCCATTTCCAATGCGCATCGGCACCTCGTTCTTCGCTAGCTTCCGTTTATTCTGCAGCACATGTTTCGAGTTACAAATATGAGCAACCGAACCAGTATCAAATACCCAAGCACTACTACGAGTACTAGTGAGATACACATCAATAACATGTATATCGGATATACCTTTCTTCCTTATGTTGTCGTTCTTCAAATCCGCCAAGTACTTTGGGAAATTCCGCTTCCAGTGACCTTCTCCCTTGTAGTAAAAGCACTCAGTATCAGGCTTAGGTCCAGCCTTGGTCTTCTTCGCCGGTGCGGCAACTTTCTTACCGCCCTTCTTGAAGTTTCCCTTTTGCTTAGACTTGACTTTCTTGAATTTGGTGGTCTTATTGACCATCAACACATGGTGCTCTTTCTTGATATCCACTTCTGCAGATTTCAACATGGAGAAGAGTTCTGGCAACTGCTTGTGCTTTGCATATTGTAGTTCATCACAAAGTTCTTGTAACTTGGTGGCAGTGATTGGAGGACACGGTAAATCCCCAAAGCATTAGGAATCACTATACCCATGCTTTGAGTTTGTTTGCGTGCCTAGACATCTTAAGCACATGCTCACTAACGGAGCTGCCCTCTTCCATCTTGCAGTTTAAGAACTTTTTAGAAGCCTCATAACTCTCAACTGCCGCGTGAGTCTCAAATATCAATTTGAGTTCATGGACAATATCATGTGGGTCATGGTTCTCAAACCTTTTCTGAAGCTCCGATTCCAAACCATACAAGATAGCACACTGAACTTTGGAGTATTGATTCTTCCGAGTGAGGTAAACATTCTTTAATTCGTCGGTAGCATCAGCTGCAGGCGGGTCACCCAGCGGTGCATCCAGCACATAGGTCAAATTACCAGCATTGAGGACAATCCTCAAATTGCGGAACCAATCCGCGAAGTTGCTTCCATTGTTTTTCAACTTTTCTTTCTCTAGGAACGCATTAAAATTGATGGTAGGGGCCGCCATTGATCCTCGAACATATTTGCAATAGTTTAGACTAAGTTTATGACAAATTGAGTTCTAATTAATAGTTAAATTAATCTAGGTGAACTCCCACTAAAAACAATATCCCTCACACTGTTTTAGTGATCACCCGAACCAAATCCACCACATCAAAACCGATCATCACGAGAGTTGATGTAGCTTCAATGGCGAACAATCGACATGTTCATCATATCTACTATATGATTCATGCTTTACCTTTCGGTGATCCGTGTTCCGAGACCATGTATGTACATGCTAGGATCGTCAATATCAAACCTTAGCTTCCACGTGAGCAAATCTGGCTTGCTCACGTTGCATACACTTGTAGAATCTAACACACCCGATCATCACGTGGTGCTTCGAAACAACAAGCTTTAGCAACGGTGCTTAATAAGGATGAACACTTCAAAACTTGAAATTTGTGTGCTTGAGGGATCATCTTATAATGCTACCATCATTAACTAAGCAATACAAGATGCATAAAGGATTAACATCACATGTAATTCATAATATGTGATATGATATGGCCTTTCTTCTATGTGCTTCCGATCTCCAGCTTCAAGCACGAACATGATCTCCATCATCACCGGCATTGCATCAAGGTCAATGATGCCGCTCCATGGTTGTCGTCCACCAGCTTCAACTATTACAACTACTTTGAATAGACACGCGGGTCTTAACAGAAAATAAAGACAACCATATGGCTCCTGTCGGTTGCCAACTTACAATAAGGAACATTGCATACATCAAATATAATCACAATCATGGCCATATCACATCACAACACACCCCTGCAAAACAAAGTTAGACGCCTCTAATTTTCTTTGCATATTTTACGTGGTTTAGGGCTTTCAATAAGTGTCGATCTAACTTACGAACAAGAACCACAACGTTGATGTTTGAACTATCAAGTGCCTGTTGTAAATTGGATCTATACTATAATGGGAGAGACAGACACCCGCAAAGCCACTTATGCAATACAAGTTGCATGTTGAGCGTGAAGCAAGTCTCATGAACGATGTCATGTAAGGTTAGCCCGGGCAGCTTCATCCCATCATACCGCAAGATGCAAAGTACACAAGAAGCAATTGATAATAAAAGAACCACCGCCCACAACGACCATTGTGTTCTACTCGTGCAACAGATCTACATATAGACACGACTCTGATACCACTGTAGGGGTTCGTAGCATGGAAAACAAAAAAATTCTACCGCATGCAAACAAACAAGCCAAGATCTATCTACTAGATTGTAGCAACGAGTCGATAGAGAAACTCACCCTCGAAGATGAAGGGAATATGCCCTGAGAGGCAATAATAAACTGTTTATTATGTGTATTCCAAGTATACGATAGATGTTTATTTTGCATGCTATAATTGTATTAATACGGAAACATTAATACATGTGTGTTTAATAAACAAATAGAAAGTTCCTAGTTATGCCTCTCTCATAAACTAGCTCGTTGATTAACAAGATGATCAAGGTTTCCTCATCATGGACATTGGATGTTGTTAATAACGGGATAACAACATTAGTGTAATGGTGTGATGAACATTCATCCGAAGTATAGCATTACGATCAAAGTCATTGAGTTTATATTTCTATAACAACTTACGAAGTGATCCTAATCCTTAGACCCTGAGATCATGTCAATCACTAACACCGGAAGAGTTTCTTGATAACATCAAACGTCACACCGTAACAGGGTGATTATAAAGATGGAGTCAGAACTAATAAAGTGTTATGTTGAGGCTCATGGATCGAGAGTGGAATTTGTTCATACCGATGACAGATAGATATACTCTGGGCCCTCTCGGTGATATCACATTGATTAGCTTGCAAGCAAGTGATTTGATCACTAGAATGTTATATCACAGGAACGAGAAAAGAGTGCATATCAGTAACAAGATCAAACTAGGTATGGAGATACCGATGATCGAATCTCGGACATGTAGTATATCGTGAAACAAAGGGATTAAGATACTAGCGTCAAAGGTTTCGACGATCATAAGAAAGTCATCGTTGAGTGTGTGGGAGTCAGTATGGGTCTCCAGATCCGGCTTCTGATTATTGATCCGAGAGGGGTCTCGATCATGTCCGCACTATTCATGAACCATAAGGTGACACACTTAAGAGACACCGACATCCAATTGGAGCAAAAGTTTCATGCTGAAAGAATGAACAAGCGCAGGAATTTATTTCACTAGATACCGAAACAGTTTTTCGGGTGAAATTGCATAAAGTGGTTATGCATGTGAAATAGAATTCTAGCAAGGGGTTATTTGTGAATGTTTGTATAAAGTAATTGACAAAATTCTGAATAAAATAAAAGAGTTTTATTTAATGAGAGTTTGCATTTAATTTGGTGGAAATTTAATGGCAAGTTTGAGTGGGATTTTGAGTGGAGGCATATGAATGGATTTTTGTGAGTGGAGAGTGTCCACCCACATGAAGAGGGGAGGGCAAGGGGACAGCCCCCATGCGCCGGCCACCCCCTTGGGGTTCCTTCCTCCTCCTATAAAAGGAGCCCCTCCTCTCACTTCTCACTCACACCTCCTCGTGAAGGATCTCTCTCCCCCTCTAGAATTTATCCCCCATGGTCTCAGACTAGCGAGATACATGTTCCCGGTGGCTACTCGGCAATAAAGAGTTGTGCTTCCGCTGGATCGCTGGAGCGAGGAGGCGGAGGTTGCTCGGTGCCTCGAACGTGTGTGCGAGCACGGATGCGCTGCTGATTGGTGGCGCTAGGACTTCCTCTCGATCTTGAGATCGGCAAGAGATCATCTACATCAACAACGAGTTGAACTCGTTAAGATTTGTCGGTCTTCAAGGGTATGTTCTCTACGGATATACATCTGCCCGTTGTTTGTATCTAATAGATAGATCTTGGTACATAGTTCACATCGTAGGAAAATTTTTGTTTTTCTATGCTACGAACCCTACAGTGGTATCAGAGCCGGATCTATGCGTAGATGCTTTACACGGGTAGTACACATATGAGTATGTGGGCGATGATGATCATCCTGTTGCTCCTTTGTTGTAATTTTGGATATTGGTGGCATAGTGGGATGAAGCGGCCCGGACAGACTTTACATGTCCTCGCACATGATACCTGTTCCACGCTTGACATGCAAATAGTTTGCATAAGTGGCTAGCGGGTGTCGGTCTCTCCTACTATAGTCAATATCTATTTTGCAACGAATTGTCAACAATTTGGTTATCCTCGTTGTGGTTCATGTTCGTAGGTAAGAACGGTTCTATCTCGAAAGCCCTAAGCCACGTAAAACTTGCAATGGATAAATTAGAGGCGTCTAGTTTAGATTGTTGTTGGGCTAGTGTTATGATATGGTAGTGTTGTAAGTAGAAGTATGAGATGATACTCTTACAACACACATAGCGTGTAAACTCCATAGACCTTCGATTTACACATATAGGTATGATTGTTATCATACCACGATGCACATGATAGAGATCATCTGCGGGAACCATAAAATTTCACTAATAAACATGTGATGTTTGATAGCATCTTATATTACTTGTTTAGCGCTTTGTTAGCATAATAAGATGATCCCTCATTTAAATATCAAGATAAGAATGTGTTCTTCCTTTAGTATGCACCGATTATGTTTCGTCGCTCCAAGACATCACGTGATGATCGGGTGTTCTTGGATCCACGACCATATTTCGGTTGTAAAACAGTTACACACATGAATACTAAGGTTCTAACTTGGCGAGCCTAGCATGTACAGATATGGCCTCGGAACACGGACCGAAAGGTTAAGCATGAGTCATATAGTTGATATGATGCCCATTTGATGCTCTCCTTTGAAGCTATACCGACTCACGTGATGATCGGACTTGGTATAGTGGATTTGGTTCATGTAATCACCAAAAAGGCACGAGGGATGTCGTTTTTGAGTGGGAGTTCATTCGTAATATGGATTAGTTGAACTCAATCTATCATACACTTAGTCTAAACTTTACAAATTTTGTTGTAGATGGCACCACCTGGTTTTAATTTCAATGTGTTCATGGAGAAAGAGAAACTAGCAACGAACGGCAGCAACTTTACCGAATGGGCCATGAATTTGAGGATTCTCCTCTCTGCTGGACAAAAGCAATACGTGCTAGAAGCTCCACTAGGCCCCCCACCTTTTGAGGACGCCCCTGACGAGGAGAAGAATGTCTATCAGACTCGTCAGGAGGACCACAACTTAGTTCATTGCGGCATATTGTATGGGCTAGAGCCGGAACTTCGAAAGCGTTTCGAAAACGGCAATGCATTTGATACAATGGGTGAGTTGAAAATGATTTTCTACACACATGCTGCTGTAGAGAGCTACAACGCTTCAGAAAAGTTCTTTACCTGCAAGATGGAAGAGCACAGCTCCATTAGTGAGCATGTACTCAAGATGTCGGGTTACGCCAATAAGCTTGTGTCCTTGGGAATAACGATTCCCATTGACTTAGGCATCCATCGTGTTCTGTAGTCTCTACCACCTAGCTATAAGAGCTTTGTGATGAACGATAATATGCAAGGAATGAAGAAGTCTCTCCCCGAGCTTCTGTCAATTCTTAAAACTGCAGAAGTGGAGATCAAAAAGGAACATCAAGTGTTGATGATCAATAGGAACACTGGTTTCAAGAAAGACAAGAAGGGAAAATGGAAAGGGAAGTAAGGGCGGCAAGCCTGTTGCCGTTCCTGAAAAGAAACCCCGAGTTGGACCTAAGTCTGATACCGAGTGCTACTATTGTAAGGGGACTGGCCACTGGAAGCGCAACTGCCCCAAGTATTTGGCAGACAAGAAGGCCGGCAAGGCAAACAAAGGTATATATGATATACATGTTATTGGTGTGTACTTGACTAGTGCTCGCAGTAGCACCTGGGTATTTGATACCGGTTCAGTTGCTAATATTTGTAACTCGAATCAGGGGCTACGGAACAAGCGACCGCTAGCAAGGGGTGAGGTCAAGATGCGTGTCGGCAATGGATCAAGCGTTGATGTGATCGCCGTCGGAACGCTGCCTATCCATTTGCCGTCGGGATTAGTTATAAACTTGAATAATTGTTATCTAGTGCCTGCACTGAGCATGAACATTGTATCTGGATCGTGTTTGATGCGAAGTGGTTATTCATTTAAATCCGAGAAAAATGGTTGTTCCATTTATATGAATGAAATATTTTATGGTCATGCACCGATGATGAATGGTTTATTTCTATTATATCTTGATGATAATGTTACACATATTCATAATGTTGATGCTAAAAGGATTAAACTTAATGATGATATATCCGCATATATGTGGCACTGCCGTCTAGGTCATATTGGCGTTAAACGCATGAAGAAGCTCCATTCGGATGGACTTTTGGAATCACTTAATTTTGAATCATTTGATACATGTGAGCCATGCCTTATGGGCAAGATGACTAGAACGCCGTTTTCCGGTTCAATGGAACGGGCGACAGATTTATTAGAAATCATACATTCTGATGTATGTGGTCCAATGAGTGTGTCGGCGCGAGGTGGATATCGTTATTTGGTTACTTTCACGGATGATTTGAGTAGATATGGTTATATCTACTTGATGAAACACAAGTCTGAAACCTTTGAAAAGTTCAAGGAATTTCAGAATGAAGTGGAAAATCATCATAATAGAAAGATCAAATTTCTATGGTATGACCGTGGAGGTGAGTATCTAAGTTACGATTTTAGCACTCACATGAAAGAGTGTGGAATTGTTTCACAACTCACGCCTGCCGGAACACCACAGTGAAATGGTGTGTCGGAACATCGTAATCGTACTTTATTAGATATGGTTCGATCTATGATGTCTCTGACGGACTTGCCGTTGTCATTTTGGGGTTATGCACTAGAAACTGCTGTATTCACTTTAAATCGGTCACCATCTAAATCCGTTGAAAAGACACCGTCTGAATTGTGGTTTGGAAACAAACCTAAGCTATCATTTATTAAAGTTTGGGGATGCGATGTTTATGTGAAGAAACTTCAACCGGATAAACTCGAACCCAAAGCGGAAAAATGTGTCTTCATAGGTTACCCTAAGGAAACTATTGGGTATTCCTTCTATCACAGATCCGAGGGCAAGGTTTTTGTTGCCAAGAATGGATCCTTTCTAGGGAAAGAGTTTCTCGCGAAAGTTGTGAGTAGTCGGAAGGTAGAACTCGAAGAGGTTATTGAACCTTCTCTTCAAAGTATGGCGAGTAGCGCAGCGCCGGAAGTTGTTCCGGAGTTGGCTCCACCAGTTGAAGAGGGAACTAATGATAATGATCATGAAACTCCGAAAGAGAGTACTACCGAACCTCGCAGGTCAAGCAGGACGCGTGCAGCTCCCGAGCTATACGGAAATCCTGTCATGAATTTCATGGTTGATGGAAATGATGATCCTGCGACGTATGAAGAAGCGATGATGAGCCCGGATTCCAACAAATGGTTAGAATCCATGAAATCCGAGATGGAATCCATGTATGAAAATCAAGTTTGGAACTTGGTGGAATTACCTCACGACCGAAAGGTCGTGGAGAACAAATGGATTTTCAAAAGGAAAACTGATGCTGATGGTAATGTGACCGTCTATAAATCTCGACTTGTCGCAAAGGGGTTTCGACAAATTCAAGGAGTTGACTATGAGGAGACATTCTCTCCCGTAGCGATGCTATAGTCAGTTAGGATTATGTTAGCAATTGCTACATATTTCGATTATGAGATATGGCAGATGGATGTCAAAACCGCGTTTCTCAATGGTAATATTGAAGAAGAGTTGTATATGATACAACCAAAGGGTTTTGTCGATCCTAAGGATGCTAACAAGGTGTGTAAGCTTCAGCGATCCATCTATGGATTGAAGCAAGCATCACGAAGTTGGAATCTCCGCTTTGATGAGGTGATCAAAGAGTTTGGATTTGTCCAAACTTATGGGGAAGCTTGTATTTACAAGAAAGTGAGCGGGAGAAATGTGGCATTTCTGATATTATATGTGGATGACATATTATTGATCGGAAATGATATAGATCTTTTAAACAGTGTTAAAAGTTATCTAAACAGCAAATTTTCAATGAAGGACCTAGGTGAAGCGTCATACATATTAGGCATAAAGATCTATAGAGATAGATCTAGGCGCCTAGTAGGGCTATTGCAAAGTACATACCTTGATAAGATTTTAAAGAAGTTTAAAATGGACGGAAGTAAGAATGGGTTCTTACCTATGTTGCAAGGCAAGACATTGAGTAAGACTCAAAGTCCGGCTTCGTCGGAAGAAAGAGAGATAATGGACAGAGTCACCTATGCTTCAGCCATAGGCTCTATAATGTACGCCATGCTATGTACAAGACCGGATGTGACACATGGTATTAGTTTGACTAGTAGGTACCAATCGGATCCAGGTTCGGAACTCTTAATAGCGGTCAAGAATATCCTTAAGTACTTACGAAGAACTAAGGATATGTTTCTTGTATACGGAGGTGAAGAAGAGCTCGTTGCTAAGTGTTATGTTGACGCTAGCTTTGACACCGATCCGGATGACTTTAAGTCTCAATCCGGATATGTATTTCTCAAGAATGGCGGAGCGGTTAGTTGGAGGAGCTCCAAACAACCTGTGGTAGCGGTATCAACAACGGAGGCCGAATATGTTGCTGCTTCAGAAGCGGCTCAGGAAGCAGTTTGGATGAAGGAGTTCATATTCGAACTAGGAGTGGTTGCAAACGTGTTGGACCCAATGGTGATCTATTGTGACAACAATGGTGCCATTGCCAATGCCAAAGAGCCAAGGTCTCACAAGAATCCCAAGCATATTAAGCGCCGGTTTCACTCCATCCGCGAGCATGTCAAGGATGGAGATATAAAGATTTGTAAAGTACATACGGATCTCAATGTAGCATATCCCTTGACTAAAACTCTCCCTAGAGAAAAACATGATCAACACCAGAACTCAATGGGTGTTAGATTTATCACTATGTAACTAGATTATTGTCTCTAGAGCAAGTGGGAGACTGAAGGGAATATGCCCAGAGAGGCAATAATGAAGTGTTTATTATGTGTATTCCAAGTATATGATAGATGTTTATTTTGCATGCTATAATTGTATTAATACAGAAACATTAATACATGTGTGTTTAATAAACAAACAGAAAGTTCCTAGTTATGCCTCTCTCATAAACTAGCTCGTTGATTAACAAGATGATCAAGGTTTCCTGATCATGGACATTGGATGTTGTTAATAACGGGATCACAACATTAGTGTAATGCTGTGATGAACATTCATCCGAAGTATAGCATTACGATCAAAGTCATTGAGTTTATATTGCTATAACAACTTACGAAGTGATCCTAATCCTTAGACCATGAGATCATGTCAATCACTAACACCGGAAGAGTTTCTTGATAACATCAAACGTCACACTGTAACAAGGTGATTATAAAGATGGATTCAGAACTAATAAAATATTATGTTGAGGATCATGGATTGAGAGTGGAATTTGTTCATCCCGATGATGGATAGATATACTCAGGGCCCTCTCGGTGATATCACATTGATTAGCTTGCAAGCAAGTGATTTGAGATATCACTTAATTATCACTAGAATGTTATATCACGGGAACGAGAAAAGAGTGCATGTCAGTAAAGAGATAAAACTATGTATGGAGATACCGATGATCAAATCTCGGACATGTAATATATCGTGAAACAAAGGGATTAAGATACTAGCGTAAAAGGTTCCGACGATCACAAGAAAGTCATCGTTGAATGTGTGGGAGTCAGTATGGGTCTCCAGATCCCGCTTCTAATTATTGATCCGAGAGGGGTCTCGATCATGTCCGCATTATTCACTAACCGTAGGGTGACACACTTAAGAGACACCGACATCCAAATGGAGCAAAAGTTTCATGCCGAAAGAATGAACAAGCGCAGGAATTTATTTCACTAGACACTGAAACAGGTTTTCAGGTGAAATTGCATAAAGTGGTTATGCATGTGAAATAGAATTCTAGCAAGGGGTTATTTGTGAATGTTTGTAATTAAAGTAATTGACAAAATTCTGCATAAAATAAAAGAGTTTTATTTAATGAGAGTTTGCATTAAATTTGGTGGAAATTTAATGGCAAGTTTGAGTGGGATTTTGAGTGGAGGCATATGAATTGATTTTTGTGAGTGGAGTGTCCACCCACATGAAGAGGGGAGGGAAAGGGGGCAGCCCCCATGCGTCGGCCACCCCCTTGGGGTTCCCCCCTCCTCCTATAAAAGGAGCCCCTCCTCTCACTTCTCACTCACACCTCCTCGTGAAGGATCTCTCTCCCCCTCTAGAATTTATCCCCCATGGTCTCGGACTAGCGAGATACATGTTCCCGGTGGCTATTCGGTAAGAAAGAGTTGTGCTTCCGCTGCATCGCTGGAGCGAGGAGCCGGAGGTTGCTCGGTGCCTCGAACGTGTGTGCGAGCATGGATGCGCTGCTGATTTGCGGCGCTATGACTTCCTCTCGATCTTGAGATCGGCAAGAGATCGTCTACATCAACCACGAGTTGAACTAGTTAAGCTTTGTCGGTCTTCAAGGTTATGTTCTCTACGGATATACATCCGACCGTTGTTTTTATCTAATAGATAGATCTTGGTACATAGTTCATGTCGTAGGAAAAAATTTGTTTTCTATGCTGCGAACCCTACAGAAGATTCCAAAGCGGTTAAAGAGAACGGATTCTCGTGGGTGATGTAGTCGTACTCTTGCCGATCTCAAGATCGTGTAGACGATCCTTCTGGCGCTGCGTTCCGGCAGCGCTTCCGCAGTCGGTCACACGTTCGGTACTCGATGAAGACCTTCCTGTCCCTTGTTCCAGCAGGCAGCGGAGGTTGTAGCACTCTCCTCGCGATTCTGCCAGCACAACGGCGTGGTACCGGAAGTAGAGGGGAGATCTCGCAGGGCTTCGCCTTAAGCCGGAGAAATTATGGTGGACTATGAGAGAGTCATTGGTGATCTAGGGTTTAGAGGAACCAAGGTAGGAGGCTAGGCCTGCGGCTAGGGCTTGGGGAGAGCCCCAACTCGGCGGCTAGGGCAAACCCTAGGGCGGCGGCGACTTGTGGTGGCCGGCGGCTAGGGCTAGGGTTTTGGTGGAGAGAGGTGTAGGCTAGAGGAGGCACCCTGCCCCTTCTTTTATATGTGGGAGGGCGCCGGCCAAGGGGAGGGATTCCTCCCCCAAGTAGGCCTCCTTGGCCGGCGGGTGGAGGGAGAGGAACTCCTCCCCAAGTAGGTTTCCTACTCTCCCTCCACCAAGCAAAACTGTCGTTTGACTTTTCAAATTGGTGTTTGACTTTTCAAACTAGGATTTGATTTATCCCTTTATTTTGCTCTGCCATGATACCTAGTACATGATGCAACCATTTCATATTGTCATGACACATTCATGTACACTTCCCCTCCGGAGTGCCGGACCTTCCGGAACCTTCTAGAACATTCCCGATGAAAACACCGGAATCATTCCCCAACTCCGAAACTGGACTTTCCTTATATGAATCTTATTCTCTGGACCATTTCGGATCTCCTCGTGATATCCCAGATCCCATCCGAGACTCCGAACAACATTCAGTCTCTTACTCATCATTCCATAACTACTCAACAACATCGAATCCTTAAGTGTGTCTCCCTACGGTTTGTGAATTATGCGGACATGATCGAGACACTTCTCCAAACAATAACCAATAGAGGAATCTGGAAATTCATATGGCTCCCACATATTTCTATAATTACTTTGCGATCGAGCGAACCACTTACATACGATACCAATTTCCCTTTGTCTCACGATAGTTTACTTATCCGAGGTTTTGATCGTCGGTATCTCTGCATACCTAGTTCAACCTCGTTACTGATAAGTACTCTTTTCTCGTTCCCGTGGTATGTGATCCCTTGTGATCCAGTCACATGCTTGCAAGCTAATTGGATGACATTCCACCGGGAGGGCCCAGAGTATATCAATCTGTCATATGGATGGACAAATCCCACTCTTGATCCATGTGTCTCTACCCATACTTTCCGAACACTCAATACCACCTATATATCCACCCAGTTACGGTGTGGTGTTTGATGTCATCAAAGCATCCTTCCGGTGATGGTGATAAGCATGATCTCATGGTTGAAGAAATTAGGTTACTATGTATTAGAAAGCTTATAGCAATTGAACTATTAAAATGAATTGATCCTTGTGCTATGCTTATCTATAGGACTATGTCCACCATATGATTCTCCTAATGATATGATATTGTTATTAACAACATCTCAAATGTTCATGATCAAGAAACCATGATCATCTATTAATCAACAAGCTAGTATTAAGAAGAGACTTTACTAGCGACTCTAATTTAGTTTACAAATCACACAAGTATTAATGTTCCTTGTTAATACTATTATAGCATGAATGTAAACATTTATCATAAACACAAAGATATAATAATAACTACATTTATTATTGCCTCTAGGGCATATCACCAACAGTCTCCCACTTGCACTAGAGTCAACTAATCTAGATTACATGGTAATATACCGAACACCCATGGCAGTTTGGTGTTGGTCATGTTTTGTCCTCGGGAGAGGTTTAGTCAACGGATCAATCACATTCAGATCTATGTGTAATTTTCAAATCTTTATGTCACCATCTTGGACATGTTCTCGAATAGCGTGAATACGTAGCTTGATGTGCTTCACCTTATTGTGTGACCTTGGTTCTTGCGCATTGGCTATGGCGCCCATGTTATCACAGTAGATAGACATTGGGTCTAGCGCACTTGGAACCACACCGAGCTCTGTAATGAACTCCTTCATCCATATCGCTTCTTGTGAAGCCTCGAAGCAGCTATGTATTCCGATTCAGTTGAAGATCTTGCCACAACGCTTTGCTTTGCACTCCTCCGTCTAACTGCTGCGCCATTCAAAATAAATACGTATCCAGATTGTGATTTAGAATCATCTGGATCGGTGTTCCAACTAGCATCGGTGTAACCATTAACAACGAGTTGTTCATCACCTCCATAAGAAAGAACCATATCCTTAGTTCTTCTTAAGTATTTAAGGATGTTTTTGACCGCTGTCCAATGATCCACTCCTGGATCACTTTGATATTTGCTAGTCAAACTAACAACATATGCAATGTCGGGTCTAGTACATAGCATGGAATACATTAGAGATCCTATGGCTGAGGCATAGGGAGTCTTACTCATTCTTTATCTATCTTATGTCGTTGCAGGACTTTGAGTTTTACTCAAGGTCGTATTGGGCAACATGGGCAAGAACCCTTTCTTGCTATCTTCCATTCCAAACCTATTTAGAACTTTGTCCAAATATGTACTTTGTGACAATGATATTAGGCGTCTTGGTCTATCTCTATAAATCTTTATGCCTAATATGTAAGATGCTTCACCAAGATCTTTCATTAAAAACTATTATTCAAATATTCTTTGACACTATAGTATGTCATTACATATAGTCATTATCAAAGTCCCACTCAACAATATGTCATTACATATAGTATTAAGAATGCTAAAGAGCTCCCACTCACTTTCTTGTAAATACAAGCTTCTCCATAAGTTTGTATAAAACCAAAACTTTTGATTACCTTATCAAAACGTTGATTCCAACTTCGGTATGCTTGCTTCAACCCATATATGGACCGTTGAAGTTTGCATACCTTGTTAGCGTCTTTAGGATCGACAAAACCTTTGGGTTGCATCATATACACCTCTTCATCAATGTCTCCATTGAGGAATGTTGTTTTGACATCCATCTGCCATATCTCATAATCGAAATATGCAGCGATTGCTAACATAATCCTCACAGACTTTAGCTTTGCTACTGCTGAGAAAGTCTCATCGTAGTCAACTCATTGAATTTGTCGAAACCCTTTTGCGACTAATCGAGCTTTATAGACAGTAACATTACCATCAGCATCTGTTTTATTCTTGAAAATCCATTTGTTCTTGAAAGTCCACCAAAGTCCATACTTGGTTTTCGTACATGGATCCAATTTCGGATTTCATGGCCTCTTGCCATTTATTGCAATCTGGGCTCATCATCGCTTCCTCATATGTCGCAGGGTCATCGGTGTTGTCCACTAACATGACACTCATAACGGGATCATACCAATCAGGAGTGGTACGAGTTCTCGTTGACCTGCGAGGTTCTGTAGCAACTTCAACCGAAGTTTCATGATCATCATCATTAGCTTCCTCTCTTATTGGTGTAGGCGCCACAGGAACTTCTTCCGGTGCTGCTCTACTCGCAAGTTCGAGAGAAGGTTCAACAACCTCTTCGAGTTCTACTTTCCTTCCAGTCACTTCTTTCGAGAGAAATTCCTTCTTTAGAAAGGATCCATTCTTGGCAACGAAGATTTTGCCTTCGGATCTATGATAGAAGGTATACCCAATAGTTTCCTTCGGGTATCCTATGAAGACGCATTTTTCCGCTTTGGGTTCAAGCTTTTCCGGTTGTAACTTCTTTACATAGGCTTTGCAACCCCAAACTTTAAGGAATGAAAATTTAGGTTTCTTCCCAAACCATAATTCATACGGTGTCGTTTCAATGGATTTAGATGGTGCCCTATTTAAAGTGAATGCGGCTGTTTCTAATGCATAACCCCAAAATGATAGCGGTAAATCTGTAAGTGACATCATAGAACGAACCATATCTAATAGAGTTCGATTACGATGTTCAGACACACCATTACGCTATGGTGTTCCCGGCGGTGTCAATTGTGAAAGTATTCCGCATTTCTTTAAATGATCGCCAAACTCGTAACTTAGATATTCACCTCCACGATCAGAACGTAGAAATTTAATCTTCTTGTTACGTTGATTCTCTACCTCACTTTGAAATTCCTTAAACTTCTCGAAAGTTTCGGACTTATGTTTCATGAAATAGATATACCCATATCTACTCAAGTCATCCGTGAAGGTAAGAACATAACGATAACCACCGCGTGATGCTGCACTCATTGGACCACACACATCGGTATGTATGATTTCCAATAAGTCCGTAGCTCGCTCCATCATACCAGAAAATGGAGTCTTAGTCATTTTACCCATCAGACATGCTTCGAATCTTTCAAGTGATTCGAAATCAAGTGATTCAAGAAGTCCATCGGAATGGAGTTTCTTCATACGCTTCACTCCAATATGACCAAGACGACAGTGCCACATATAGGTCGAGTTATCGCTCAATTTCAAACGTTTAGCTTCAATGTTATTAATATGTGTATATCCACTATCGTGACTCAATAATAATAGACCATCTATCAAAGGTGCATGTGCATAAAACATATTACTCATATAAATCGAACAACCATTATTCTCGGACTTAAACAAGTAACCGACTCGCAATAAACAAGATCTCGATATAATGTCCATGCTTAACGCAGGCACCAAATAACAATTATTTAAGTATAAAACTCTCAACTGCCGCGTGAGTCTCAAATATCAATTTGAGTTCACGGAAAATATCATGTGGGTCATGGTTCTCAAACCTTTTCTGAAGCTCCGATTCCAAACCATACAAGATAGCACACTGAACTATGGAGTACTGATTCTTCCGAGCGAGGTAAACATTCTTTACTTCATCGGTAGCATCAGCTGCAGGCGGGTCACCCAGCGGTGCATCCAGCACATAGGTCAAATTATCAGCATTGAGGACAATCCTCAAATTGCGGAACCAATCCGCGAAGTTGCTTCCATTGTTTTTCAACTTTTCTTTCTCTAGGAACACATTAAAATTGATGGTAGGGGCCGCCATTGATCCTCGAACATATTTGCAATAGTTTAGACTAAGTTTATGACAAACTGAGTTCTAATTAATAGTTAAATTAATCTAGGTGAACTCCCACTCAAAACAATATCCCTCACATTCTTTTAGTGATCACACGAACCAAATCCACCACATCAAAACCGATCATCACGAGAGTTGATGTAGCTTCAATGGAGAACAATCAACATGTTCATCATATCTACTATATGATTCATGCTTTACCTTGCGGTGATCCATGTTCCGAGACCATGTCTGTACATGCTAGGCTCGTCAAGATCAAACCTTAGCTTACGCATGAGCAAATCTGGCTTGCTCATGTTGTATACACTTGCAGAATCTAACACACCCGATCATCACGTGGTGCTTCGAAACAACAAGCTTTAGCAACGGTGCTTACTAAGGATGAACACTTTAAAACTTGAAATTTGTGTGCTTGAGGGATCATCTTATAATGCTACTGTCGTTAACTAAGCAATACAACATGCATAAAGGATTAACATCACATGCAATTCATAATATGTGATATGATATGGCCTTTCTTCTTTGTGCTTCCGATCTCCATCGTCAAGCACGAACATGATCTCCATCATCACCGGCGTTGCATCAAGGTCAATGACGCCGCTCCATGGTTGTCGTCCACCAGCTTCAACTATTACAACTACTTTGAATAGACACGCGGGTCTTAACAGAAAATAAAGAAACCATATGGCTCCTGCCAGTTGCCGTCTTACAATAAGGAACATTGCATACATCAAATATAATCACAATCATGGCCATATCACATCACAGCACACCCCTGCAAAACAAAGTTAGACGCCTCTAATTTTCTTTGCATATTTTATGTGGTTTGGGGAATTCAATAAGTGTCGATCTAACTTACGAACAAGAACCACAACGTTGATGTTTGAACTATCAAGTTCCCGTTGTAAATTGGATCTATACTATAATGGGAGAGACAGACACCCGCAAAGCCACTTATACAATACAAGTTACATGTTGAGCGTGGAGCAAGTCTCATGAACGATGTCATGTAAGGTTAGCCCGGGACGCTTATCCCATCATACCGCAAGATGCAAAGTACACAAGGAGCAATTGATAATAAAAGCACCACCGCCCACAATGACCATTGTGTTCTACTCGTGCAACAGATCTACATATAGAAACGGCTCTAATACCACTGTAGGGGTTTGTAGCATGGAAAACAAAAAGTTTCTACCACATGCAAACAAACAAGCCAAGATCTATCTACTAGATTGTAGCAACGAGTCGATAGAGAAACTAACTCTCGAAGATTCCAAAGTGGTTAACGAGAGCGGATTCTCGTGGGTGATGTAGTCGTACTCTTGCCGATCTCAAGATCGCGTAGACGATCCTTCCGGCGCTGCATTCCGGCAGCGCTTCCGCAGTCGGTCACACGTTCGGTAATCGATGAAGAACTTCCTCTCCCTTGTTCCAGCAGGCAGCGGAGGTTGTAGCACTCTCCTCGTGATTACGACAGCACGACGGCGTGGTACCGGAAGTAGAGGGAAGATCTCGCAGGGCTTCGCCTTAAGCCGGAGAGAGTATGGTGGACTATGAGAGAGGCCTTGGCGATCTAGGGTTTAGAGGCACCAAGGGAGGAGGTTAGGCCGGCGGCTAGGGCTTGGGGAGATCCCCAACTCGGCGGCTAGGGCTAGGGTTTTGGTGGAGAGAGGTGCGTACTATAGGGGGCACCCCTGCCCCTTCTTTTATAGGTGGGAGGGCGCCGGCCAAGGGGAGCGAGTCCTCCCTAAGTCGGCCTCCTTGGCCGGCGGGTGGAGGGAGAGGAACTCCTCCCCAAGTAGGTTTCCTACTCTCCCTCCACCAAGAAAAACTGCCATTTGACTTTTCAAATTGGCGTTTGACTTTTCAAACTAGGATTTAATTTATCCCATTATTTTGCTTAGCCATGATACCTAGTACATGATGCAACTATTCCATATTGTCATGACACATTCATGTACCCTTCCCCTCCGGAGTGTCGGACCTTCCGGAACCTTCAAGAACATTCCCGATGAAAACACTGGAATCATTCCCCAACTCCGAAACAGGACTTTCCTTATATGAATATTATTCTCCGGACCATTCTGGATCTCCCCGTGATATCCCGGATCCCATCCGAGACTCCGAACAACATTCAGTCTCATACTCATCATTCCATAACTACTCAACAACATCGAATCCTTAAGTGTGTCTCCCTACGGTTCGTGAATTATGCGGACATGATCGAGACACTTCTCCGAACAATAACCAATAGAGGAATCTGGAACTTCATATGGATCCCACATATTTCTACGATTACTTTGCGACCGAACAAACCACTTACATACGATACCAATTTCCCTTTGTCTCACGATAGTTTACTTATCCGAGGTTTTGATCGTCGGTATCTCTGCATACCTAGTTCTACCTCGTTACTGATAAGTACTCTTTTCTCGTTCCCATGGTATGTGATCCCTTGTGAGCCAGTCACATGCTTGAAAGCTAATTGGATGACATTCCACCGAGAGGGCCCAGAGTATATCTATCCGTCATATGGATGGACAAATCCCACTCTTGATCCATGTGTCTCAACCCATACTTTCCGAACACTCAATACCACCTTTTTAGCCACCCAGTTACGGTGTGGTGTTTGATGTCATAAAAGCATCCTTCTGGTGATGGTCATAAGCATGATCTCATGATCGAAGGAATTAGGTTACTATGTATCAGAAAGCTTATAGCAATTGAACAATTAAAATGACTTGATATTTATGCTACGCTTATCTATAGGAGTATGTCCACCATATCATTCTCCAAATGTGTTAGACCCCTCCTTTATAAAGGAAAGGATCCCTGTGATTGCAATGCTAGTCCCTGGATCAATGCTAGCATCCACAGTTTAAGATGAAGTACACAGATACAAAGGTCGTTTATTACATTCATTCCAGAGATAAAACATAGTCTTTTACAACTCAGGGCCAAAGGCCTAATACAAGAGTTTATGGAATAAGTAAATAAACATAAGTCCTCATCTTCATGTGCCACAGGCAAGCATGTTGAGTGTAGACTCATGACTCCTATTCATCATCGGAGTAACCTGCAACATCACAAGTTACAGCCACAGAGGGTCAATACTTTGGAATAGTATTGGCAAGTGATACCTTAGTATATTTTAAGTGGACTAGAATACTATATGCATTTTGGCTAAGTGTAGCTTGGCTTGCTTTGCTTGAAAATAGGTTTTTCCTATTAGTTGAAAACACTAAGTTCTTCTTTGTCAAAATCATTCCCAAGGAGCCACCAATAGACATTGAGGTCCTTCACCCTTGTTCACCCACCAATTTTTATTTAGAAGTTGGAGTGATGAGATTCTTGTAGCTTCCATGTCTTGATGCTCAAAAGTGTCCATTTCCTTGGACTAGGCTAAGTACTTAGGTTTTCCATCTGCAGAGGTTGTGCACTTTCCCCACCAGACTTGGTTTCCCAAGACAGGACCTTTCAGAAGCTTTTCCTTAGTCAAAAAGGACGCGCTCCAACCTATCAACCCAACTACCACCAACTGTCCAAGTGACTAAGTTCTAGCAACCTATATGATCATGGCAGAGCCCATATTGCCAAGTGGTTGCACTGTAAGCTTTCTCAACACTTGGCCTCCAAATCTCTTTGTGCCTGGGTGGCATACCACAAGTGAGATACACAACCCAAGTCCATGGCCTTGTGTAACCACTCAACATAACCCAATCATTCCATTCCACCCAGGAGGTTCATTTGACTTAGTTGTTTTGTTAAGAAAACATAAGTCTCTTGACTTAGAATATTTTTATCATAAACCATATAGATGTTCACCACCCTTGTTTGCTAAGTAGCTAGACTAAGCAGAATATGATAACCTAACTTAGGATAATTTCCCTAGCAATTCTACTACTCCATTCTACTTAGGATTTCCCATCTTAGCACTAGGCAAAATATCATGCAATACTTTAGCAAAACATCTAATGCTAGTACAAAACATAGGACATAAATATTGATGAAAATATCACTTGCCTTGGTAGTGGGGAGAGTAGCACTCTTCACAATCACAATCACTAGCAAAATCTACACAAGAAATAATAGCATACAATTACACGCAAATATATACAACCAAAAATAATATGAATGCATGCATGCAAGAATCTACTAGGTGGTGATTTTTGAAAATTCTACCAAGTATGCTCATGAATACAGAAACTTAACATAACACTAAATTTGCCAACTAAACTTATTTGGCATCCATATAATTTACCAAAATAATTTCTACTTAAAATGGCCTTAAAACATGTTCTACAAATAAAATCATTTTTAACTGTTACTATATGCCAAATAAATTGGATATTCTGAAAGGCCTTGTTTTACTGAATCCAACGGTATAAAGTTTGTAAAAATCTAACGTGGCAATCAGAAGTTATAGTTGTTTGAAGTTTGGATCTAAATCTGGTTTAAATTCTGTTTTTGATTTAAACTCTAGCCACGTGTCGCAATCTCACTGGCGCATACCGTTTCGGTTGGATCGCGCTCTGCGGACCACAGGATCTAAGTGGGATCTGGCGGCTCAGATGCGCGCTTACCCCTTCGTTTACAATCTATCCTAGCCCTACGATCTGGATCCAACGGACACAACCATCAGGCCACAAACTGGCGGCGCTAGCGGCGTTGACTGGCGGCGGCGCGTCTGACTACGGTGGCGCCGGCGTTCTAGGTCGCCCGGGGAGGATGGGAGATGCTTACCGGAATCGCAGTGGCGTGCTGAAGCTCGACGTGGTGCTGGCTTGCGAAAGGGCACGCGGAGACGGTCTCTGGAGCTCGTCGGAGTTACGGACGGCGACAGTAGCTTGCAGACGTGGTCCTTGCCGAGGTTTGGCTTCGCCCTAGCACGAACGAGTGGCATCAGTACATGCGCAAGACACAGGCGAACAGGCTCGTGTGAGGGAGGAGGCAAGGGGCGGTCTGGATTTACCTTAATTGGTCGCCGAAGTTTGTCGGCGGCGCAGGTGGTTTCGGCTGTGGACGGAGATGACAACCTGGGTCACTAGCGGCCAAAATAAAAGTATCAGAGGGTGCGCAAGAACATTCTGATCATCCTCGTTTGAACCAGAGAGGGAGGGATGGTCGAGGCTCACCGTATTTGGTCGCCGGAGTTCTCGGTTCTGCGGAGCTTCGAAGGCAATTGCGCGCAGCCTGGCGGCGGAGTGAGCGAGGTGAATGAGGGAGAATGCTTGCGAGGCAGAGAGGGTTTAAATATGCTCAGGTGCGACAGGAAACGCCTGCTGATTAATGGTCAATTACACCGCGCCATTACCGGACTTGACTGTAGCAGCGACGTGGTCGCGGGCGCGGTTTGGGGAGGACGAGGGCTACGTGGACGGGGCCCGCTGGTCAGTGAAATAATCGGAGGGAGCGTGGGGTCTGGCTGTCACCGACCGAGTGCGTGTTCTCGCGCGTGAGAGAGAAAAAGAAAATCCCCGGGTGGGCTTGCTGGGCTCGGTTCGTTGCTGGGCCAGAAACCTAGCGCCTGGCCCTTTTCTTTTGCTTGCTTCTTTTCTTTTTCTATTTCTATTTTCTGGAATGATTTTTGATGTGAATTCAAATCCTTTTGAATTCAAACAAAAATGAGGATCTTTGCAAGGTTCTGTGGTTTCAAATACAGTCATTTAACCAAGTGTTTACCTTGTAAAGGCCTGATCAAGCCTGGGTTTGAAACAAATAGAGACCTGTCTCTAGTTTGTGAATGATTTGAAATAGGATTTAGGAAATTCTATTAAATTGAAA
The DNA here is from genome assembly GCA_910589765.1 of Avena atlantica. Taxonomy (NCBI): domain Eukaryota; kingdom Viridiplantae; phylum Streptophyta; class Magnoliopsida; order Poales; family Poaceae; genus Avena; species Avena atlantica. The sequence continues at coordinate 15,532,168 of OU342736.1, forward strand.
ACTTGGGTTAAAATGTTACACCTAATCTTTCCAACAATGGAGGCAAGCAAACAGGTACCTAAACATTAAAATTTCAAAGGGTGATGGCCATTTGGGGTAAATTGCCCACATGAAATCATAGCTCAAACTTCTGTCTCTAAATGATTTTTGAGAAAACCCTAAATGGTTGAATGATGCAAAAATGATATGAATGAGTTTTGAAACTATGATTTTTGGGATGTTACAAAATGATATGATCTTGTTATTAACAACATCTCAAATGTTCATGATCAAGAAACCATGATCATCTATTAATCAACAAGCTAGTATTAAGAAGAGGCTTTACTAGGGACTCTAATTTAGTTTACAAATCACACAAGTATTAATGTTCCTTGTTAATACTATTATAGCATGAATGTAAACATTTATCATAAACACAAAGATATAATAATAACTACATTTATTATTGCCTCTAGGGCATATCTCCAACAGTAAGGTGGTCTAGTATTTTAGAAAAATGGGACGGTAGCATTCTGAAACAGCATTTTGGTGGTTACTTCACAAAACGACGCGTTTTTTGCGCTCGGAAAATGGAAAAGGGCTTTTCCATGCAACAAAAAGGAAAACTTCCTCCTGCAACATTGTTCTTCATACCAATGTCCACATGCATGCATAATATGGGCACAACAACATTTATAGGTTCATCTTTAGTCCCGGTTGGAGGGATTTCGGCCGGCTGGGCCATGTAGCACTAATGATAGGGGCGAGTGTCGACATTATGTCGTGTGGAGTGTACCTTGTCCCGGATGGTGTCACCAACCGGGACTAAAGATGAACCTTTAGTCCCGGTTGGAGACACCAAACGGGACAAAACACGAGTCAGCACTAATAATAGGGGTGAGTGTCAACATTATGTCGTAAGTGTCGACACTATGCCAAGCTGCTTGTACTATAAATAGGCATCCTTGTGAGTCCAGTCCTCCAGCCAGATTGAGGCATCTCCAATATTTTTTTCGAGAGCAGGGACACCACTACGAAAAGTTTCAGGGAGATGCCGCCAGATCCCAGTCTTCCGGCATCTCCAAGAAACTGGTCATAGAGGCACTCCCTAATATGTGAAATTAGTTAGCTCCCAGGTGTATTGATCTAGTTAGAGAAGTTATAAGCTGCAAGATGGTGTGCGAGAGCAGGGACACAACTACGACCAGTTTCCGGGAGATGCCGCCGGATCCCAGTCCTCCGGCATCTCCAAGAAACTGGTCATAGAGGCACTCCCTAATATGTGACCACGCGCGTTTGGAGATTAGATCTTAATGGTAAGTATGAATCGGGACAACTTCTTCATAGTTCAGGAAAGTCGTCCTACGAATCGGGACTAAAGGCCCCCTTTAGTCCCGGTCCAGCCACAAAACAGCACTAACACTCAAGACATTTATTAATATTAAAAACCGAGACTACAAAACTAGGAGTAAAGGCCCCCCTATATATACTCCCGGTCAAGCCACAAACCGAGACTAACACTCAATACATTTATTAAACTTGGAAAATTGCAAACATTATAAGATATCCCGGCCAGACATGAACTAGACTTACACAATATGAGCATGAACTTCTTGGCATATGTCCTTCCTTATGATCGCTTCAGACGTAACCATGGAGCATCTTCTTTACTTAAAGGAATGCTTGGGTTAGTTTTCACTGTGAAGGGCGGAATTTCATCAAACTTATTATAATCTTCTGGCAAGTCTGTCTTGTCCTCGATTCCCACGATGTTTATTTTCCCTGACAGAACTATGTGACGCTTTGGATCATCATATGATGTATTCTTTTGCATATTTTTTCTTTTTTCGGTCTGGAGGACATGTCCTTCACATAGAAAACCAGAGACACATCATTGGCTAGGACGAATGGTTCATCTCTATAACCAAGATTTTTGAGATCCACTGTTGTCATTCCATACAACTGGTCTATATTTACCCCTTCCCCATTCAGGTTGACCCATTTGCGGCGAAACAAAGGGACCTTAAAAGAGACCCCATAGTCTAGTTCCCATATCTCCTCTATGTAACCATAGTAAGTGTCCTTTTGTCCATTCTCGTCTGTTGCATCAAAGCGGACACCACTATTTTGGTTGGTGCTCTTTTTATCTTGGGCGATCGTGTAGAATGTATTCCCATTTATTTCGTACCCTTGGAAATTCAATATAGTAGAAGATGGTGACGCGGCCAACAAGTATAGCTGGTCTCCAACAGTGGTGTCATTCAAGAGATGTGTCCGCATCCAACCACCGAAATACTTCATGTGTTCATCTATAATCCCTGATTCAGGCTTCCCCGGGTTTTTGGAGCGTATAATATTCTTGTGTTCCTCGATATACGGAGCTGCCAAGGTGGAATTATGTAGAACTGTGTAGTGTGATTTAGTGAAAGAATCCCCGTCCCTACATATCATTGTTTTCTTTCCCAGCGTGCCTTTTCCACTTAGTCTTCCCTCATGCCGCGAGTCAGAAACACTAATCGGCTTAATGTCAGGAATAAAGTCAACATAAAACTTAATGACCTCCTCTGTTCCATATCCCTTGGAGATGCTTCCTTCTGGTCTAGCACGGTTATGCACATATTTCTTGAAGACTCCCATGAACCTCTCAAAGGGGAACATATTGTGCAGAAATACAGGACCGAGAATGGCAATCTCTTCCACATGGTGAACCGGGAGATGTGTCATAATATTGAAGAAGGATGGTGGGAACACCAACTCAAAACTAACAAGACATTGTACCACATCCTTCTGTAACCTTGGCAGAATATCTGGATTGATTACCTTCTGAGATATTGCATTGAGGAATGCACACAGCTTCACAATGGGTACTCGAACATTTTCTGGTAGAAACCCCCTCAATGCAATCGAAAGCAACTGCGTCATAATCATGTGACAGTCATGAGACTTCAGGTTTTGGAACTTTTTCTCTGCCATATTTATTATCCACTTTATATTAGATGAGAAGCCAGACGGCACCTTGATACTATAAAGGACTTCAAAAAAGACTTCCTTCTCTGCTTTGGTAAGAGCATAGCTGGCCCTTTATCCGTCTTGTTCTGTGTATACATGTTCTTTGGGTCTTTCATAATTTGTTGGTGCTCCCGTGCTTCTGGTGTATCTTTTGTCTTCACATACACACCTAGGAATCCTAGCAGGTTCACGCAAATATTCTTCGTCACGTGCATCACGTCGATTGAAGAGCGGACACGTAGGACTTTCCAATATGGCAGCTCCCAAAATATAGATTTCTTCTTCCACATGGGTGCATGTCCTGTAGCGACGTCGTTCGGAACTGATTGACCGCCGGGACCCTTTCCAAAGATTACTTCTATGTCCTTGACCATACCAAATACATCATCACCAGCAGGGAGTTCAGGCTTTTTCCGGTGATCTGCCTCACCTTTGAAATGCTTGCCTTTCTTTCTTACGGCATGATTGGACGGAAGAAATCGTCTATTCGCCAGGTACACAACCTTCTTGCATTTATGCAAATATGTATCTTCAGTCTTATCTAAACAGTGCATGCATGCCTTATATCCCCTGTCTGTCTGTCCTGAAAGGTTACTAAGAGCAGGACAATCATTGATGGTTACGAAAAGCAACCCTCATAGGTCAAATGGCTCCTGTTTGTTCTCATCCCACCCACGTACACCTGGTTTGCCCCACAGCTGTAAGATTTCTTCAACTAATGGCCTAAGGTACACATCAATGTTGTTGCCCGGTTGCTTCGGGCCTTGGATGAGCACTGGCATCATAAAAAACTTACACTTCATGCACAACCAAGGAGGAAGGTTGTAGATACATAGAGTCACCGGCCAGGTGCTGTGACTGCAGCTCTGCTCCCCAAAAGAATTCATGCCATCTGTACTTAGACCAAACCATAAGTTCCTTGAGTCACCTGCAAAGTCTAGGAAGTCTCTCTCGATTTTTCTCCACTGTGACCCATCAGCAGGGTGTCTTAACTTCCCGTCTTTCTTACGGTCTTCTTTGTGCCATCGCAACAACCTGGCATGCTCTTTGTTTCTGAACATGCATTTCAACCTTGGTATTATAGGAGCATACCACATAACCTTAGCAGGAACCCTCTTCCGGAGGGGCTCTCCCTCAACATCACCAGGGTCATCTCGTCTGATCTTATACCGCGCATTTATCTAAATTCTCATACTCCTTACCGCAGTAGAGGATGCAGTCATTAATACATGCATGTATCTTTTGCACATCTAATCCTAGAGGACAGAGAGTCTTCTTTGCTTCGTAGGTACTCTCGTGAAGTTCGTTATGTTTTAAAAACTTCGGCTTCATTATTTTCATCATCTTTTCAAATGAGGAGTCAGTTAGACCACACTCCGCCTTCCATCGCAGCAATTCCAGTGTGGTACCGAGCTTTGTGCTGCCATCTTCACAATTTGGGTACAAAAATTTCTTGTGATCTTCTAACATGCCCTCTAACTTCAACTTCTCATTTTCTGTTTCACAGTCTCGCTTTGCATCAGAAATGACCCTACCAAGTTCATCAGCCGGCTCATCTGATGCCCGTTCTTCACCTCCTTCCTCTTCATTGTCTTCCATTGCAGTATCACTGTATTCAGGAAACATATGATGATAGTTGTTATCATCATCTTCTTCTTCACCGTCTTCCATCATAACCCCTCTTTCCCCGTGCTTGGTCCAACAATTATAGTTGGACATGAAACCTTTCATAATCAGGTGGCCGCGAATGATTTTCGATGAAGATTACTCCTTGTTGTTCCGACATTGAACACATGGACAACGTATAAAACCATTCTCTTTGTTTGCCGTAGCCACATCGATAAATTCATCCACGCCTTTCATATACCCGGGTACACGCCGGTCACCGTACATCCATTCCCGACCGTTCATCAGCATCATATAAGTAAGTTTATCAAAAACAGGACATCATAAATAGTGAAATGACCAATTCACATCGACACATCCATTGTATCGACACATCCATTGTATCAATGACAGAGAAAAGATAAGATTGCTAACCTCGATCGAGGGAAATAAAGAGGAGAGAAAGCTCAAGTGCGTCTCAGACACCTTCTATATTTTTGTTCTATGAGAAATTGAACGGGATCATTCACTCAAACATTTCATCAAACACCTTGAATGCATGCATAGGGAAAAAAACTAGCACACCCCTCACACCTTCCACCAAGAAAAAACAGAGTGGACGCAGAGGGCTGGGGCGTTGCATTTATAGAGGACGGGAGCATACGTCCCGGTTTGTAACACAAAAAGGAACTAAAGGTGTGTGCCACGCCACGTGGCTGACGCCCAACCTTTAGTCCCGGTTTGTGTTACAAACCGGGACGTATGCCCCCCTACCAACCGGGACGCATGCCTCCGGGCCCCGTGCCCGTTTGAACTGGGACACGTCTCAGCATTAGTCCCGGTTCGTGGCAGAACTGGGACTAATGCTGTTAGGAGGCACGAACGGATAGCCTGTTTTCTACTAGTGTTAAGTCCAACCTCTTATTTTGGTTTCAACACAAATTCTTTTATTCTTGTACAGATGCCAAATCGACCATTATGCCATTAGTCTTGCTATATCACTCTACTCCCTCTCCTCTTTATTTAAGTGTTATCTCTGTTCAAATTTCTCCGCACCAGTTTTTTTTTTAAGTTTAAATCTGTGCTTAAATCATTTTCTTGGGCCTTTTCTTGAAATCCTTTCCATTCCTTATTTAATCCTGCGACTATCCAATTTTCATGTACAGCAAGGTTGAGCCATTGCTATGCACCTTCTATTTCTTTCTGTTTTGAAACGATTCTATTCTAGGCCAAATTCTGGGCAACCGGAGTTGTTTTGTTTCAGTTCATAAAGATTCAAGCAAAGTTTCAGCTAGATGGCTAGACACTTGGAAAGTTTTAGAAAATCATCAGCAGTTCAGGTTCAGTAACGTTCAGCGGAAAGGCAGGCTCCCTGTTTGTCGTGTACCTCGCGAGAGCACGCCAGGTCATGTGACCTCCTGCCGAGCTGCCCCACACGCCTCCACCTGCTCCCGCGCCTCCTTGCGCCCCCTCTCTATATCCCGTTCGAGCCCTGCGAACCCTAGACCAACCATGCCGCCACCATGAACCCTATTTTGGCGAGTTCGTTCGCCACCTGACCACTCCGCCGGAGCGACGCCCACCTCGGCAGGAACGCGGAGGAGGCCTCCGTCGATGTAAGGAGGAGAAGGGCCTGAGCACGTCGGGATCGTCGACGCCGTTCCTCTTTCTCGCATTTTATTTTTTTAGGTTGCCATACTATCAAGAGGGTGTCCACCTTGTAATGTTGTGGGGAATCAATTGTTCTTGCACAAACCATACTTGCACCGCCACATCCATCCTATCCATCAGCGAGAGAGTGAGTTTTGGAGTCGTTTGTGCTGTTTTTCTCTAATCAGAATTTCTGGCCAAGGGCCGGAAGTTCCACCCAGGTATCTCTGCGGAATGGGGTCCGATAGTATTTCCGGCCCAACTTCCGGCAAAAGTTCCGCCCCCAATTTAGAACCTTCTGTTTTGAAGTGTTCTATTTGGCTGAAATTCCACCGGAAGTAACAACAGATATTCGGGTTGCAGGCCTGGTCAGGTCTGACCGGATTCTTCGAATGGAATCTCCTCTGCTGTTTCCGCTCAGTCTCTGTGCGAAACTTCCGCCCAGTCAACAGAATTTACGATCAGGTGGTTCACGACCCAGGTGTTTCCTCTCCAAGTTTCGGTCAAGCTCAGTATACTTCTGTATGGGAGTTGTCTATTTGATGTAACTTGGCCCGGAACTTGCGCCGGAAGTTTCACTGGAATTTCCGGTCATGACTGACCGGAATTTCCGATCGAACACTGGAGCGTGTGTCAACGTTCATCGAGCCGTTGGAGGCTCGCTGAGCGGAACATCCGGCTCCCCACCGGAATATCCGGTGGCGTCGCTGACAGCTAAACAGTTCATTTTGAACGGGCCTATTTAAGGTGCCCTTCTTCTTCCTCCCACATAACTCGTCAATTTTCTCTCTCCTCCATTAATACCTGAGCTTCATCTCCCTAGATCTCCCTCCCTAGCCAATCAAACCTCTTGTTCTTTTGAGGAGTGGGAGAGGTGACCTAGATCTGCACTTCCACCAAAGAAGAATTGATTCCCCACACCTATCCTTTGTGGATCTTGTTACTCTTGGGTTCTTGGAACCCCATACGGTGTAGAGCATCCTAGGAGCTAAGGGCATGCGTTGTGAAGCTCTGTTGTGTCGTTGAGGGCCTCCAATTGATTTGTGGAGCTTTTCCCTCAAACTTGTTGTAAAGGTTTCGGTTGGCGCCTTCAAGGTCACCGGTTAGTGGTTGTGAGGCCTCCTTTGTGGTGGTGCTCATCAGAGAAGAAGGTGAGAGCTTTGTGGCACTCGGGTGACCTTGTGTGGCCCCGACACCTCTCCAACATAGACGTAGCATCCTTGGAAGTGAACTACGGGAATTACATGACGTGTCCCCGCACCAGTTATCTCTTTCCTTACCTTTACTGCTTGCTCTTTACCGTTCTTGTGCTCGTTTAGTTCTCTAGCATATAGGTTTTTCATCTAGTTGCATATTTAGAGAACTTATCTTCTTGCCAGGCCTAAAAGTGATTAACAAATTAAAAATTGGTAGTCTCCTATTCACCCCCCCCCCCCTCTAGTTGACCAAAGTTGGTACTTTCACGTGAGAAAAATTATAAACGTCTATTGGATCAAGAAAAGAATATAAAAGAGTTGACCGAACTTTTTGACGTTTTAGGACATGCAACTACACGTTTAGATAAATACGTAAGTATGTTAAAAATCAATATGATATAGATGAAACTCATGCTTTGATTTTAAATCAAAACAATTTCGATCGCAATACTGTTTCTACTAACATTGTTACTAGACGTGCCACAGAGACACATGAACCTCAAAGGCCACCTTGGTATCAAGAAGAATGGGCCTGCAAGACAAGAGAGACTCAAGAAATGTGTCAAGAAGAAGAGGACCTTATCGATCCACAAGATGATATTGATTATGAAGCTGAGATAAGAGAACGTGAGACTTATAATGAAGACAAAGAAGAAGAAGAAGAAAGAGATAAATACAAACAATAGGATTCAGATGTTGAGACGGTTGATCCAAGAGAAGAAACCGAGCATAGAAAGGAAAAAGAAGAGCAGGTTATTATCCCGACTGAAAAACATGTCGGTAAGCAAAAAACTCCAGCAAAGAAGGAAACTAAAAAGGATGCTAGACTAGTAGAAAAGGCAAGAGAAAAGGTAACTCGAACAAGAAAGAAAATTCCTTATCCTAATTGAGTTCGGTATGAACCGGATAAAGCTATTTATGATTCTTTTGCCTAAGCTCTGGGAAATGATCATTTAGAACTTCCTTTAGCTGATGCAATTCAAGTTCCTACTAGTAAAAAGTCTACGTGAGATATTTTTAACAGAAAAAAGAAGGTAACTAAGACTGTTGCAGTTATGACAAGCTTTGTTGATAAGCTTCCTGCTAAGCTTGGAGACCTAGGTATACCAACTATCTCTTGCTCAATTGAAAAAAAAATTGTAATGCTCTTTGTGACTTAGGTGGAGGTGTTAGTGTCATGCCTTACTCCTTATTTAAGAAATTAAATCTTGAAGAGTATTCTCCAACTTTAATTACTTGCAAACAGCTGATAAGACAACTAAACAACCTGTCGATATGATCGAAGATGTTCTACTTAGGATTTATCAACATGCTATACCCAACTGATTTCATTATACTAGATGTTCCCAAAGATGAAAAGTTTCGATCATCCCTGGAAGACCTTTTCTTAGCACTATTGGAGCCAATGTGGATTGATCTAGTGGTAATATTGTCTTGAATATATATGATGATCATATTTTTTGTTATTTTCTAAAGAAACAAGAACAAGGTGGAAAATATATACCATCTCCTAAGCTTACTTTACTTTCAGGCGATAACACTTAGCAGATTCTAGACTCTAGGTGGAAATGTCCCGCCGCGGATAGAACCACTAGTGGAAACGAGGCCTTTGGTTGATGTCGGAAATGGGCTTTAACACCGTTTCTCCTGAACCGCTGTTAGAGGGTGTGCACTAGTGAACGGGGGCTACAATGTGCCACACGGTCCCAAACATGATTTTCCTTGTATTTATGGCCTAAAAAAACATGAACCAATGAGAAGGTACATTGGTGGAACCTCATGCAAGAAAAGCTAGGGGTAGACCTTTCCGGCCCCTATAGAAGGATGTTTCGGAGGGGGGAGAGAGAGACCACATAGCACCGGAAACCTGCAATACGTTCCATGTGGACCTAGGATATGTGTGCAAGTGTCCATATATGCAATATGAGTGATAATAGAAATAAAATGTGTGTTAGAAAGAAGTGGAAAAAAAGGAGGTGGAAAATGAAAATAAATACTCTGTCAGGCTAATGCACACGGCAAACGGTTTGCCTGGTAGCCCTCACCACAAAAAGTTCAATGCCATGTGGCTTTACACGGCAAAGCAGGAATCATCTCTTTCTCGCGATTTTGAAATTATGAAAATTTTGCCTGAAAGATTTCGCGCGTTAATAAAAAGATATGGCACAAAAAAATCGCGTGTAGAATTTTTTTTCAATTCGAAATGGGGCCCTGATTGACAATGAAACACACGGCAGAGAACTCTTTTCCGTGCTTGAGTCCACGGCAAAGGGGTAATACACGGCAGCCACCAATTTTCCGTAGTGGTAGAATGGACCATTTCTGCCGTGTACAATCGTCTGACCTTAATAGGAATTAGTATATTCTTATATTGTTAAAGGGCGTACAGGGGTAAAATATAAAGTTATTTGAAACTAAAAATATGATATATAGTCATCATTTAGTAAGTCTATCCTGAATGTAAGATCACTGTCCTCCATTTTGTTCATGTTCACAAAGCTTTTATTTTGTATAACGCCAGAAACATCTTGCTTTCTTAGCAAGCAACGGACGAAGTAGTATCAAAAGACTTGTCATAGTCCACAATTGATTTGAAGATATGATTTACGTTGCCCTTGGCAAACCGACCGTAGCCACCCCTCTGGTGGTATTCCTGCTGTTTCTCGACGCACCGTATCCTTTGGATAAACTCCAACAGCAATTGGCCTACACATATATAGAATGTTTGATCGTGTGAGAATTTTGTACAGTATTATAGAGAAATTCGTTATAATGGTTTTCAGTAATTCCTATCAAGAAGAAGAGAAACTAGCCGCTGATCAAAATAAACATGCAAAAGGGATTTACCTGTCAACGGCGGTTTTGGTGAAGACTTGGAGCACAGATTCCTCCGTGGTCATCCCTGTCCACCAGCACGCCAAGCTCCTGGCACTCCTTTATCTGTTCTTGTGAAAGGACGTCACCGGCGAGACTTCTTAGATCATCATAGTAGCTGGGTGGGGGCGGTGCCAGGAGCTCAAAGCCACCAAGAGAGGACCTTGCACGGATCTCTCACAGCGTGCCAAGCAGGTCGTCGCTGGCCATGGCCAGGTGCTGGTCAAGGAACGTTTGCACTGGCTCCGGCGCTTGGTGCCCTGCACTGGCTCGAGGAGAGTGAGTAGCACGGTTTCAGTGTTGCTGGCAAGTACTATGCCGTTGAGCGCAGGGGCGGAGATGGAAGGCACCCAACTCCGATGCTAATGCTTCCTTAGTGGTGCTAATTACATAGGCTTTTCCTAATTTTCCTAATTTTAGTCTTAAAAATTAGTAAACATTGGTTACAGTTCAGCTACTAAACCGATGCTACAACACCTGTAGCACCAGGGGCAGATCCGCCCCTAGTCAAGCGCGCTGTCATTGGTGCTTATGCCGGTGAAATTGGAGAACGCGTGGAACCCTGTGAAGCCCTCAATGTATGAGCCAACCGAAGCCAGGTTAGGGACGCCGGCGGCGATGTGATCGAACCGGGTAAGCCCGAAATCCGGAGACCCCGAGCTGGCGACGTTCTTGAATCCGGGCATGAACATGACGTCCGTGCTGTCCGGGTAGCTCAAGAAGCGGAGGACAGTGTCTCCTAAGAGCTGGACCTCCGCCATTACGAAACCATGGCCGAGGTCCATTGGGGCGAAGGCCGGTCATGCTCCAGCTTGGACGCTAGCCGAGAATGCCTCGGCAGCGTTTGCCACACGTACTGCAAGGGCGCGTACCGTGAGGCCGTAGTTGGACGTGAAGCAGCGCGCCATGTCGGCAGAGAAGGACGACACGGTGGCGGCAGCCGCGTCAGTGCAGTGCCGCGCGTATGGTGCGTTGAAGAGGAAGGACAGAGAGCCCGAGCGCGAGCGGAGTACGTGTGAAAGGATCGTATGGGCACCTAGAGGGGGGGGGTGAATAGGTGCTACTTTAAATTTTCTTCTTTTTCAAATTAAGGTTTGACAATAAGGTAAATTCTCTAGATAATGCAACTACGGTGAATTTACCTATATGAGAACAATGCAAGGACTACCACAACACAAAGTAGTAGCAAGTAAATAACGTGCGGTAAAGGATAGAGGTAACCGAAAAGTGGACGCGGAGACACAAGGATTTGTTTCCCGTAGTTCCTTCCTTTTGAGGAAAAGTACGTCTACTTTTGGAGAGGGGGTGGTTTCAAACCACCAACGCCACGAGAGGCCTCCCTTGTTCTCCGATGAATCTCACCCTAACGGGATCGATTCACCTTCCACTATATCGGCAACCTTCAAGGTGGAAGCCGGCACCGTTACAAGTTTGGGGCATACATCCACAACTTAATCGGAGGCTCCCAATTACAACCAAGTTGTCAAAGCAATCAAAGACAAGCTGGTAAGAACCAAAACAAGAACTAGGGTTTCCAAGAAAACACTAGAGAAAAGGGACCCTCAATGAAATGAAGGGGAAATGAAGATCTCTTTTGGTGAAGTAGTAGATCGAGGCTCCTCCTTTGATTCCCCAAAGATCAAGGACTTTGGGTGGTTGAATGAGGAGATCTTGGGAATTTGGGTGGCTCCAATGGACTCCAATGGTGTTCTTGACTTTAATGAGCTGAGCAGTTTGTCCCAAGGTAGGTAGAGGGGTATTTATACCCCTCCACGAAATATGGCTGTTGGAGGCTTTAATGTACCAGTAGTACCGGTGCTCAAGTGGTAGTACCGCTTGCAAGCGGTACTACCGGTCAGGTACCGGACCAGGTACCGGAGATGCTTTAGTTTGTCTAGCCATCTTCAGGTCAGGGCGGTATCGTCCTTGCGGTACTACCCCAAAGCGGTAGTACCGGTCGTATGACGCGGTACTACCGGTCTAGGCGGTAGTACCGGTCCCAAGTACCGCTTGGTACTGACCAAAACGGAGAGGAGTGGATGTTCTTTAGAACGGCCCGGTACTGTCGAGCGGTACGACCGTGTCAAGCGGTAGTACCGCTTGTCTCAAGCGGTACTACCGGTTGGACCGGTAGTGCCGCTCCGTAGTACCGGGTGATACTGACTAGCACACACCCTCCTCAGTTTTGCACTGTACCAACCGATACTAGTACCGGTGTCAAGCGGTAGTACTGGTCGTAGTTTCGGTACTACCGGTTGGCACAATGGTTTTTCACAAAGGGAATTGATATGCCAACCTTTGTGCCACACTCTTATGAAACCTGTGATACACTTAGCACACGATTAAACCGATAAGTGTGTTGTTATCAAACATCAAAATCAGAGGGATAGGAAAATGCTCTTTCAATCTCCCCCTTTTTGGTGTTTGATGACAATACACTTTTGCAAGATGATTTTAATAGGGAGAATATGGAATTTGTAAAATAGAGACGGGGCTCCCCCTAGATGTGTAGAAACGAACCTCCCCCTCTATTTTACAAACCCAACATGGATGCACGAATATTGATACTAGCATTTGAAATCATACCTTTGCATAATAGCATGTGATGAGAGATATATAGACAATAGATAATGCATATCATCACAAGATGGATCCAATGAAATACAAACATAGTCTCATAAGATGGATCCAATGAAATAAAAACATAGTCTCATAAGATGGATCCAAGACATAACCACATAGTCTCACGCATAAAAACTCATACATAACTAGAGGGAAATCGAAGTTCAAGTTCACAAGCAATAAAAGGATCAAGATAAGAACGAGCTTGTGACTTCCCATGCAACACCCGTGCCTAAAGTGCAACTTCTCCCCCTTTGGCATCAAGACACCAAAAAGGGACAAGTGCAAGACTACCGTCCCAACGGTCACTCATCCTCCTCCTCCTCCTCATACCCCAAGATTGCAGCAAACTCCGCAAGTGTAGCTTCCTTGACAGCACCTTGAGTCATCCAGGTAATCTTCCGAGTGCGGCCAGTGTGGAAATGTGCAGTGGCATAAAACTGGCAAATAAGGAGGGGATCAAAGTCATACTGGAACTCCATAATGGGGAACAAGCCAAGGTGAGAGCAGATTTCCTTAGCTTCAGCAAAGTAGTCAAGATTCTTGTCAATGTGCCCCATGTCAATCCACTTCTGAGGCACCACCATCTGGATATTGGTCAAAAGAACCTCATGATAAACACGCTCTTGGAAATCATCATAGAAGAGACTGTCTTCCCTGGCCTCGCTCCGGTTGCGGGAGTATGCATTTTCAATCCGGAGAGCCCTAAACTCTGACTCAGAAATGTCTGACAGTTTCCTTGGCCCAAATGGCCCAGAGCTGGGAATTTTGGTACGCCCAGTGGAAGGGGGGCGAGAGGGAGGGGCGCTGCCACGCCCAGCAGAGCGCTTGGTAACCCCTTCACGACCCCCACGACCACCTCGAGTGGCAGGCAACTTGGAACGGTGTCTTGGCTGTGGCATAACCTCTTCCTCAGACTTCGTCTCTTCCTCAACAATCTCACGGCTAGTCTTGGAATGCTTGCGCGCACCCCGAGAACCACCTGCATCTGTGAAAGCACAAGGGAGGATAGCAAGGGGGTAAGGTGTTGGGCCACGCAGAGATAAAACAAAACTTTTCCTCTAACGTGGTGATCCCAAGACCTAGCTGAGGTAGAAGGCCACGAGGTTTACCACTAGACGCGCGGTTGCGGATTACTGATGAAGCGCGTCAGTTGATGCAGTGCAGTCCTTACGATCCGATCGTCCTGGTGCTGATCGTACAGCACCTCTGCTGGTATCCACACGTACAAGGAGGAGCGCCGGCGGCGAACTGCTAGGTTCGTTACGGCGGCTGGACTGCTGTGGAGCTAGGGTTTCCAGCACATGGAATGACCTAACCGAACAACGATTAACCTTTCTGGGTTACTGTGCTCCACTATATATAGGGAGTGAACGTGGGCTCTGCTCGCGCGACCCATTCACTAAAGCCCATATAAAACTAGTCACCGTGAGTCCAACTCACTAACTCAGTCCTAATCCGGTTTAGGTCCAACCCAACCAGATTATATGTTCAGATCCAATCCGAACTTGCTCCCGCTCTTAAGTGTGTGACCCCGCAGGCTCATGGTTACTTGGACACGATTAGAGTCCGACTCACAATCGATCAATCGGCATCGGCTCCTAGCAGAACTTGCCGATTCCCAAGTACCAAAGAGTCATGACGACTTGCCTTTTCAATGCGACTTACGTCTGAGTCCCTTTTGCCTCACGATATACCTTGTCAGACTATAGGCGAATATATGTCATCCCTTAAATAGTCCGACTCTCTTCTCGATCCGAGATAAGTGATTTACCCGACTAACTCTTAGCCGATCGCCTCGGTTAACACTTAACCGAGTCGTGCATGGCCATGCTTTCCGAATCATATCTCACTAGAGGGCCCAGAGAATATCTCTCCGAGTGGAGGGGCAAAATCCCATCTTGGTTATTCACATCACGCAGCTTGATTCTCAGTCGACCCGAACCCTGCTTTTATAACTGCCCAGTTACGGATCAGCGTTTGACAGAACCTAAGTCGGTGATCCTCAACTCGGACTATGCAACAACCTCAGGTCTAAGGATTACATTGATTGAGATATACAAATGATAGCTAAGTTCGTTGTACCTCAATATGGGTCAATCCGACTCGCTAAACTCTTTAGCCTAGTCTGTGTAAGTTGGAATAGCATCTCCATGCCCATGACAAGTGGAACCGAGTCATCAAGCCAACTTTCACATTGGTCTAAGTTGTGTGTCCAGCACAACCTCAATGACCAAGGATATTTAGTACAAACAACATGAATGTATAGTTCCACAACTGAATCACATATTCAATGATACACATCAGATGTTTATACAAGGACTACTTAATAACTTTATGAATACTATGGGAAATATCATCATACATGATTGCCTCTAGGGCATATTCCCAACAGTCTCCCACTTGCACTAGAGTCAATCTTCTGACATCACATGTCTAAGCATCTAATGCCCATGGCTCTCAGGTGCGCCTCATGCTTCGGCTGGGGTAACGACTTTGTCAACGGATCTGCAATATTTGCATCCGTGTGTACCTTGCATAACTTGATATCACCCTGATTCACGAACTGGCGAATTAGGTGGTACCGCATGA
Organism: Avena atlantica; assembly: GCA_910589765.1. Taxonomy (NCBI): domain Eukaryota; kingdom Viridiplantae; phylum Streptophyta; class Magnoliopsida; order Poales; family Poaceae; genus Avena; species Avena atlantica. The sequence goes on from OU342736.1 coordinate 15,547,695, forward strand.
GTATGTGCTTGTTCTTCTGGTGTTGTCTAGGTTCCTTGGCTTGTGTAATAGCACCATTTCTGTCACAATATACGTCCAACGGATTGGACGAGCCCTGAACCACACCAAGATCCATGAGGAAATTCCTCATCCAAACAGCTTCCTTTGCTGCCTCCGAGGCGGCAATATACTCAGCCTCTGTTGTAGACGCAGACACAGTCTCTTTCTTGGAACTTTTCCAGCTCACAGCACCTCCGTTTATAATAAACACGTATCCGGATTGCGAACGAGAATCATCAGAGTCGGTAAGATAACTCGCATCTATGTAACCCTTTACACTAAGTTCATCTTCACCACCATAAACCAAGAACATATCCTTAGTCCTTCTCAAGTACTTTAGGATATTTTTAGCCGCTGTCCAGTGGATCTCTCCAGGATCAGCCTGGTATCTGCTCACAACACTTAGAGCATAGGAAACATCCGGCCTAGTACAAATCATGGCGTACATGATGGATCCGACTGCAGAAGCATATGGAATCGCACTCATCCGACTTCGCTCATCAGTTGTCGAAGGACACTGAGTCTTGCTAAGTTTTACACCATGGGACATCGGTAAGAACCCCTTCTTAGACGATTCCATGTTGAACTTTTTCAACACTTTGTCCAAATAAGTACTCTGACTCAATCCAATGAGCCTCCTTGATCTATCTCTATAGATCCGGATTCCGAGGATGTATGTTGCCTCACCCAAGTCTTTCATTGAGAAACTCCTTTCCAATGATTCCTTGGTTTCTTGCAACATCTGGACATCATTTCCAATCAGTAATATGTCATCCACATATAAGATTAGAAAATTTACTTTGTTCCCACTAAACTTCTTGTACAAACAAGAATCATGATCACTCTTGATGAAGCCAAACGATTTGACTACCTCATCAAAGCGAATATTCCAACTCCGAGATGCTTGCTTCAACCCATAAATGGATTTCTGAAGTTTGCATACCTTGTCAGCATTAGCCAGATCGACAAAACCCTCGGGCTGTATCATATACACGTCCTCGGTTAAATTTCCGTTAAGGAAAGCCGTTTTGACATCCATCTGCCATATCTCATAGTCGAAATAGGCCGCTATAGCTAACATGATCCGAACTGATTTAAGCATCGCTACGGGCAAAAAGGTCTCGTCGTAATCAACTCCTTGAACTTGTCGGAACCCCTTCGCGACAAGGCGTGCTTTATAGATTGAAACATTTCCATCCATATCAGTTTTCTTCTTAAAGACCCATTTGCACTCGACGGGTCTTGCACCGTCTGGCAGATCAACCAAGTTCCAAACTTGATTTTCATCCATGGACTTTATCTCGGATCTCATGGCTCCAAGCCATGACTCGGAATCAGATCCCACCATCGCTTCCGAATAATTTGCCGGCTCATCACTGTCTAACAGTAACACATCACGAACACTTCGTAATCTTGCCGACCTTCGTAGTACAGGTGCTGCTGTCGGCTCAGCTGCCACGATCGGCTCAACCTCCAAGGTTTTTGCCGATTCGCTATTAGCCGATTCCTCTCGAATTTCTTCGAGTTGCACCGTGCTCCCACTTACTCCCCGACTGAGAAACTCTTTCTCAAGGAAGACACCGTTCCGAGCGACAAACACTTTGCCCTCTTCTCGGTTGTAGAAGTAGTAACCCAAGGTTTCCCTCGGATACCCCATGAAAATACATTTATCCGACTTGGCCGTAAGCTTGTCCGACTGAAGTCGCTTGACAAAAGCTTCACAACCCCAAATCTTAAGAAAAGACAAACTCGGCTTTTTGCCTGTCCACATCTCATGCGGTGTCTTCTCTACCGATTTTGATGGTACTTTGTTTAGTGTGAACGCCGCTGTTTCTAGACAATAACCCCAAAATGATAAAGGCAGATCTGTCCGACTCATCATTGATCGTACCATGTCCAACAAGGTCCGATTCCGCCTTTCCGAAACACCATTCCTTTGTGGCGTTCCTGGCGGAGTAAGTTGAGGAACTATTCCACAACTTTTCAGATGGTCATCAAACTCATGGCTCATGTACTCGCCTCCTCGGTCCGACCGAAGAAACTTTATTTTCTTGCCGAGTTGATTCTGTGCTTCATTCTGGAATTCTTTGAACTTTTCAAAGGCTTCCGACTTATGTTTCATTAAGTAGATATATCCATACCTACTCAAATCATCAGTGAAGGTAATGAAGTACTCATAACCACCCCTGGCTGTCGTGCTCATTGGTCCACATACATCACTATGTACTAGTCACAACAAGTCGGACGCCCTTTCGCAACTCTTTGCAAAAGGTGTCTTGGTCATTTTGCCGAGTAGGCAAGATTCGCATGTCTCGAACGACTCCAAGTCGAACCAAGTTAGGAGTCCATCATCATGGAGCTTCTTCATGCGTTTCCAACTTATATGACCAAGCCGACAGTGCCAAAAGTAAGTCATATTCAGATCATTTGGTTTTAATCTTTTAACATTTATGTTATAAACCGACTCACCATCAAGATTCAAAATAAATAACCCGTCCTGGACGGGTGCAAAGCCGTGAAACATATCATTCAAATACAAAGAACAACCATTATTCTTGATATTCGACTCATAGCCTTGCCTCATCAAACATGAAGCAGAAATAATGTTTCCACTGAGCACTGGAACATAATAACAATTATTTAGTTCCATAATGAATCCGGAAGGTAAATGAAGTTGCATCGTGCCGACTTCCAACGCAGTAACTCTTTCTTTGTTGCCGACTCGAATATCAACCTCGCCTCTTGCTACGCTCCTAGTTCTTACCAGTCCCTGCAACGAGTTGCAGATGTGAATAACTGATCCGGTATCATATACCCAAGAACTATTAGGTGCATCAGCAAGATATATGTCTATAACATTGCAAACAAGTGTACCTGAGTCGGAAGTCATACCTCCACTCTTGGCTTTGTCGGCCAAGTACTTGCTGCAGTTCCTCTTCCAGTGGCCATCCGCCTTGCAGTAGAAGCAAGTGGATCCGGCTGAAGGAGATGGCTTAGTCCCTGAGGAAGCGCTTGGGACAGGGTCCTGAGCCTGCTTTCCTCCTGACTTAGCCTTCTTCTTAGTCCAAGAACTCTTCTTGAACTTAGCCTTATTCTGCACCATCAACACTTGACTGGTGCCCTTCTTGAGATCCGCCTCTGCCTGCTTGAGCATCCCATGCAATTCAGTGAGCTTCTTATCCATACCATGCATGTGGTAGTTCGAAATGAACTGCCCATATGCACTAGGAAGAGAGTTCAGAATTATATCCGTAGCGAACTCTTCGCTTATGGGGTAGCCAAGCCTCTCCAGAGACTGCACGTAACCAACCATTTTGATCACATGCGGACTCAGTGGATCACCATCCTTAAGCTTGCAACTCAGCAAAGCCTGAGAGACTTGATACCTCTCAGTCTTCGCCTGAGCCTGGAACATACTTTTGAGGCTTTCGATCATATCGTAGGCCTCAACATGCTCGAACTGCTTTTGCAAGTCCGGTTCCATGTGAGCAAGCATAAGACAGCTAATATCCGTGGACTCATCCTTAGCCCGACGGTAGGCATTGGTGGCTGCAACAGTCGCATTCTCATTCGGCTCATCTGGAAGTGGGTTGTCTAGGACATGGTCCTTCTTTTCTTGTTTGAGAACAATTCTCAGATTTCGATACCAGTTGGTAAAATTAGTGTCGTTCAGTTTATCTTTCTCAAGAATGGTTCTCAACGCAAAACCGGATATCTGAGAGTGACTGCTACTTGGTGCCATGATCTACAACAGAAAGTATGCAAAACACTTAAGACATGTATTCATAAAAGAGCAAGCATATTAAACATTTTAATATTTTATGCTCCCACTAGAACCAACACCCCTCCGATGGTTACTTAGTGATTCAGGATCCTAAATAAGCAAGTCGGCTAGTGAGCTTTAGCATCACCGCTAGCCGCCAAGTGATCTAGGTAGACAACTCCTTGTCAATCGCATCTCATGCGACTCCTGTTGGACGGGTGGCATCACATGCCCCGGCTCCCATCCGACCTTTCCCCGAGTCCCACAACCGTTGTGATAGACCCGTCTAGCTTACCGAATGTTTCTGCAGTAAGAGTCCGACTCGAACCCACCTAGTCGGAAAGAATTGGCAGCACCTCAATTTTATGAGCCCACTACCAAAAATGTCCGACTTGTGATGGTGCAAACACTGGCGGGAAAACCGACTAGACCTTCTTTGAGGGATTAAATTTTACCGACTATCTAATAGAGGTAAAACTGAGACATAACAATAACACAAAACAAAGCAATTATAATGTGAAATGGTATGGCTCTCTTCATGGCGATCTCCATCTCCACAAAGCCTGTAATCCGACTCGTGCCAACTCTTGTCACTTGCCGTCTTACTCCATGTCGCCGACATGTATAACGCCTTGCATGCCTTCCGGGTTCTCTAACAGCTACACTAGCTTAGTAAATTAAATTACATAGAGAATCCGACACGCAGGTCGTTATACAATAAAATGACAGCACCTAGGCTCCAGCCGGCTGGCAAAAACCGTGATTCGCAGATCACGTATGGATTACACACATACATCACATGCACATGAACCATACCATTCACAACTTCCTGCAAAAACAAGTTATGCATAGATACAATATCTACCGGCGTTGTGAAACTCGCAACGACATCTAAGGCGCTACGACAGGGCAAAGCCGGCGGTCCGAACATGGATTCCGACTATCGTTCCGATTCGATCAAACTTTTTGATCTTAGATCACCGCTTCTGGATTTACGTGTCACAGTCTACCCCGATGGCGGAAGCCGACCGGTAGGGGTATGTCGTTCCACGACCTCAGCAGTATGATCACGGAAATCAGATCTACCATTCCCCGAGTACAGTTGATCCAATCAACTTCATACAAAACCGATCTATCTCATAGATCGACCACCAAAACAGCACATAGATCTCATCTATAGCCTACCGCATATCTCATATGCGAGATCTCGAGCCTAAAACCAGAAGCTATCGCTCTGATACCACTGTTGGGCCACGCAGAGATAAAACAAAACTTTTCCTCTAACGAGGTGATCCCAAGACCTAGCTGAGGTAGAAGGCCACGAGGTTTACCACTAGACGCGCGGTTGCGGATTACTGATGAAGCGCGTCAGTTGATGCAGTGCAGTCCTTACGATCCGATCGTCCTGGTGCTGATCGTACAGCACCTCTGCTGGTATCCACACGTACAAGGAGGAGCGCCGGCGGCGAACTGCTAGGTTCGTTACGGCGGCTGGACTGCTGTGGAGCTAGGGTTTCCAACACATGGAATGACCTAACCGAACAACGATTAACCTTTCTGGGTTACTGTGCTCCACTATATATAGGGAGTGAACATGGGCTCTGCTCGCGCGACCCATTCACTAAAGCCCATATAAAACTAGTCACCGTGAGTCCAACTCACTAACTCAGTCCTAATCCGGTTTAGGTCCAACCCAACCAGATTATATGTTCAGATCCAATCCGAACTTGCTCCCGCTCTTAAGTGTGTGACCCCGCAGGCTCATGGTTACTTGGACACGATTAGAGTCCGACTCACAATCGATCAATCGGCATCGGCTCCTAGCAGAACTTGCCGATTCCCAAGTACCAAAGAGTCATGACGACTTGCCTTTTCAATGCGACTTACGTCTGAGTCCCTTTTGCCTCACGATATACCTTGTCAGACTATAGGCGAATATATGTCATCCCTTAAATAGTCCGACTCTCTTCTCGATCCGAGATAAGTGATTTACCCGACTAACTCTTAGCCGATCGCCTCGGTTAACACTTAACCGAGTCGTGCATGGCCATGCTTTCCGAATCATATCTCACGAGAGGGCCCAGAGAATATCTCTCTGAGTGGAGGGGCAAAATCCCATCTTGGTTATTCACATCACGCAGCTTGATTCTCAGTCGACCCGAACCCTGCCTTTATAACTGCCCAGTTACGGATCAGCGTTTGACAGAACCTAAGTCGGTGATCCTCAACTCGGACTATGCAAAAACCTCAGGTCTAAGGATTACATTGATTGAGATATACAAATGACAGCTAAGTTCGTTGTACCGCAATATGGGTCAATCCGACTCGCTAAACTCTTTAGCCTAGTCTGTGTAAGTTAGAATAGCATCTCCATGCCCATGACAAGTGGAACCGAGTCATCAATCCAACTTTCACATTGGTCTAAGTTGTGTGTCCAGCACAACCTCAATGACCAAGGATATTTAGTACAAACAACATGAATGTATAGTTCCACAACTGAATCACATATTCAATGATACACATCAGATGTTTATACAAGGACTACTTAATAACTTTATGAATACTATGGGAAATATCATCATACATGATTGCCTCTAGGGCATATTCCCAACATAAGGGCACAAGAACAAGGAGCAAACGAGAGAATCAAATATGAAGCAGAAAAAGGCGGTCAGTTTGGGCCGATATTACCGGACCTGACGACTGGTAGTACCGCTTGCAAGCGGTAGTACCGGAAAAAGTTCCGGTACTACCGGTTGAGTGGCACAAGTTCGTCAGATCTGATGGAAACGGACCAAATTGACGGCATTAAACTATAAATAGATGATTCTACTCGGTAATAGGGAAGCATATGGCAGTACAACCTTTCAATATGTCAATTTCTCCACAAATCTAAGCCAAAACCTAGATCTAAGGAGAAAAGCAAATGGAGAGAGAAAGGGCGGTTGTACCGGGATCCATGGCGGTGGAAAGAGGTGGGAGCCCGCCAAGAGGCCGAATCCAAGGGGGATCCGGGAAGAGGAAGGCGTGGCACGGCTCCGACGCTTCAAGATCTCCGGCGGCGGCGCGGGTATGAGTGGAGGGGCGTGGGGATGAATGATGCACTGAGGGGTGCCTCCCCACGCGTGTCCAATATATACCAGGAAAACGCCGACCGGTAGTACCGCTCGTAAGCGGTAGTACCGGTTCCCCAACCGGTAGTACCGGTGACCAGTAGTACCGGACATGTGGGCGGTAGTACCATTCCTAGAGCAGTTCTTCCAGGAGATGACCTGGGAACTAACCAGGTCCGGTAGTACGGCTCCCTCATCCGGTTGTACCGGTCCCATCTGATTCCAAATGCTAGGAAACAAAGGTGATTCTTGTGCAGATAGAGAGGGGGTTTTCGTGAGGGAGTAAGGAGGCTTGGGTTAAGACAAGTGAGCTGGGAAGCACATGCACTCTAAAAATCGAGGAAAAAGCCAAACTAGAGTGCATGAGACTAAGAATGATGAAGGCAATTCATAAGATGACAATCATGAGTAAAAATCAAATCAAAGATGACAAACACGAGTACGCACATCAACCTATCGATTGAGAGGGGGGCAGTGGCCTAGGCCACCATATTTGAGTACCACGAAGATATATCTTTGGTCCATTACCGAAACTCATCATTAAGCTCACATATCACAAAATGATATTAAGAGGAATGATTTTGTTTACTTTGCGCATAATGGGGGGAGGGATGGTCCAATCAATTAGGACTGCACTCCCCCTATGTCCATGCCTACACCTAAACCAAATATGGATCGAGTATTAGGTGAGAGTGCAAGATAGTCAAGTCAATCTCCTTGAATCTACGATATTTATTTCATTCCTCAAATAGCAAAACCTTGCTTCATCAAGTGGCTTCGTGAAGATATCGGCAAGTTGATCTTTGGTAGAAACATAGGATAGATCAATATCACCTCGAGCAACATGATCTCTAATGAAGTGGTGACGAATCTCAATATGCTTTGTCCTTGTGTGATCCACCGGGTTGTATGAAATTTTGATGGCACTTTCATTGTCACATAGAAGAGGCACTTTGTCACAATGGACACCGTATTCCTTTAAAGTTTGCCTCATCCACAGCAATTGAGTGCAAGCACTAGCGGTAGCAACATACTCGGCTTCAGCGGTGGAGATATACAATTTTGCTTCTTAGAAGACCAACATACCAAGGACCTACCAAGGAATTGGCAAGCCCCGGATGTTGATTTTCTATCATCCTTTTCCCCCGCCCAATCCGAATCCCTGTATCCAAAAAGAGCAAATGTTGAGCCTGGAGGATACCAAAGACCATAAAATGGGGTATGAACTAAATATCGAAAGATTCTCTTGACCGCCATTAAATGGCTTTCCTTAGGAGCCGCTTGATATCTTGCACACACACCTACACTCAACACAATATCGGGTCTAGATGCACAAAGGTAAATCAAAGAACCAATCATAGACTGGTATACCTTTTGATCCACATCTTTACCATCTGGATTTTGTTCTAGATGAGTCTTTGTATCCATGGGAGTAGGAGCTCCATCCAAATCTTGAATTTTGAATATCTTGAGCATATCTTGAGTATACTTGGCTTGGTTGAAGAATTTTCCTCCTCTAACTTGCTTGATCTCAAAGCCAAGAAATACTTTCAACTCCCCCATCAAAGACATCCGGAACCTACTAGTCATAAGATTTGAGAATTCATCATTAAAAGCTTTGTTAGATGAGCCAAAGATAATATCATCAACATATATTTGGCATACAAAAAGCTCCCCATTGACCCTCTTAGTAAAAATAGTGGGATCGATTTTGCCAACCTCAAAGCCACGGTCAAACAATAACTCTCTAAGGTGCTCATACCACGTATGTGGGGCTTGCTTGAGCCCATAGAGCGCCTTATCAAGTTTGTAGACATGGTTTGGGAAGTTGGGGTCCTCAAATCCCGGGGGTTGATTAACATATACCAATTCATTTAAAGGACCATAAAGGAATGCACTTTCTACATCCATTTGTTGCAACTTAAAGTTATGATGTGCCGCATAAGCAAGAAGGATATGGATGGACTCAAGGCGAGCCACGGGTGCATAAGTCTCTCCATAATCAATGCGTTCAATTTGAGAATACCCTTGTGCAACCAATATAGCCTTGTTCCTTACTATAATTCCATGCTCATCTTGCTTGTTCTTGAATATCCACTTTGTTCCAATAACATTGCGGCAATCCTTTGTCTTCTTAACTAACTTCCACACTTTGTTTCTATCAAAGTTGTTGAGCTATTTGTGAATAGCTTCTAACCAATCCAAATCTTCAAGAGCTTCCCACACTTTATTTGGTTCAATCATGGAGATGTGTGCTTGGTGTTCACTGAACCTCTTCAGTTGTGCTCTTGTGGAAATACCTTTCCTTAGATCTCCAACAACATTTTGGAGGGTGTGGTCTCTTATTTCCAACATTCTTTCCTTTCTAGCTTCGCGACGAGCGTGGATCTCCGCATTGTTTCTTGGAGGACCCTCTTAATCATTTTGATCCTCGTCTTGACCATCATATTGACCTTGATCATTATTAGAACCATCCTCTACATCAGGAGGCAAGGATTGACCTTGGTCTTGATCAAGTTCTCTTCTAGCATCAATTTGATCTTGTCTCAGAACAGTTTGGATGGATCTTCCTTGACAAATTGACTTGGCACCACTTGACAACCCATCGAATGGACCAAGCTCCCTTTTAGTAGAGTTCACACATTGATCACTATGTTGAGGGTCCACATCTTGTCTTTGGCTTGAGTCAATGTCCTCTTCGGTGGATGGAGCAAGTTGAGGTTGTGAAGATGAGGGCTCCACTCGAGTGGAGCATAGTTCTTATCGATCCTCCACAAGGGCTTCCTCAATGGGGTGGATATATCCCACAACCATTCTTCCTATGGCATCCTGAGTCATTTCATCATCTGCATCACAAGCATCAACACGCTCCCCTTGGGGACCATCATATTCTTCAAAGGTCAAACTACAAGATTCTATGACGGCTCCGGAGAGCTTGTCATAGATTCTATAAGTGTGAGATTCGAGACCATAGCCAACAAAAATACCCTCTAATGCTTTAGACTCGAATTTAGACAAACGAACACCTTTGATGAGATAGAAACACTTACAACCGAACACCCGGAAATAAGATATGCTAGGCTGTTACCGGTAAGTATCTCATATGGAGTCTTGTTGATTTTCTTGCGGAGGTAGAGTCGGTTTTAAGCATGGCAAGCGGTGGAGATGGCTTCGGCCCAAAAGTTGTATGGATATTTAAACTCGCCAACATGGTCCTAGCCATCTCAATAAGAGTCCGATTCTTCCTTTCGGCAACACCATTTTGTTGAGGGGTGTATGCAGCGGAATATTGATGTTTAATCCCCTCATCACTAAGAAAATCATTCAAGGTGTAGTTCTTGAAATCGGTGCCATTGTCACTTCTTATAATCAACACGGGAACATTGTATTGCCGTTGAACAAAGTTGATGAAGTTGATAAAATTCTTTTGAGTTTCACTCTTCAACTTGAAGAAATAAACCCAAGAGTATCTTGAAAAGTCGTCAACAATAATCAAACAATATTTCTTCCCTCCAAGACTTGCATGAGATGGAGGACCAAATAGGTCCACATGGAGGAGTTCCAAGATCTTGTTAGACTTGATTTCGTTCGTGGGCTTGTGAGGAGCGTCATGCATCTTCCCTAGAACACATGCCCTACAGACACGATCTTTGGCAAAGGAAACATTTTATTTTAGTCCAACTATATGGCCCTCTTTATGGAGACTTTGCAAAGTTCTCATATTGACATGGGCTAGTCGGCGATGCCATAACCAACCCACATCGGCCTTTCCGAATAAGCACATCGGACCTGTAGTGGTTTGCTCCGAGAAGTCCACCACATACAAGTCATGTTCGACGTGCCCAACGAAAGCGACCTTGAGAGACTTGCTCCGCAAGAGGACCACAATATCTACATCAATGAAGACGGCAAAGCCCATCTTACCAAGAACAAGGACAGAAAGTAAATTGTATCCAAGGGTCTCAACAAGCATGACGTTCACGAGTGTAATGTCGTGAGCAACCACAACCTTGCCGAAACCCATTACCTTAGACTTTGATTTGTCGGCATATGTCACGGTAATTTGATCATCATTAGGCTTTAACTCCTTGACAATAGACGAGCTTCCAGTCATATGACTTGTGCAACCACTATCAAGCACCCACTTTGACCCTCCGGAAGCATAAGTCTACAAAAGATCAAGCTAATTTTTAAGTACCCATTTTTCAATGGGTCCTCTTTTGTTAGCAACAAGGGTCTTGGGAACCCAAATAGACCAAGCAATATAACCATCATAAGGACCAACATATTGTGCATGCACATCACCATAGTAATCACGCATTAGAACATAGTGAGGGTTAGCACTTCCCGCAAAGTCATCATGTGACATAGTTTTACCACTTGTGGTCTTACTCTCCACAATGGTCTTGTTGGTCTCTTGTGTGGGCTTGTCCTTCTTCTTCTTATTGTTCTTCTTCTTGGTTTTGGAAACAAAACCAATGCCCCCTTTATCACCACTATGCCTTTGCTTACTCAAAAGATCATCAATGGACTTGTTGCCTTGTGGAAATGTGGCCTTAGCAAGCTCCCCCTTCAACCTAGCATTCTCTTCAAGAATAGTTGTGCTACTAGAGGGAATGAAGTTACTAGGTGAAGGAATATTGGCCAATTGAGTTTGAAGCGTTTCATGGGACTTTGTGAGTGACAAGAATTCACTCTCCAAGGCCTTGTGGGCCTTGTTAAGCAAACTAAAGTCCTCGGCAAGTTTTTCATGAACCACACCAAACTCAACCTTGTCCTTTTTAGCTCTTTTGTATTTAGCAATAGCATGATCACGCTCTTTGATGAGTTTTTTAACAATAGTGTCATTGGCCTCATCAATCCCTTCAAGTTTTAATTCAAGTGACAACCTAGTTTCTTGTTCTTCTTCTAGAGCATTGTTTAGGGCCTCTAGCTCAATCATATGTTCATGCCCAAGTTTGCATATTACATCTAGAAGTTCTTGAGTATGTGAGAGTTGATCTAAGATGTTTCCAAAATGTAGCTTAGCATCACCTTCTAGGTTAGTCATAAACTCATCAAAGTTAATTAATTCCTTTTTAACATCAAGAGACATCTCATCATCAATTTCATCATTATCTAAGTGGGTAGAGCGGGATGATGAGGATACCTCTGTTCCTCTTGCCATAAGGAAAGTGGCGTTCTTCGTGGAAGAGTTCTCATTTGGAGAATCGAAGAGTGAGAATGTCGGAGTATAGGTGGTGGCTAGAGCAGCCACACCATGAGAAGTTTCCTCTTCCTCATCTTCATCATCTTCATTGTCGTAGGAGTACTCTTCATGATTGATCAAGACAATTTCTCCCGACTTCTTGCTGATGGGATTCTTTTTGATGAAAGGTTTCTTGTAAGGTGCCTTGAGAGTATTCTTCAACACAAGCTTACCACCATGATCTTCTCTCTTCTCATAGGGGCAACTAGCCACAAAGTGGTAGCGGTCACCACAATTGAAGCAAGTTCTCAACCTAGTGGTATTCTCTCTTTTCCCATTTGGATTGCTTCTCCGTTCCATTTCCATCTTGGCCTTGGCGGGGTTCTTCCAAAAGTTCTTTGCATAGAAAGCCATATATTGACTATGAGCAATCTTGACTTCATCTGGATGGTCCACGGAAAACCCTTCATCACTATCATCTTCATCCCCATGGTCCACAACTTTGGCCTTCAAAGCAACATTGACAACATTGCTCATACCAAGGGCACGAGCATGGGCATCTTTGGCATTATTGGCGGCAACCTTGAAAGTAGCCATCTCTTGCATAACTTCATTTGAGGTCATGAGATGGTAGTTGTGTCTTCCTTGTAGGCTCTTCAAGTCGGTGGGCTCAAAAGGCATGAGTGTACTCACATATTTCCTTTTTATCCATGCATCATCCACATGTGCGGCACCCACATTCCTAAAAGCGGTGGCGGTGGTCTTGAGCCTTCGGTACATGTCTTCGTGACCTTCACCTTCTTTCATGTAGAAGCCTTCGGCTTCATTGCTTAGAGCATCATATCGGTTCCTCCTCATACTCTCATTTCCAACAAACAACATAGTGAGAGCATCCCAAGCTTCCTTGGCAATGCTAAAGTTCTCAATGTGAGGATAATCCTTTGTCCCCAAACCTTGTTGAATCATATGCAAAGCAGTGGCATTGAGTTGACTATTAACAATCTCTCTTCTTGTCAAGTTGTTAGGATCCCCAATAAAGAGTCCATGCTCGATGATGTTCCATAGTTCAATGCAAGAGCTGCGCATATGAGTCCTCATTAGTGATTGCCATTGAGCAAAAGTAGCAGATTCTTCAAGATTAGGTGGGTCACCTCTATTGTATACATGAGGGTGAGGGATTGGAGGGTTGTTGGGAGAGTACCATGAGTCACGGTTCTCACCCTTCCCACCATCATTGTGTGTGTGGAGGAATTAATGTTGTCTAGTTTACCCCCGACCACCATACCCTCGGGGGATACCAACGTATTCTCTTTAGGTAAAATGTATGGTTGATCCTCTTGAGGAAATGGGGGTGATGAGCCTTCTTTGTCTTTAAGAAGTTGCTCGAGCATCTTCTTAACTTCGTTGACCAAGGAAGAGCTCAATCTTGTTTCCACGTTTTTGAGATCTTCCATGGTCACCGGTGTCGACTCACTACCACCATCCCCTTCGTTGCTACCCATATTCTCTTAGGCGGTAAAGCCCGAATAAAGAGCCGAGGCTCTGATACCAATTGAAAGGATCGTTTGGGCACCTAGAGGGGCGGCGTGAATAGGTGATACTTCAAATTTTATTCTTTTTCAAATTAAGGTTTGACAATAAGGTAAATTCTCTAGATAATTCAACTACGGTGAATTTACCTGTATGACAACAATGTAAGGACTACCACAACACAAAGTAGTATCAAGTAAGTAAGGTGCGGTAAAGGATAGAGGTAACCAAAAAGTGGACGCGGAGACACAAGGATTTGTTTCCCGTAGTTCCTTCCTTTTGAGGGGAAGTACATATGGAGAGGGGGTGGTTTCAAACCACCAACGCCACGAGAGGCCTCCCTTGTTCTCCGATGAATCTCACCCCAACGGGATCGATTCACCTTCCACTATATCGTCAACCTTTAAGGTGGAAGCCGGCACCGTTACAAGTTTGGGGCACACATCCACAACTTAATCGGAGGCTCCCAAATACAAGCAAGCTCTCAAAGCAATCAAAGACAAGCTTGTAAGAACCAAAACAAGAACTAGGGTCTCCAAGAAAACACTAGAGCAAAGGGGCCCTCAATGAAATGAGGGGGAAATGAAGATCTCTTTTGGTGAAGTAGTAGATCGGGGCCTCCTCCTTCAATTCCCCAAAGATCAAGTACTTTGGGTGGTTGAATGAGGAGATCTTGGGAATTTGGGTGGCTCCAATGGACTCCAATGGTGGTATTGACTTTAATGAGCTGAGAAGTTTGTCCCAAGGAAGGTGGAGGGGTATTTATACCCCTCCACGAAATATGGCCATTGGAGTCTTTAATGTACCGGTAGTACCAGTGCTCAAGCGGTAGTACCGCTTGCAAGCGGTACTACTGGTCAGGTACTGGACCAGGTATCGGAGATGCTTTAGTTCGTCTTGCCATCTTCAGGTCAGGGCGGTATCATCCTTGAGCTACTACCCCCAAGCGGTAGTACCGGTCGTATGACGCGGTAGTACCGGTCTGGGCGGTAGTACCGGTCCCAAGTACCGCTTGGTACTGACCAAAACGGAGAGGAGTGGATGTTCTTCAGAACGGCCCAGTACTGCCGAGCGGTACGACCGTGTCAAGCGGCAGTACCGCTTGTCTCAAGATGTACTACAGGTTGGACCGGTAGTGCCGCTCGGTAGTACCGGGTGATACTGACTAGCACACACCCTCCTCAGTTTTGCACTGTACCAACTGGTACAGGATCCGGTAGTACCGGTGTCAAGCGGTAGTACCGGTCGTAGTTTCGGTACTATCGGTTGGAACAATGGTTTTTCGCAAAGGGAATTGATATGCCAACCTTTGTGCCACACTCTTATGAAACCTGTGATACACTTAGCACACGATTAAACCGATAAGTGTGTTGTTATCAAACATCAAAATCAGAGGGATAGGAAAATGCTCTTTCAATCTCCCCCTTTTTGGTGTTTGATGACAATACACTTTTGCAAGATGATTTTAATAGGGAGAAATGGAATTTGTAAAATAGAGACGGGGCTCCCCCTAGATGTGTAGAAACGAACCTCCCCCTCTATTTTACAAACCCAACATGGATGCACGAATATTGATACTACCATTTGAAATCATACCTTTGCATAATAGCATGTGATGAGAGATATATAGACAATAGATAATGCATATCATCACAAGATGGATCCAATGAAATACAAACATAGTCTCATAAGATGGATCCAATGAAATAAAAACATAGTCTCATAAGATGGATCCAAGACATAACCACATAGTCTCACGCATAAAAACTCATACATAACTAGAGGGAAATCGAAGTTCAAGTTCACAAGGAATAAAAGGATCAAGATAAGAACGAGCTTGTGACTTCCCATGCAACACCCGTGCCTAAGGTGCAACTTCTCCCCCTTTGGCATCAAGATGCCAAAAAGGGACAAGTGCAAGACTACCGTCCCAACGGTCACTCATCCTCCTCCTCCTCCTCCTCATCCTGAAGGTCATCCTCATCGTTGTAAGGGGGTGGGGCGCGGTGCGAGGAAGAGACATCATCGTCCCAACGGCTTCCCTGAGAAATCCACTGATCTTCTGGAGTGATGTTGTTCTCGGACCCCTCGGAGACGGTCAAACCCTGAGCAGCCATCATTTCCTTCTGCCGAGCACTGGCTTTCTTGGCATACACATGCGCCTCATACATGCGCTTCTGGTTGTCAACCTGGAAGTAGAAGATCTTCTTGAGCTTGACCTCCATCCTTTTGACCCAAGAGGTCTTAGCATTCTTGCGACGAGGGACAACATAGTCAGTGTCATGTCCACTGTGAGCATCCTCAAAGTTATCCTCATCTTCCTCACCCGCCGCAACGCGAGGTTTAGCATGTGTCTTGATCTTGAGTGCCTTGGGCCTGTGCACAATGAGAGAGCGAGTGGAGAGTGTCCTAGCAATGACGGGGCACTTTGACACAACGAGGGCCATAATATAAGGAGCAAATGGCGGAACCCTCCGAGAGTGTGCAGCAGCAACCATCTCATTCCATATGAAGTCTGACACATCAAGAGGAGTGCCTGAGTCTCGGTTGAGGAAGGTGTTGAATCGCAAGTCCACAGAGAACCCATGTATCTCATCCTTGTTGCCCGGACGAGGAGCAACGGTCTCACGGAAAATGCGATGGAGAATGTCATATGTGGGGAGAAGATCCTTGATCTTGCCAGCAATCCCACGGCCCCGAATATACAAAGGTGTAAGGACATCCTTTTTGGAGGGATGACGCCGCATGTGACAGCGAAAACCACAAGGAACGTCCTGGCCGCGATCTTCATACCCCAAGATTGCAGCAAACTCCGCAAGTGTAGCTTCCTTGACAGCACCTTGAGTCATCCAGGTAATCTTCCGAGTGCGGCCAGTGTGGAAATGTGCAGTGGCATAAAACTGGCAAATAAGGAGGGGATCAAAGTCATATTGGAACTCCATAATGGGGAACAAGCCAAGGTGAGAGCAGATTTCCTTAGCTTCAGCAAAGTAGTCAAGATTCTTGTCAATGTGCCCCATGTCAATCCACTTCTGAGGCACCACCATCTGGATTTTGGTCAAAAGAACCTCATGATAAACACGCTCTTGGAAATCATCATAGAAGAGACTGTCTTCCCTGGCCTCGCTCCGGTTGCGGGAGTATGCATTTTCAATCCGGAGAGCCCTAAACTCTGACTCAGAAATGTCTGACAGTTTCCTTGGCCCAAATGGCCCAGAGCTGGGACTTTTGGTACGCCCAGTGGAAGGGGGGCGATAGGGAGGGGCGCTGCCACGCCCAGCAGAGCGCTTGGTAACCCCTTCACGACCCCCACGACCACCTCGAGTGGCAGGCAACTTGGAACGGTGTCTTGGCTGTGGCATAACCTCTTCCTCAGACTTCGTCTCTTCCTCAACAATCTCACGGCTAGTCTTGGAACGCTTGCGCGCACCCCGAGAACCACCTGCATCTGTGAAAGCACGAGGGAGGATAGCAAGGGGGTAAGGGCACAAGAATCAAGGAGCAAACGAGAGAATCAAATATGAAGCAGAAAAAGGCGGTCAGTTTGGGCCGGTACTACCGGACCTGACGACCGGTAGTACCTCTTGCAAGCGGTAGTACCGGAAAAAGTTCCGGTACTACCGGTTGAGCGACACAAGTTCGTCAGATCTGATGGAAACGGACCAAATTGACGGCATTAAACTGTAAATAGATGATTCTACTCGGTAATAAGGGAAGCATATGGCAGTACAACCTTTCAATATGTCAATTTCTCCACAAATCTAAGCCAAAACCTAGATCTAAGGAGAAAAGCAAATGGAGAGAGAAAGGGCGGTTGTATCGGGATCCATGGCGGTGGAAAGAGGTAGGAGCCCACCAAGAGGCCGAATCCAAGGAGGATCCTTGAAGAGGAAGGCGTGGCAGGTCTCCGACGACTTCAAGATCTCCGGCGGTGGCGCGGGTATGAGTGGGGGCGTGGGGATGAATGAGGCACTGAGGGGTGCCTCCCCACGCGCGTCCAATATATACTAGGAAAACGCCAACCGGTAGTACCGGTTGCTGAGGCGGTAGTACCGGTTCCCCAACCGGTAGAACCGGTGACCGGTAGTACCGGACATGTGGGCGGTAGTACCGTTCCTGGAGCAGTTCTTCTAGGAGATGACCTGGGAACTACCAGGTCCGGTAGTACCGCTCCCACATCCGGTAGTACCGGTCCCATCTGATTCCAAACCCTGTGCGCGCTCTGTGCGCGCTGGGCTGGAGGATATTTAGTCCCGGTTCGACTAAAGTTCTTCTGCCGCGGCATCATTTTGCACCAAACTGCTGCCGCGGTAGGAGGTGGGGTTTTAGGGTTTTCTTTTTTTGTGTTTGATTATTTTAATTTTGTGTTTTCATATACATATTATTCTACGCTACTACATGCTGTATACATTGATGCATATATAATATAATTTCACTCATGATAACATAAATACATATAAATATATACACAACCGAGACTAGATCTCGTCTAATTGATTTACACCAAGATCATCATTACAACAAATACTTTCCTTTTGTGTCTATCTACGATTACATGAAGGTCTATCTACGTTGTACTCTCCTTTTGAGTTTATGACGTCCCTGAGCAAAAATCCCAACAACTCCTCTTGAATTGCTAGTAGGCGTTCATGTGGTAGGAGCTTATCCCGCATCGCATCCAACTATATATAAAGAAGTAGATCATTATGAATGAAACTCAACAAAAACTATGGTATAGAATAAATTGCGAATATATTGTTTACATACTTGAAGAAAGTTTGTGCCCTGCTCCATACACCCACGAATGAACTCACATATGTAATATCCACATAAATTAATCCCCTGTGGCTGCGTCGCACACTTTTCAATCGAGAATATAATTCAATCAGATAATAATCAAGCATGATAATTGTAAGAATGATAATTGTAATATCCACATAAATTAGTCCCCTAGCTCTCGTACTAATTACCGGGACCGTACGAAAAGTGAGCTCCTCACGCCATTCACCATGAACCTCCTTCGTGAACCTTTTCCAAACCCTGTCCGGCAAAAAAGAAATGAATGAGTTATTAATTAGTTTACATCTCAGAGAATGAACGAAAGAGAAAGATATAGTGATTGAAATTACTTTTGGAGGCAATCAATTATGCTGCGGTAGTCTTCCATCGGCTTCTTTAACGAGTCCGAGATTTCAACTTTTGCACGGTCAACGTCAATGTTTAGAAGAATCCAGTGGAAGATGCGATCGTTTATATACACTTAACATCGAGTAAACAAAAATTAAATGTGTACAGGACAGTAAGACTCTTACCCATAGTTGCAAGGAAATAGTATTTGTGTCTTGTAATGTTGCTCCATTAAAAACATTAGCAAGTTATCCTCTGTTTCCTCGAGGTTATTTATTAGCGTATGTCCATTTACTCTATTTGGGTCAACGAACCCAATGCTGTAGATTGACTTTCTTCTACATTCTTGAATCTCTATTCTGCATATATAATAGCATACAGAAGGAGATATAGTGAGGATAACGACAGGAAATGAATTGAACGAGCTGAGTTAGTGACTTAATTACTTACAAACAATATATGCTGATGAGGGACTTGTCGAGGGAGTCTAGGTTGAATAACTGAAATAGTTCACAAAGTTGAATGGAGATATAGTCGGGACGGAAGTACTCCTCTCCAACTTTACATAGGAGAAATTGTCGCCCTTCCTTTGTGACTTTCAAGTACCAGATATGCAACAGTCGGATATGTGTTGGCAGATCATCGAATACCTCATCGCGATATGTGTTGGGAGATCCCAAATACAAGAGGCTCCCCGTAGACAAATTCTCGTGCTATTGGTCCCTTGGCGACATTATCTCTGCCGGCTAGAAGTGCTTCGACCGACAAGTTACACTCCTTGGATAATTTAATAGCTATTTCCACATCTATTCCACCTTGTGTGGGCTGGGGTAACACCTTGAGCGGGTAAATGGATTGTTTTGTATGTTTGCCGATCTGGGCAACTTCTTTTGATTTTCTCCCACTTGCAGTACTGCTTGATGACTTCTCTTTTAGTGTCTTCATAAGACAGCGTGTATAGTCATCTTTCCTATTTAACACATGTTGGGGTGGTTGGTCAAGGAATGCCTTGAAGTACTTCTTGACTTTTGGATCAACTAGCACCTGTGGCTCGGGTTGTTTGGGTGCAAAATGGGCCTTCACTTCGGCCTGGGATATCACCGCGCTTTCCTCATCAGTCCGGTGATAAGCTAACTTGGGAGGAGACGGTGGTACTCTTGGTAGGGGATATTGTCGTTTTCGGCGTCGGGTCTCCCTCGACGTAGCGGTGTTATTCTTACGCCTTCTTCCCTTTGATTCAGTGGGCGGAGGCGGAGGCGCCGAAGATGGAGATGCAGTCGCGCTGCGATCCCTCTCAGGAAGGAGTGGACTATTGTTTCTTGGTGGAGACGGTGGACTCGGAGGTGATGGTGGCCTTGGAGGTGATGGATTGCTTCTCGAAGGAAAAGATTTCCTTGGCGCCCAACCTGTAAACACGATGTGTTGTTTTTTCCAAAGAATGATCCCACCCTCCACTTCTCCAAGTGTTTTCTCCCCTTCGCCTCCAGGGATGCAAGCTCAAGTGATCGACATGTCAGTTCAACTTCATCCACATCGACACGAGCATAGCTAGCTGGAATCTGACTTCCATGGTAGGTCGCTTCCGGTGGACAAGGTAAAGCAAAGCCGAGCGCCACCTTCATAGAAATGTTCTTCACTGTGACATGTAGCTCACAAGCTGTCCTTGCCTCGACTTCATCCACGGGCTAGCGAACCATCGTTGCATTATTTTCCATCAGCATTGGATTATTAGCTTGTACCTCCGTGGAAGCCATGCTGCTTCTCCGCTGAGATGGGCCCACCGGACTGTCTAACACCGGATCTTGCTGTCGGGCCAGTACTCTAAGTTCATTAATCTTCTCCTGCTGCAGCTTGAACATGGCTTGAAATTCCTCGTTCCTTTTTTCAACCGCCTCCAACCGCGCTGCCTCCTCCGCCTTGTGCCGGTTCGTTTTTCTGGATCAGCTTCTATAAGTGTCGATGTCAGCGGGAAACCCTGTCTTCCATGGAACAGATGGGCCAAAGCCTCGTGTTCGTCCGACTTTTTCAGGATTCCTGAGGGCATATGTCAGCTCATCGTTCTCTTCATCGGGAATGAACTTTGCATCTTTTCTCAGTTGTATCACTTTAACAAGTTCATCTTTGGGTTTAGTAATGGCCTCCTTTGTAACAATAATCTCCCCGGTTTCAGTGTCATACGACCCCCATGCCCAAGGAGCCAATTTTTTGACCTCACGGGCCACTGATGTGTAGCTGGCGTGACCCCTTTTAGACGCATTTCTTTCTCGGTTTTTGTCCACTTAGGCACGGCCGTCTCGTATCCACCTGTCCCCATAGTATGGTGATATTTCTTTATCGGTTTTCTCGGTTTTTCTCCACTTTGGCCGCATTTAACTTATTCTTTTCCGACTTGGCCGTAGCTGCTTCTGATTCCTTATATGTCACAAATGGGGCCCAGTTATCCCGCTGCTTCTCCAGCGGGCCAGTGAATGGCGGAGTCAGCCCCTTCTTGGCAAAGTTGCTCTACAATCTTTTCTTCCAGTCCTTGAACTGTCCACCCATCTTCTTAAGGGCCCACTTTCTGACTTACAACCTCAATGCATCAGTGAGTTCAGGAGTGTCCAATTCAGGCAGAGAGAAGTGTGCCATGAGTGAATTCCAAAGACTGTCTTTGGCTCTGTCATGGACAAAACTTTCTCCAACTCGATCACTTTTCTTTCCTGGCTTATTCCACTTCTGTGTAGTGATCGGGATGGCGTCCCTGACTATCGCTCCGCATTGGTATACAAATACATTTGCGGCCTCTTTCGGCTCCAAAGGTTCGCCGAACTCAGACACTAGATCAATGGTGAAACGCATACCGTCGTCGAACTTTTTGGTCGGGCCTCGCTTCCTTGCAGAAGATTCGCCCGATGCGGAGGTCTAAGAGAAGAAACAGTCGTTAGTACATATATATATATATGAATCAACTAATGCATCTACTAGCTCATGATCAGCAGAGGCTTTATATACCTTGCCGGTCTTTGCTATGGTGGTGTCTCCACCATCAGTTCCACCGTCGTCTCCACCAAAGAATTCGTCATAGTCGTCTCTTCTGTCGGCTTCATCCAAGTTGAGGTATTGGTAGCCATCATCATCTCCATCATCGTCTGCTCCATCATAATTTTAACCTCATGTACCCTAATTTATCATGTTGTACATGATGTGCTCTTCGTTGTCTCTACCGTCCATAACTTAACTAATACAGAAGAAAGATAAGACCATTTTGCTTAATGCGATAAAATAAAGGAAGATAAAGTAATCCATCTTAAACAATGCGATAAAGAAAGATAAAGTACCAGTTAAACAACAATACATCTCGAATAATCCAGCTAGTACAACAATAAAGTACCAATTAAACAACAATACAACCCTATTACCCATCTAGCTAACTCAGCGAAGACGTCGAGCCCCGGCTAATGAGCCGCGGGAGGTGTGCACCCAAAGTGTAGGAACCATCACCGGAGAATATATCGGGTAAGGTGCCTGAAGAAGCTGGCAGGTATTGGCGTCCCGGACTCCTAAAATGTGCATGTAGCGCCGGACGTGCTCGTCCTTCTCCCTGACACGACGCTGTACCGCCTCGGCCGCCACCATAGAAGATCCGGGTCGCCGACGACACCCGGATTCCTCACGAGACGACGTCCCCCGGCTGGTAGCACCTCCCAGTGCCAGCCCGGCGGAGCCCAGCCCCGTGGATGCCCGGCGACACTGTCTAGTAGCGCTCCGGGGGTCACGCCGAGTGAACGAGGCTGAGGAATCGGCATATTCCTAAACACTAAATTAAACCTATATACTTTAAACATGATGAAAATAAATAGTATCAACTAAAATAAACTATATTAAACACTAACTAAATTCACTAACTAAAATAAACTATATTAAACACTAACTAAAATCCTAAAATTCACTAACTAGGAAAAATTACACTAAAATTCACTAACTAAAATCCTAAAATTCACTAACTAAGAAAAATTACACTAAAATTCACTAACTAAAATCCTAAAATTCACTAACTAAGAAAAATCCTAAAATCACTAACTAAAATCCTAAATACAATAAAATTACACTAACTAATTAACACTAAATAATTTAACAACGAAATAACAAAATTACACTAACTAATTAACCTAAAATAACCCTAACAAATTAATCCTAAAATAAACTAAAATTACACTAACTAATTAACACTATATTTTAACAACAAAATTTAACTAATTAACACTAACACACCGCAGGGAGAGGGGAGCCGACTCTGGTGGTGTGGTGGACGGTGCGGGCGTGGTGCGGGCTCGAGCGGCGCGGGGACGGTTCGGGCGGCGCGGGGACGGATGTCTCGGGCGGCGCGGGGACGGACTGCTCGGGCGGCGCGGGGACGGATGGCGCGGGGACGGACGGCGTGGCGGCACGGCGACCGATGTGCGAGAGCAGGAAGACGGCGCGACGGCGGCGGGGGCTCTGTGTGCTCCGGTTCGATGCACGAATCGGGGTGCACGGGGTGGGTATTTATACCCACGCCACCTTTTGCCCCGGTTGGTAAAACAAACCGGGACTAAAGGGGTACCTTTATCCCCGTTTGGTAGAACAAACCGGGGCTAAAGGATATTCGGGGCTCCGCGTTTCTCGCGTAGCCTTGCACCCCTTTAGCCCTGGTTTGTACTTCAAACCGGGGCTAAAGGTCCTTTTTTAAAAGCTTTTTCAAAACCTTTTTTAAAAACCTTCTCTAAAAATCTTTTTTAAAACCTTTTTCGAAACCTTTTTTTAAAACCTTTTTGAATTTTTTATGCCCGTTTTGAATTTTTTGCCGTTTCGAACTTAGGTCAAAACGGCGTGCGTGAATATAGGGGATGAGAATGTTAGAACTTGCATTGGATCTCTGAAAAAACGACATATTGTGAGTCTAAAAATGATTTTTTCAAAAAATCACGGACGTTAGATCATGTACCTGTAGTTCAAACCGGACCCACTTTCTGCCGATTCAGCAGACATTTGTGTTTTTCACCCGGGAATGACAGAAAGGTTTGAGATCCCCCGGTTGGGATATAGTTCACGTAACATGGTCTACTATTTTAGAAAAATGGGATGGTAGCATTCTGTAACTGCATTTTGGTGGCTGCTTCACAAAATGACCCGTCTTTTTGCGCTCGAAAAATAGAAAATGGATTTTCTGAGCGACGAAAAGGAAAACTTCCTCCTGCAACATTGTTCTACATTCCAATATACACATGCATGTACAATATGGTCACCGTATCACAAACTATGCCGCCATTCAACACATAACATCCGTCTCTTGGACCGAAAGCCATGAAACCTCGAACATGATAGGTCATTTTGTGAAGGTTTTTTGGAGACATAATCAGTATACCAAGTTTGATATTTTTCCTTGCAACTATGTCACATAATATCACACCACGCGAAGGATTTACATTGTTAGGACCTTTTTTGAATTTTTTATGCCCGTTTCGAATTTTTTGTCGTTTCGAACTTAGGTCAAAACGGCATGCGTGAAGATAGGGGATGAGAATGTTAGAACTTGCATTGGATCTCTGAAAAAACGACATATTGTGAGTCTAAAAATGATTTTTTCAAAAAATTACGGACGTTAGATCATGTACATGTAGTTCAAAGCGGACCCACTTCCTGCCGATTCGGTAGACCTTTGTATTTTTCATCCGGGAAGGACAGAAAGGTTTGAGATCCCCCGGTTGGGATATAGTTCAAGTAACGTGGTCTACTATTTTATAAAAATGGTATGGTAGCATTCTATAACTGCATTTTGGTGGCTGCTTCACAAAACGACCCGTCTTTTTGTGCACGGAAAATGGAAAATGGATTTTCCGAGCGACGAAAATGAAAACTTCCTCCTGCAACATTTTTCTACATTCCAATATACACATGCATGCACAATATGGGTACCGTATCACAAACTATGCCGCCATTCAACACATAACATCCATCTCTTGGACCGAAAGCCATGAAACCTCAAACATGATAGGTAATTTTGTGAAGGTTTTTTGGAGACATAATCAGTATACCAAGTTTGATATTTTTCCTTGCAACTATGTCACATAATATCACACCACGCGAAGGATTTACATTGTTCGGACCTTTTTTGAATTTTTATGCCTGTTTTGAATTTTTTGCCGTTTCGAACTTAGGTCAAAACGGCGTGCGTGAAGATAGGGGATGAAAAATTTAGAACTTGCATTGGATCTCTGAAAAAACGACATATTGTGAGTCTAAAAATGATTTTTTTCAAAAAATTACGGACGTTAGATCATGTACATGTAGTTCAAACCGGACCCACTTCCTACCGATTCGGCAGACATTTGTCTTTTTCATCCGGGAAGGACAGAAAGGTTTGAGATCCCCCGGTTGGGATATAGTTCAAGTAACGTGGTCTACTATTTTATAAAAATGGTATGGTAGAATTCTATAACTGCATTTTGGTGGCTGCTTCACAAAATGACCCGTCTTTTTGCGCTCGGAAAATGGAAAATGGCTTTTCCGAGCGACGAAAAGGAAAACTTCCTCCTGCAACATTGTTCTACATCCCAATATACAAATGCATGCACAATATGGGTACCGTATCACAAACTATGCCGCCATTCAACACATAACATCCGTCTCTTGGACCGAAAGCCATGAAACCTCGAACATGATAGGTAATTTTGTGAAGGTTTTTTGGAGACATAATCAGTATACCAAGTTTGATATTTTTCCTTGCAACTATGTCACATAATATCACACCACGCGAAGGATTTACATTGTTCGGAACTTTTTTGAATTTTTATGCCTGTTTTGAATTTTTTGCCGTTTCGAACTTAGGTTAAAACGGCGTGCGTGAAGTTAGGGGATGAAAATTTTAGAACTTGCATTGGATCTCTGAAAAAACGACATATTGTGAGTCTAAAAATGATTTTTTTCAAAAAATCACGGACGTTAGATCATGTACCTGTAGTTCAAACCGGACCCACTTCACCCGGGAAAGACAAAAAGGTTTGAGATCCCCCGGTTGGGATATAGTTCACGTAACGTGGTCTACTATTTTTGAAAAATGGGATGGTAGCATTCTGTAACTGCATTTTGGTGGCTGCTTCAGAAAACGACCCGTCTTTTTGCGCTCGGAAAATGGAAAATGGCTTTTCCGAGCGACGAAAAGGAAAACTTCCTCCTGCAACATTATTCTACATCCCAACATACACATGCATGCACAATATGGGCACCATATCACAAACTATGTCGCGATTCAACACATAACATCCGTCTCTTGGACCGACAGCCATGAAACCGGGACTAAAGATATTTCCCGCCATATCCCACCGCTTCCCGCCATGTTTTCCCGCTGTTTCCCTCTGAACGGTGCTTTTAGTCCCGGTTGTAGCCACTAACCGGGACTAAAGATATTTCCCGCCATATCCCACCGCTTCCCGCCATGTTTTCCCGCCCTTTCCCTCTGAACGGTGCTTTTAGTCCCGGTTGTAGCCACTAACCGGGACTAAAGATATTTCCCGCCATATCCCACCGTTTTCCGCCATGGTTTCCAGCACTTTACATCTATATATAGGCCGACCACACCATGTCTATCCATACATCCACACCTTGCTATCTCACAACTATGGACAGTGCCTACTGGGCCATTCTGACCCTCGAGGAAACCCAAGCGTTGTGGGCCTCCAACTACCCTTGCCCGCCGGGCTACCGGCCGGCCGCCGGCTGGATGCTGTGCGCTGGAGGGGTTCATGTCCCTCCTGTGCCTCAAGGCTCCGCCATACAGGCGGCCATCACGAACCACTTCTACCACAAGCTCAGGCCGGAGCAGCGGATGGATCCCCAGTGGGATCCCGACAACTATCACTCCTGGAATGCCTTCTTTGCTAACCGACAGGAAAGGGAGCTCGCCAGGTACGAGGGTGATGGCCCGCCCCCGATGAACCACAATGCAGTCGGTCGGCGTCTGTGGTGGGCGAACCATACTATCATCGGTGTGATGCAATACATCTCCGGGGGAGACCATCCTCGCCTGCGGTGCCCACAAGTCTACCCGCCACAGAGCCACAAGAAGGCCCCTCCCCCTCCCGACGGTAGAGGCATCGTCTTCCAGGAGACTCCTTCCCCGCCCGCCGTGAATCCGAGGCCGGAGTGGCAGGTGCCCCCGGTATATTCCATGGCTGGGCTGATGATCTCTGGAGTGGCAGGTGACGATTACGATGATGATGACGATGACGAAGAAGACCCTGAAGCTGTGTACTACAGGACTAGGCATGATTATGACTAAAGGGGGTGGCTTTCATCCTCAGTGTTAGCTAGTCCCGGTTTGTCCTGGTTTTTAATATTAATAAATGTCTAAGTGCTACCTAGTCTACAGTTTTGGTACCTGCCTACAGCAATCTCAGAAATTCCTTTATTAACCATGGAGCATCTTCCTTTAATAAATGAAAAATAGGATTAATTCACAAAAGATTTAATACATTACATCAACAACATCCACATCTAGTGTTTTGGTTCTCTTCTTATCCGTAACCATGGAGCATCTTCCTTATTTAGCGATATGCTTGGGTCAGTTTTCACTTTGAATGGCGGAATTTCATCAAATTTGTCATAATCTTCTGACATGTCTGTCCTGTCCTGAACTCCCACCATGTTTATTTTTCCTGAAAGAACTATGTGG
Organism: Avena atlantica; assembly: GCA_910589765.1. Classification (NCBI taxonomy): domain Eukaryota; kingdom Viridiplantae; phylum Streptophyta; class Magnoliopsida; order Poales; family Poaceae; genus Avena; species Avena atlantica. The sequence continues at coordinate 15,575,144 of OU342736.1, forward strand.
AACTTTGGCTCATCGTATGATATTATATGCTTTTGCTTATCTTTCCTTTTTCTCGGTCTAGTAGACATGTCCTTCACATAGAAAACTTGAGCCACATCATTGGCAAGGACGAATGGTTCCTCTCCGTACGCAAGATTATTGAGATCCACTGTTGTCATTCCGTACAGCTGGTCTACCGTTACCCCACCTCTTTTCATCTTGACCCATTTGCATCAAAACAATGGGACCTTGAAATTAGGACCATAGTCAAGTTCCCATATGTCCTCTATGTAACCACAATATGTGTCCTTTTTCCCATTCTTGTCCGTTGCATCAAATCGGACACCACTATTTTGGTTGATGCTCTTTTTATCTTGGGCGTGCATGTAAAATATATTCCCATTGATCTCGTAACCTTGGAAAGTCAATATAGTTGAAGATGTAGACCTGGCCAACAAGTAAACTGACTTCCAACAGTGGTGTCATCCATGAGATGTGTCTGCAACCAACCGCCGAAAGTCTTCACGTGTTCATCTCTAATCAACCTGTCAGACTGCCCCGGGTAGTTCAAGCGTACAATATTCTTGTGTACCTCGATATATGGAGCCACCAAGGTGGAACTTTGCAGAATTGTATAGTGTGCTTTAGTGAAAGAATGTCCATCCATACATATCTTTGCTTTCTTTCCTAACGTGCCTTTTCCACTAAGTCTCCCTTCATGCCGTGATTCAGGTACACCAATCGGCTTAAGGTCAGGAATAAAGTCAACACAAAACTCAATTACCTCCTCTGTTCCATATCCCTTGGAGATGCTTCCTTCTGACCTCGCAGGGTTATGGACATATTTCTTTAAGGCTCCCATGAATCTCTCAAAGGGGAACATATTATGTAGAAATACAGGACCAAGAATGGTAATCTATTCGACTAGGTGAACTAGAAGATGCGTCATTATGTTGAACACGGATGGTGGGAACACCAACTCAAAACTGACAAGACACTAGACCACATCTTTCTGTAACCCTGGTAGACTTTCTGGATCGATTACCTTCTAAGAAATTGCATTGAGGAACGAACATAGCTTCACAATGGGTACTCTAACATTTTCCGGCAGAAGCCCCCTCAAATCAACCGGAAGCAACTGCATCATAAGAACGTGGCAGTCATGAGACTTCAGGTTCTGGAATTTTTTCTCTCCCATATTTATTATTCCCTTTATATTGGACGAGAAGCCAGAAGGAACCTTGATACTACTCAGGCATTCAAATAAGATTTCCTTCTCTTCCTTGGTAAGAGCGTAGCTGGCAGTACCTTGAAACAACTCTGGATGCCTGCCTTCTCGGTCTTTCATACGTTGTTGGTCCTGCCGTGCTTCTGGTGTATCTTTATTCTTTCCATACACGCCCAAGAAGCCTAGCAGTATCACGCAAACATTCTTCGTCAGGTGCATCACGTCGATTGCAGAGCGGACCTCTAAGACTTTCCAATAGGGTAGCTCCCAAAATATAGATTTCTTCTTTCACATGGGTGCGTGTCCGCCAGCTTCCTTCGGAACGGACTGTCCGCCAGGACCCTTTCCAAAGATTACTTATAAATCCTTCACCATATCCAATACATCATCACCAGTACGACGGACATGCTTACTCCGGTGATCTGCTTCACCATTGAAATGCTTGCCTTTCCTTCTTAGGGAATGCGTGGACGGAAGAAAACGACGATTCCCTAGGTACACATTCTTCTTGCACTTATCCAAATAAATACTTTCAGTGTCATCTAAATAGTGTGTGCATGCATTGTATCCCTTGTTTGTCTGTCCTGAAATGTTACTAAGAGCAGGCCAATCATTGATGGTTACAAACAACAATGCCCGTAGGTTAAATTCCTCACGTTTTTGCTCATCCCACACACGTACACCTTGTCCGTGCCATATCTGCAAAAGTTCTTCAACTAATGGCCTTAGGTATACATCAATGTCGTTGCCGGGTTGCTTCGGGCCTTGGATGAGCACTGGCATCATAATGAACTTCCGCTTCATGCACAACCAAGGAGGAAGGTTATACATACACAAAGTCACAGGCCATGTGCTATGACTGCAGCTCTGCTCCCCAAAGGGATTCATGCCATCCGTACTTAGACCAAACCATCAGTTTCTCGCGTCACCTACAAAGTCCGGGTACTTTCTCTCAATTTTTCTCCACTTCGACCCATCAGCGGTGTGTCTCAACATCTCGTCCTTCTTACGGTCTTCTTTGTGCCATCGCAACAATTTTGCATGCTCTTCGTTTCCGAACAAACGTTTCAGCCGTGGTTTATAGGAGCATACCACATCACCTTGGCGGGAACCCTCTTCCTCATGCGCTCCCCCTCAACATCACCAGGGTCATCTCGTCGGATCTTATACCACAATGCAGTGCATACTGGGCATGCATCCAAATTCTCGTACTGCTCACCGCGATAGAGGATGCAGTCATTAATGTATGCATGTATCTTCTGTACCTCTAATCCTAGAGGGCAGACACCTTCTTTGCTTCGTAAGTACTGGCGGGCAGTTCGTTATCCTTTGGAAGCAGCTTCTTCATTATCTTCAACAACTTTTCAAATCCCTTGTCAGGCACACCGACCTCTGCCTTCCATTTCAGCAATTCCAGTGTGCTTCCTAGCTCTTTGTGGCCATCTTCGCAATTGGGGTACAACAATTTGTTGTGATCATCTAACATCTGCTCAAATTTCAACCTCTCCCTTTCGCTATCACATTCTCCCTTTGCATCAGCAATGGCCCGACCAAGATGATCATCTGGTTCATATGATGCACGTTCTTCTGCTTCTTCTTCATCATTATCTTCCATTTTAGTACCACCGTATTCAGGGGACATAGGATAGCTGTCATCATTCTCTTCATCTTCGTTGTCTTCCATCATAACCCCTCTTTCTCCGTGCTTGGTCCAACAATTATAGCCAGACATGAAACCGAACTGAAACAAGTGTCCATGAAGGACTCTTGAGGAAGAGTATTCCTTCTGATTCCGAGACTCACCACATGGACAACAGATGAAACCATTCTGCTTGTTTGCCTCTGCCACAACGAGAAAAGAACGCACGCCTTTAATGAACTCGTCAGAGATTCGGTCAGCGTACATCCATTGTCGTCTCATCTGCATTTTATAAGTTCATCAAACAAAATCACGATGCTAAGAGTAGTACTAGTCTAAAAATAAAAGAACACATCGCACACATCAAACAAGCACTGATTTAAAAAACTTTCTACTATATCTTTAGTCCCGGTTGGACACACCAACCGGGACTAAAGGGGTTGCGGCAGGCTGGGGCCGACATGAGCCCGTTTAGTCCCGAATGGTGTCTCCAATCGGGACTAAAAGTGGGTGACGACACTATATCTCATGAGTGGACACTATGCCAGTGAGTGGCGACACTGTTTCAGTGGGTGGCAACAATATGACAAGGGTGAGTGTCGACATTATGTCATGAGTGTCGACACTATGTTGTGCTGCTTAATCTATAAATAGGCTTCCTTGTGAACTATCAACTGCAAGGAAGATCGTCACTAGAGGAAAAAGGGCCATCCGTTCACGACCCCTCGGAGCATTAGTCCCGGTTGCGCCACCAACCGGGACTAATGCTGGCACGCGTCCCGGTTGGAGCGGGCACGGGGCCAGGGGGCATGCGTCCTGGTTGGTAAGGGGGAATACGTCCCGGTTGGAGCCACCAACCGGGACTAAAGGTGCGTGCCGCGCCACACTAGAGGAAAAAGGGCCATCCGTTCGCGACCCCTCGGAGCATTAGTCCCGGTTGCGCCACCAACCGGGACTAATGCTGGCACGCGTCCCGGTTGGAGCGGGCACGGGGCCAGGGGGCATGCGTCCTGGTTGGTAAGGGGGAATACGTCCCGGTTGGAGCCACCAACCGGGACTAAAGGTTTGGCCACAGCCACGTGGCGTGGCACGCACCTTTAGTCCCGGTTGCTGGCTCCAACCGGGACTAAAGACCCCTGCCCTCTATAAATGCAACGCCCCAGCCCCCTCTGCCTCCACTGTTTTTTCGAATGGTGTAAGGTGTGAGGGTGTGTGTTAGTTTTTTCTCATGCATGCATTGAAGGTGTTTGTTGAAATGTTTGAGTGAAAAATCCCGTTGAATTTCTCATAGAACAAAAATATAGAAGGTGTCCGAGACGCACTTGAGCTTATTTCCCTCGATCGAGGTTAGCAATCTTATCTTTTCTAGGTCATTGATACAATTCATGTGTCGGTGTGAATTGGTTATTTCAATATTTATGATGTCCTGTTTTTTGATAAACTTACTTATATGATGCAGATGAACGTTCGGGAATGGATGTACGGTGACCGGCGGGTAGCCGGGTATATCAAAGGCGTGGATAAAATTATCGATGTGGATACGGCAAACAAAGAGAATGGATTTATACGTTGTCCATGTGTTCAATGCCGGAACAACAAGCAGTACTATTCCTCGAAAATCATTCGCGGCCACCTGATTATGAAAGGTTTCATGCCCAACTATAATTGCTGGACCAAGCACGGGGAAAGAGGGGTTATGATGGAAGATGGTGAAGAAGAAGATGATGATAACAACTATCATCATATGTTTCCTGAATACAGTGATACTGCAATGGAAGACAATGGAGAGGAAAAAGGTGAAGAACGGGCATCAGATGAGTCGGCTGATGAACTTGGTAGGGTCATTTCTGATGCAAAGCGAGACTGTGAAACAGAAAATGAGAAGTTGAAGTTAGAGGGCATGTTAGAAGATCACAAGAAATTGTTGTACCCAAATTGTGAAGATGGCAGCACAAAGCTCGGTACCACAGTTGCGATGGAAGGCAGAGTGTGGTCTAACTGACTCCTCATTTGAAAAGATGCTGAAAATAATGAAGCCGAAGTTTCCAAAACATAACGAACTTCTCGAGAGTACCTACGAAGCAAAGAAGACTCTCTGTCCTCTGGGATTAGATGTGCAAAAGATACATGCATGCATTAATGACTGCATCCTCTACCGCGGTAAGGAGTATGAGAATTTAGATAAATGCCCGGTATGCAATGCGTTGCGGTATAAGATCAGACGAGATGACCCTGGTGATGTTGAGGGAGAGCCCCTCCGGAAGAGGGTTCCTGCTAAGGTTATGTGGTATGCTCCTATAATACCAAGGTTGAAACGCATGTTCAGAAACAAAGAGCATGCCAGGTTGTTGCCATGGCACAAAGAAGACCGTAAGAAAGATGGGGAGTTGAGACACCCTGCTGATGGGTCACAGTGGAGAAAAATCGAGAGAGACTTCCCAGACTTTGCAGGTGACACAAGGAACTTATGGTTTGGTCTAAGTACGGATGGCATGAATTCTTTTGGGGAGCAGAGCTGCAGTCACAGCACCTGGCCCGTGACTATATGTATCTACAACCTGCCTCCTTGGTTGTGCATGAAGCGTAAGTTCATTATGATGCCAGTGCTCATCCAAGGCCCGAAGCAACCGGGCAATGACATTGATGTGTACCTTAGGCCATTAGTTGAAGAACTCTTACATTTGTGGGGCAAACCAGGTGTACGTGCGTGGGATGAGAACAAACAGGAGCCATTTAATCTACGAGGGTTGTTATTCGTAACCATCAATGATTGGCCTGCTCTTAGTAACCTTTCAGGATAGACAAACAAAGGATATAAGGCATGCACCCACTGTTTAGATAAGACCGAAGGTACATATTTGCATAAATGCAAGAAGGTTGTGTACCTGGCGAATCGACGATTTCTTCCGACCAATCATCCCATAAGAAAGAAAGGCAAGCATTTCAAAGGTGAGGCAGATCACCGGAAGAAGCCTGGACTCCCTGCTGGTGATGATGTATTTGGTATGGTCAAGGACATAGAAGTAATCTTTGGAAAGGGTCCTGGCGGTCAATCAGTTCCGAACGACGTCGCTACAGGACACGCACCCATGTGGAAGAAGAAATCTATATTTTGGGAGCTGCCATATTGGAAAGTCCTGCGTGTCCGCTCTTCAATCGACGTGATGCACGTGACGAAGAATCTCTGCGTGAACCTGCTAGGATACCTAGGCGTGTATGGGAAGACAAAAGATACACCTGAAGCACGGGAGGACCAACAAATTATGAAAGACCCAAAGAACATGCATACAGATAACAAGACGGATAAAGGGCGTCACTTAAGTCGTGCCAGCTATGCTCTTACCAAAGCAGAGAAGGAAATCTTTTTGAAGTCCTTTACAGTATCAAGGTGCCGTCGGGCTTCTCATCTAATATAAAGGGGATAATAAATATGGCAGAGAAAAAGTTCCAAAACCTGAAGTCTCATGACTGTCACGTGATTATGACGCAGTTGCTTCCGATTGCATTGAGGGGGCTTCTACTGGAAAATGTTCGAGTACCCATTGTGAAGCTGTGTGCATTCCTCAATGCAATATCTCAGAAGGTAATCAATCCAGATATTCTACCAAGGTTACAGAAGTATGTGGTACAATGTCTTGTTAGTTTTGAATTGGTGTTCCCACCATCCTTCTTCAATATTATGACGCATCTCCTGGTTCATCTAGTGGAAGAGATTGCCATTCTCGGTCCGGTATTTCTGCACAATATGTTCCCCTTTGAGAGGTTCATGGGAGTCTTAAAGAAATATGTTCATAACCGTGCTAGACCAGAAGGAAGCATCTCCAAGGGATATGGAACAGAGGAGGTCATTGAGTTTTGTGTTGACTTTATTCCTGACCTTAAGCCGATTGGTGTTTCTGACTCGCGGCATTAGGGAAGACTAAGTGGAAAAGGCACGCTGGGAAAGAAAGCAATGATATATAGAGACGGGGATTCTTTCACTAAAGCACACTACACAGTTCTACATAATTCCACCTTGGCAGCTCCGTATATCGAGGAACACAAGAATATTGTACGCTCCAAAAACCCGGGGAAGCCTGAATCATGGATTACAGATGAACACATGAATTCTTTCGGTGGTTGGATGCGGACACATCTCTTGAATGACACCACTGTTGGAGATCAGCTATACTTGTTGGCCGCGTCACCATCTTCTACTGTATTGAATTTCCAAGGGTACGAAATAAATGGGAATACATTCTACACGATCGCCCAAGATAAAAAGAGCACCAACCAAAATAGTGGTGTCCGCTTTGATGCAATAGACGAGAATGGACAAAAGGACACATATTATGGTTACATAGAGGAGATATGGGAACTAGACTATGGAGTCTCTTTTAAGGTCCCTTTGTTTCGCTGCAAATGGGTCAACCTGAATGGGGAAGGGGTAAAGATAGACCAGTTGTACGGAATGACAACAGTGGATCTCAACAATCTTGGTTATAGAGATGAACCATTCGTCCTAGCCAATGATGTGTCTCAGGTTTTCTATGTGAAGGACATGTCCTCCAGACCGAAAAAAATAAAAAATAGGCAAACGAATACATCATATGATGAGCCAAAGCGTCACATAGTTCTTTCAGGGAAAAGAAACATCATGGGAATTGAGGACAAGACAGACATGTCAGAAGATTATAATAAGTTTGATGAAATTCCGCCCTTCACAGTGAAAACTGACCCAAGCATTCCGTTAAGTAAAGAAGATGCTCCATGGTTACGTCTGAAGCGGTCATAAGGAATGACATATGCCAAGAAGTTCATGCTCATATTATGTAACTCTAGTTCATGTCTTTCGCGGTTTGTGGCTTGACCGAAGGATATCTTTCGCGGTTTGTGGCCTTTAGTCCCGGTTTTGTAGTCTCAGTTTTTAATATTAATAAATGTCTTGAGTGTTAGTCCCGTTTTGTGGCTGGACCGGGAGTGCCTCTATGACCAGTTTCTTGGAGATGACGGAGGACTGGGCTCCGTCGGCATCTCCCTGAAACTGGTCGTAGTGGTGTCCCTGCTCTCGAAAACCATCTTGCATCTTGTAACTTCACTAACTAGATCAATACGCCTCGGAGCTAACTAATTTCACATATTAGGGAGTGCCTCTATGACCAGTTTCTCGGAGATGCCGGAGGACTGGGCTCCGTCGGCATCTCCCTGAAACTGGCCGCAGTGGTGTCCCTGCTCTCGAAAACCATCTTGCAGCTTGTAACTTCACTAACTAGATCAATACGCCTCAGAGCTAACTAATTTCACATATTAGGGAGTGCCTCTATGACCAGTTTCTCGGAGATGCCGGAGGACTGGGCTCCGTCGGCATCTCCCTGAAACTGGCCGCAGTGGTGTCCCTGCTCTCGAAAACCATCTTGCAGCTTGTAACTTCACTAACTAGATCAATACGCCTCGGAGCTAACTAATTTCACATATTAGGGAGTGCCTCTATGACCAGTTTCTCGGAGATGCCGGAGGACTGGGCTCCATCGGCATCTCCCTAAAACTGGCCGTAGTGGTGTCCCTGCTCTCTAAAACCATCTTGGAGATGCCTCAAACTGGCTGGAGGACTGGACTCACAAGGATGCATATTTATAGTACAAGCAGCTCGGCATAATGTCGACACTCACCCCTATTATTAGTGCTGACTCATCTTTAGTCCCGGTTGGTGTCTCCAACCGGGACTAAAGGTTCATCTTTAGTCCCGGTTGGTGACACCATCCGGGACAAGGTACAAGACGCACGACATAATGTCGACACTCACCCCTATTATTAGTGTTGTCTGGCCCACTCTGCCGCAATCCCTTCAGTCGCGGTTGGTTTCTCCAACCGGGACTAAATATGAACCCTCTCTTTATATAGGCATTTCCCTCTATTTATTTGGTAACACTTAAGACATTTATTAATATTAAAAACCGGGACAAACCGGGACTAGCTAACACTCAGGCCTAAAGCCGCCCCCTATAGTCATAATCATGCCTAGTCCTATAGTACGCAGCTTCAGGGTCTTCATCGTCATCGTCATCATCATCGTCATCGTCACCTGCCACTCCGGGGATCCTCAGCCCATCCATGGCATATACCAGGGGCCATTCCAGCCTCGGATTCACAGCGGGTGGGAGAGGGGTCTCCTGGAAGACGATGCCGCTACCGCCGGGACAGTGTGGGGCCTGTGGCGGGTGGACTCGTGGGCACCGTAGGCGAGGATGGTCTCCCCCGGCGATGTAGCGCATCACTTCGATGATAGTACGGTTCGCCCACCACAGACGACGGCCGACTTAGTTGTGGTTCACCGGTGGGGGGCCATCACCCTCGTACCTAGCGAGCTCCCTTTCCCGCCTATTAGTGAAGAAGGCATTACAGGTGTCATAGTTGTCGGGATCCCACTGGGGATCCATCCGCTGCTCCGGCGTGAGCTCGTGGTAGAAGTGGTTTGTGATGGCCGCCTGGCATGCGGAACCTTGAGGGACAGGAGGGAGAGGAACCCCTCCAGCGCTCAGCATCCAGCCGGCGGGCGGCCGGTACCCCGATGGACAAGGGTAGTTGGAGGCGCACAGAGCCTCGGTCTCCTCGAGGGTCAGAATGGCCCAGTATGCGTTGTCCATTGTTCTAAGAGAGGAAGGTGTGGATGTGTGGATAGCCATGACACGATCACCCTAAATATAGAGGGAAAGGGCGGGAAAACTTGGCGTGAAGCTTTGGGAAATGGCGGGAAATATCTTTAGTCCCGGTTAGTGACTACATCCGGGACTAAAAGCTCTAGTTGAAAGGAAAGGGCGGGAAAACTTGGCGGGAAGAGGTGGGAAATGGCGGAAAATATTTTTAGTACCGGTTTGTGACTACATCCGGGACTAAATTATGATGGTGTGCCCATATAGTTTGTGATGTTGTGCCCATATTATGCATGTGTGTGGACATTGGTATGGAGAACAATGTTGCAGGAGGAAGTTTTCCTTTTTGTCGCACGGAAAAGCCCTTTTCCATTTTCCGAGCGCAAAAAACGGGTCGTTTTGTGAAGTAACCACCAAAATGCCGTTTCAGAATGCTACCGTCCTATTTTCCTAAAATACTAGACCACCTTACATGGACTATCTCCCAACCGGTACATCTCAAACCTTTTCGTCCATCCCGGGTAAAGAGGACAAATGTCTGCCGAATTGGCAGGAAGTGGGTCCGGTTTGTACTACAGGTACATGATCTATCGCCCGTGATTTTTTGAAAAAATCATTTTTAGACTGCAATATGTGGTTTCTTCAGAGATCCAATGCAAGTTCTATCGATGCTCGTCCCCTATTTTCATGCACACCGGTTCGACCATAGTTAGAAATTTAGATAATTCAAAACGGGCATAATAAATTCAAAAAAAATCCGAACAATGAAAATCCTTCGCGTGGTGTCATATTATGTTACATAGTTGAAAGGAAAAATACCAGACTTGGTATATTGATCATGTTTCGAAAAAACCTTCAAAAAATGACCTATCATGTTCGAGGTTTCATGGTTTTCGGTCCAAATGACCGATGTTATGTGCTGAATCACGGCATAGTTTGTGATGTTGTGCCCATATTATGCATGTGTGTGGACATTGGTATGGAGAACAATGTTGCAGGAGGAAGTTTTCCTTTTTGTCGCACGGAAAAGCCCATTTTCCGAGCGCAAAAAACGGGTCGTTTTGTGAAGTAACCACCAAAATGCCGTTTCAGAATGCTACCGTCCTATTTTCCTAAAATACTAGACCACCTTACATGGACTATGTCCCAACCGGTACATCTCAAACCTTTTCGTCCATCCCGGGTAAAAAGGACAAATGTCTGCCGAATCGGTAGGAAGTGGGTCCGGTTTGTACTACAGGTACATGATATATCGCCCGTGATTTTTTGAAAAAATCATTTTTAGACTCGCAATATGTGGTTTCTTCAGAGATCCAATACAAGTTCTATCGATGCTCGTCCCCTATCTTGATGCACACCGGTTCGACCATAGTTAGAAATTCAGATAATTCAAAACGGGCATAATAAATTCAAAAAAAATCCGAACAATGAAAATCCTTCGCGTGGTGTCATATTATGTTACATAGTTGAAAGGAAAAATACCAGACTTGGTATATTGATCATGTTTCGAAAAAACCTTCACAAAATGACCTATCATGTTCGAGGTTTCATGGCTTTCGGTCCAAATGACCGATGTTATGTGCTGAATCACGGCATAGTTTGTGATGTTGTGCCCATATTATGCATGTGTGTGGACATTGGTATGTAGAACAATGTTGCAGGAGGAAGTTTTCCTTTGTGTCGCACGGAAAAGCCCTTTTCCATTTTCCGAGCGCAAAAAATGGGTCGTTTTGTGAAGTAACCACCAAAATGCCGTTTCAGAATGCTACCGTCCTATTTTCCTAAAATACTAGACCACCTTACATGGACTATCTCCCAACCGGTACATCTCAAACCTTTTCGTCCATCCCGGGTAAAAAGGACAAATGTCTGCCGAATCGGCAGGAAGTGGGTCCGGTTTGTACTACAGGTACATGATCTAAATGTTTTTGAATTATTTAAATGGTTAATTCATTTTTAATTGTAAATGGTTCATATTTTAAATGGTTCCATTAATTATTTTTTAAAACAGAAAATGTTTTTGAATTATTTACTTAAATCCAAACACTTTTTATGTTTAAATTTTTTCTAAATTCCAAATTAATATTCAAAAATATAAGTTAATTCATTTTAAAAGGTTACATTAATTATTTTTTAAAAATAGAATATGTTTTTGAATTATTTATTCAAATCCATACACTTCTTATGTTTAAAGTTTTTCTAAATTCCAAATTGATATTAAAAAAATATAAGTTAATTCATTTTTAATTGTAAATGGTTCACATTTTAAATGGTTACATTAATTATTTTTTAAAACAGAAAATGTTTTTGAATTATTTATTTAAATCCAAACACTTTTTATGTTTAAATTTTTTCTAAATTCCAAATTAATATTCAAAAATATAAGTTAATTCATTTTAAAAGGTTATATTAATTATTTTTTTAAAATAGAATATGTTTTTGAATTATTTATTCAAATCCATACACTACTTATGTTTAAAGTTTTTCTAAATTCCAAATTGATATTAAAAAAATATAAGTTAATTCATTTTTAATTGTAAATGGTTCATATTTTAAATGGTTACATTAATTATTTTTTAAAACAGAAAATGGTTTTGAATTATTTATTCAAATCCAAACACTTTTTATGTTTAAAGTTTTCAAAAATCCAAATTAATATTCAAAAATATAAGTTAATTCATTTTAAAAGGTTACATTAATTATTTTTTAAAAATAGAATATGTTTTTGAATTATTTATTCAAATCCATACACTTCTTATGTTTAAAGTTTTTCTAAATTCCAAATTGATATTAAAAAAATATAAGTTAATTCATTTTTAATTGTAAATGGTTCATATTTTAAATGGTTACATTAATTAATTTTTAAAACAGAAAATGGTTTTGAATTATTTATTCAAATCCAAACACTTTTTATGTTTAAAGTTTTTCTAAAATCCAAATTAATTATCATTTAAAAAACAATACAAATTTAAACCCCAAAATAAAAAATAAGGCGGGAACAGAGAGAAAATACCTGAATTTTTTTGAAAAACAGTGGAATATGTCCCGGTTGGAGCCACCAACCGGGACTAAAGACCCCCTGCGCGCCAACCCTTGGTCTGCTGAAAATATTGGAGTATAGGTCCCGGTTGGTGGCTCCAACCGGGACGTATAACCCTTTAGTCTCGGTTGGAGACACCAACCGGGACTAAAGGTCCTTCGGTTATAACTGGATCGCCTCCTCTTCTTCTTCTTCTTCCCCATCTCATTCATCGACGCGTGCACACAGGAACCCCCCCCCCCCACGACGCCGGCAGGCTGCCCGCCGAGCTCGTCGCCGAGGAGCTCCGCCGTGCTGGACTGCGTCTCTACGCCAAAGGAATCGTCCCCGCTCGGCCTTAATCAAGCTCTGCAACCCATCTTCCCGAGCTCCGGCCGCCGTCGATTCGCCTCCCTTCGGCCACCCCTTGCTTCCCCGACCCCGGCATCGCGTTCGTGGTGAGCCACTGGTGCTCTAGCACCTCTTCACACGCTCCCTCTCGCTCTCTAGCTCTACCGCGACGACCATCTGTCGCCCCCGCCTCTGTCCGCCGCTGTGCTCGTCGCTCCGGCGACCAATAATGGGCGGCGCAGCCACCATATGGTTCGCCTCGACGAGCTCTTTCGAATGCGCACAGCCCCGCAGTCCCGCGCGCTCCCCAGGGTCGTCGTCGACCACCATCTGCCGCGCCGCCCGTCGTGGTGACGTGGTGCTCGCGTGGCTACCGCGTGGGGCCCGCGTCTCCCCGGTCCCACCTGCCAGCCTTAGAGGCTAGGTGCCTCTATGGTGCAGGTTAGCCGTGGCCTGGTCCAGGTCCCACCTCCCTGCGTGGAGGCTGAGGTGGCCACGGGCCCCTCTGTCAGCCACTGTGGCTAGCAGTGGCCTCGGTGTAAAAAATGTTTTCTGTTTTGTTTAAATTCAGAAATGGTTTAATTAAATCCATAAATTGATATAATATTGTAAATTCAATAATTAATTATTTATAACTCAGAAAAATACAAATAATATATCAAAATGTTCAGAAAAATGAGATCTAACTATTTAACCTATAATCATGCATTGTTCAACAACTTTCAAGACAAGTTTAATTAGAAAACAAAATCAACCCCTCTCATATACTCCGGAGTTTCGCCGAGTTAGGGTTTTCACCCCTCGGAACCCCGTTTAAATTGCCGAGCATGTCTTAGGGTTACTTTTTAATACAAATTAACTTGTCATATCATTATCCTTGTTTTAATCTATAAGTCATAAAAATATGAATAATGTATCCTTGTTTTTAATAATGAACAAATCCACCCCTCTCATGTGTTCCGGAGTTTCTCCGAGTTAGGGTTTTCACCCCTCGGAACCCCGATTAAATTGTCGAGCATTTCTTAGGGTTACATTCCAAGGCAAATTAACTTGTCATATCATCATACTTGCTTGAGCATTGCATCGATGCCATGTGTTGATTGTTTCCCTTTCTTTTTGGTGTTTGGATTATTAGGTTTATTATTAGTTAGGTATTATTAGGTTTATTAATTAGTTTGGTATTATTGGTCTTCGGCTCCACTGGTCAGTCACTGTGGGTAGCCCCAGACCCGATTCACATTTTCAAGAAACTTAGGTGCATGTGGGTTCGACGATGTGCCTATCTACTACACGGTTTCCCTTTCTCTTCATTTTTATTATCATGTATGTATATATTAGGGTTTCTCTGAATTAGGGTTTATATCTCTCAACACCGTACTTAACTTTCTCCTTTAGCCGCTTTGACTTATTCGTTTTTACACCTATGCAGAAAATATGGACCCACACGTCAGAGACAAAGAAAAGGAAGAGTTGATCCAAGGTGTGATCCGTGGGGAAGATAATTTAGACGTATCAACGTTTCTGAACAACTCCGGTGAGGGTGATCCTCTTTTTACCGGAGTAGACAACTTGTTTGAGGTTGAAGGTGTTGCCTTCCGCGAGGGAGAAGGCGATGCCTTGTGTAATCGAGAAGACGACCGCTCCGGCGAGGTGCATGTAATATAAATCAATTCATTAATTAATCATATGCTATCTATATAGAAATAGTAACGACGATCTTTCTTCTTTTAGCCCTCCGGATCGAAGGAATCTACTGAAAAGAGCAGACGAGGCCCAACCAAAAAGTTGCAAGACCATGAGAGGTTCAGGATCGAAGATGTCGCTGAAGACGGCAGACCGACAGCTCCCGAAGTTGTCGCAACCAAATTTGTGGCACAATGCAGAGTAATCGTTAGGGACTTAATCCCGATCACCATTAGAAATTGGAATAGGTCTGCTAATGCGGATGAAGAGGGAACATGTTTATTTGTCCCTAACCACGCCAAACATTTACTGTGGAAGAGGCTCATGGTTAATTTCAAACTACCGAAGATAGAGCTGGATCCAAATGCGGAGGATCCAGTTGAGGACGCCTTACAACATGGGAGAGCCATGGAGGCTAAGGTCAGGGAGTGGGCTTTGAAGAAGATGGCCTAGTGTTTCACCAACTGGAAGAAAAGATTGCACCTTGACTATGTCGTGAAAAAGAAGAACCCCGATTTCAAGAATATTCAGTTTGAGAAGATAAAACCATTTTGGGATGAGTTTGTGGAATACAAGAAATCAGAAAAAGCTAAGAAATTGTCTGAAACGAATAAGCTGAATGCTGCTAAGAAGAAGTATCACCATACTATGGGGCAAGGTGGCTACATGGTTGGCATTCCTAAGTGGGAGAAACTTGAGCAGGAACTGCGTGATAAAAATATCACCCCAGAGACAAACGATTGGGTAGAACGTGCAAGGAATTGGTTTTACGGGCATGAGGGCACGTTGACTCGGAAGGGAGGTGTATATATAACATACGACATAAAGAAGACCCCTTGCCAATCGAGAGGATCAGAAAAGCAGTAAAGGCTGTTAAAGATGGGGACTTCATTCCCGATAGAGAGAATGATGAGCTCACACTCGCCCTTGGAAATAAGGAACATGATGGACGAACACGAGGCACAAGAGGCTCCCAATCATGGAGGACTGGGTTTCCCGAAGAGAGGAAGAAATATCCTGATAGAAGCCGTTAGAGGAGAAAGGACAGGGCGGCAGTTGAAGCAGAAAGTCAGAAAGAGCGAATGCGTTTAATTGAAGAACGATTAAAGCAACAACAAGATGAAATTAACACACTTAAAGAGCAAAGTACTACCGGCGCCCCATCTCAGCAGCACACTGCATTCGATGCTACCGGCCTATCGAATAATCGAAAAAGCAGTGTGGCGTCCACCGAGGTCCCGGGTGATGACAATGGCGATGCCGATGATGCACCGACGATGTCTCCTGTTGGCTACCCAGTGGATAATATCACAGAGATGACACACTGCGAGCTACATGTCAAAGTTGTGAACATATCAATGAAGGTGGCGGTCGGCTATGCCTTACCAATTGGACCCACACCAACTTACCACTGTCGTCCGGTTCCAGAGGGCTACGCTGTTGTCGGCGTGGATGAAATCATGCCCACCTTTGAGGTTTTGGATATTCACTACCCTGCTGGTGAAGGGGATGTGACTGTGCTGGGTGATGCAAAAAACGTCACCATTCTATGGCCGAAGGATTGTATCGTGCTTCGAAATCACACGCCAAGGCCATCTTCGCCGCCGCCTCACCCGTCTCCAGCGAGGTCGTCGCCGCCGCGGCAGCCGTCTTCGTCGCCTCACCCGGCTCCGTCGCCTCACCAATCTCCGGTGAAGCCATCGCCGCGGGAGCCATCGCCGGCGCCTCAGGATAAAAAGCGTAAGCGTACCGCTACTGTGCATCGTAAGCGATCACCGAAACGTAAACAAGAGCCTCTTCCGAAAGTACCAACGGTTCCTCCCAAGAGAGCTTATGACTGTACTGAAGAGGAGACTGCGGCGATCGTTGATGCGGAAACGACAGCGTTTTTCGCTAAGATGAGGCGGCCAAAAGAGCCAGAGTTCCCCAGCACCAAAGAAGAAAAAGCCAAAGTGTTGAAAATGCTAAAGAATCTTCATCAACCCGAGCCAAAGCTGTCATCAGACTATGAGCGTTCTATTCTCAAGTCACATGCGGCACAAAAAGCCTCGAAGAGCAGTACTGATGCAAGCGGGAAATCTGTTGCCCAGCTCGGAGAACAAGCAAAACAGACTTGCGCCCCTCTCAAGGTGATTTCTCAAACCAATGTGGGGTCGAGCAAATATGGGGCCGAAGAGCAGTATGATCCAGAGGTAGTTGCACAATACGGAGAAGCTGCCGCTGCTCAAGGTATGAGTATTGCCCAGTACTTATCCCAGTTAGAGTTCTTCCCCGTGAGTGAAGTAGCATACCAATACCAGTACGGAAAACCTCTCGTCAAACCTGAGGAGGTAAACAATCTTCCAACAAAAATGCGAAGATTGCATAACTGGTACATGCATGCCACAAGGGCCGGGGCTAACTGGATAGTACTGAGGGTTACAAAAAAGCATCAGAAAGATAAGGATGACATGATATCCATTGAATTTGATGAACTATTTCAATTATTCAATCAAGACGCCTTGGACAAATCGATCATGAGTGCCTATTGTCTGTAAGTACTAATTCTGTAATTAATTTAGTCTCCAGCTATATTATTTTGTTTATTGCATGTATATAATCATACTGTAATATGCAGAATGAAGATTCTCGAATGCAGCAGAGGACAAATCTATGACATTTGCTTCATTGACCCATATTAGGTTCATGAAGCTAATCTCAAAATAAGCCCCCAGGATACGGAGGATAATATAGTACACGCGTTAAGGTTTCAAGAAACCAAAAGGGAAATACTATTTCCTTACAACTTCCAGTGAGTGTTATTGTCTTGTATACACTTTCTATTTCGCTTACTCGATGTTAAGTATATAATTGATTAGTTCTGCATTCGCAGGTACCACTATATTATGTTAATCATTCAACTTGACAAAGGGCGTGTACTAGTCATGGACTCGAAACATAAACCCCTTGAGACGTGGAAGGACATGCAGATACTTCTCCAGCGGTAATTCTAATCATTACGACACTATATCGGCAACGTTCGTGAATTTTATGATATCAAGTACTTAATAACTAATTTAATCTTTTTCTACGCCGGGCAGCGCTTGGAAACGGTTCACCAAGAAGGCTAGGGGTGTTTGGAAAGAGGAGCTTACATTTCAACCACTAGATGTAAGCACCACTAGCTATATCCGCGCATCTCTTTGATTCTAGTTTTGATACAGTTATTATCATGCTTGATTATTATTTTGATTGAACTCTGTTCTCATAAAGTTCCTGACGCAGGGACCAGGTAACAATCTATGTGGATACTATGTATGCGAGTTCATCCGGCAGACGTGCGATGAGAAGGGCAGAAATTTAGAGCAACTCCACGTACGTAAACAATTTCTATAGTTTTTTATTACAATCAAATTGTGTTTAGTTTCATATTCATATAGGTTGACTCCTTTTTTAAATCAGATCGAACGTCTACGGGACGGTCTTCTGCCAAAGGATCGCATACGAGCAATTCAGGAGGAATTGGCGGGATTCTTGGATGCAGAAGTCCTAAACACACAAGGGGAATACTACTCGGCTGTGTATAGACAATAGGAATTGTAAAAATAGCAACTTTCAAGAAATTGGCCGGTAGCATCGAATAGCAACTTTTGTATGTAGTGCATGAACTCGATCCGTGTATTGAATGTAATGTTGTCATGATGATCTTGTGTAATATAAGGTTCCTTCGTTGATAAGTGCAAAACACTAAATAAACAATAAAACAACCTAAATGAATTCTCTGTCGCGGCACAAAAAGTGGCGAAAATGCTGCCGCGGCAACAAAATGTGCCAAAACGAATTCTCCGCCGCGGCAGATAAATGGGCCAAATCTCTGCCGCGGCAGCAGGTTATTAGTCCCGGTTCGTGTTACGAACCGGGACTAATGCTCCACCCCCCCTCGCGCTCTAATGCCGCCACGTGTGCCCCCATTTGTCCCGGTTGGTGGGGCAACCGGGACTAAAGGTTAGAGCTTTAGTCCCGATTGCCCCGTCCCGGTTGGGCAACCGGGACTAATGGCCCTTAACAACCGGGACGCATGGGGCGTTTTCTACCAGTGCGTGTGCGAGACCAGGGACACCACTACGGCGGAGCTTCTCGAAGATGTCTTAGGACCTCGTCCTTAGACATCTTCGAGGAGCTCGCCGTAGAGGCACTCCCTAATATGTGAAATTAGTTATCTCCACCAGCATACTAATTTAGCTAGAAAATATATGAACTGAAAGATGGTGTGCGAGAGCAGGGACACCACTATGGCAGAGCTTCTCGAAGATGTCTTAGGATGCCTCGTCGTCAGACATCTTCGAGGAGCTCGCCATAGAGGCACTCCCTAATTAATTTGGTAGCTCCTTGGCGTGTTCATGTTTTTGTTCTCAATTTCTTGCTTAACTGGCCGATGATTAACTAAAATGCTAGGGCGCCAGTATATATATGTGTGTCTTCATAGTTTTGGTACTTATTTTTGTTTCAATGGATTTTGTGACGACATGTAGAAGAAAGAAGAATATTTTGTTCCTCGACGGTGACATGATGCACTGTGAACCGACCGGACTTCAAGACAACGTGTCAAACCAAGATATGTATATTGGATGAACTCATGTATCTATGTGCTTCGATGAATCAAATGAATTTCGAGAACTATATGTGCCAAATTAACCAGATATACAGAGATAGAACCCACACAAAATATATCCATTTCTAGAGCATGAAATGAGCTAAACAAGCAATGAGAGATGAAATGATGAAGTTGCTAACCTCTTAGGACCCTTGATAGATGTGGAGCCAAAAAATATTCACAAATCTTGAGAAAAATGGGCAAGAACTCGAGATTGAGGGGAGAAATTTGAGAGGGATGATTGTGTGAGCTTGAAATGGCTTGGGCTGGGAAGGGGAAGAAGATATAGTCGGGGATTTTAGTCCCGGTTTGAGAAACAAACCGGGGCTAAAGGTCCACGCATCTGCTCTTTTCCAGTGCCAGACCCTTTAGCTCCGGTTTGTTAAACGAACCGGGGCTAAAGTTCACATACGAACCGGGGCTAATGTCTTCTCGTCCCTACGGCCGTTTCTAACCGTTGGGACCAGGGCATTAGTCCCGGTTTGTACCAGAACCGGGACTAATGCTCTGGACCAAAGGTCCGTTTTGTACTAGTGAGTGTTAATGCCGGATCGCCGGCGAATGGAATGCACGGGGCGAAGGAGAATCGTCCGGCAGCAGAAGCAGCATCAGCGCACCAAAATTCGACGTGGTGAATTGTTAGAGTATATCACGGTTTGTACTATATTTGGTAGTTTAAGTTGTAATCCAATTCTATCTCTAGTAGTCTTCTTGCCTGTAAGATCCCTCCTTTGTAAAGGAAAAGGATCCCTGTGATTGCAATGCTAGTCCCTGGATCATTGCTAGCATCCACAGTTTAAGATGAAGTACACAGATACAAAGGTCATTTATTACATCCATTCTAGAGATAACATAGTCTTTAAAACTCAAAGCGACAGGCCTAATACAAGAGTTTGGAATAAGTAAATAAACATAAGTCTTCATCTTCATGTGCCACAGGCAAACATGTTGAGTGTAGACTCATGACACCTAATCCTCATCATAGTAACCTGCAACATCACAAGTTACAGCCACAGTGGGTCAATACTTTGGAATAGTATTGGCAAGTGATACCTTAGTAAATTTTAAGTGGACTATATTACTATATGCATTTTGACTAAGTGTAGTTTGGCTTGCTTTGCTCAAAATAGGTTTTTCCTATTAGTTGAAATCACTAAGTTTTTCTTTTGTCAAAACCTTTTCCCAAGAAACCATCAATAGACATTGAGGTCCTTCACCCTTGTTCACCCACAAGTTTTACTTAGAAGTTGGAATGATGAGATTCTTGATAGCTTCCATGTCTTGATGCTCAAGTTGTCCATTGCCATGGACTTGGCTAAGTACTTAGATTTTTCCATCTGCAGAGGTTGTGCACTTTCCCCACCAGACTTGGTTTCCCAAGATAGGACCTTTCAGAAGCCTTTCCTTAGACCAAATGGACGCGCTCCAACCTATCATTCCCACTACCACCAACTGTCCAAATGGCTAAGTTCTAGCAACTTATGTGATCCAGGCAGAGCCCATATTGCCAAGTGGCTGCACTATAAGCTTCTCAACACTTGGCCTCTAAAATCCCTTTGTTCCTGGGTGGCATACCACAAGTGAGATACACAAGGTAAACCATAACCATGGGCCTTGTGTAACCACTCAACCAAAAACCACCAATCAAGTCCCATTCCACCCAGGTGATTCATTGACTTAGTTGTTTTATTAAGAAAAACATAAGTCCAAAGACTTAGAAATATTTTCATCACAGCATGTATATACTTTACCAACCCTTGTTTGCTACTAGCTAAGCTAAGCATGGCATAGTAACTTAACTTAGGAATTTCCTAGCAATTCTATAACTACTTAGGATTTCCCACATGGCATTTGGCAAAAATAGTAACATGCAGGACTTAGCAAAAATATTTCTAATGCTTGTATAAAAGTATAGGGATGGAAATATTCATGAAGTACCACTTGCCTTGGTAGTTGGGAGAGTAGCACTCTTCACAATCACAATCACTAGCACCAAAGTCTACACAGAGAATGGTAGCAACAAATTACACACAATATATACAAACACACAAAATATATATGCATGCATGCAATAATGCTAAGTGATGATTTTTAAAACTCAACCAAGCAAGTGCATGATACTGAATCATAACAAGTCAAAAACTTGCTAAACCAATTTTATTTAGCACTAAAACAAATTCCTAAACAATTTCTATACTCAAAATAGTCCTAAACAAGTTTCTGCAAATAAAATCATTTTAACAGAAACTTAACATTAAACACATTGCATAAATGGAAAGGGCTTGTTCTCCTGATTCCAACGGTATAAACTTTGTCAAATTCTAACGTGTGGATCAAAAGTTATAGCTATTTCAAAATTGGATCTAAATCTGATTCAAATCTGTTTTTAAACTCAAACCCTAGCCACGCGTCTGTTTCTTATTGGCTCGTACCGGTTCGGACGGATCGAGCTCTGCGAGCCGTAGGATTAAAGTCAGATCTGGTGGCTCAGATGCGTGCATACCTCTTCGCTTAAGTTCTAATATCAGCCGTAGGATCTAAATCTAACGTTCCTGAACGCCTTGACCAAAGATGCGCGGCGCTAGCGGCGGTGACTGGCGGCGGCGCGTCTGTCAGCGGCGGCGCTGGCGTTCTAGGTCACGCGGGAGTGGGGGAAGAGGCTTACCAGAACCGCGGTGGTGTGCGGAATCTCAACGTGGCGGTGGCTTGGAAAGGGGCGCACGGGGTCGTCGGGGATTCCTCGCGGGAGTTCGCGAACGCGTTGGGTGCGGCTGTTGTCGACGTTGGCGAGGTTCTGCATCGCGCTAAGTCAAAAGGAGGGTACCGTTAGATGCGCAAGACGATGGGGGTCCTAGGCGTATCAGGAAGAGGGCAAGGGACGACTGGTACTTACGGGGAGAGGTCGCCGGAGTTCGTGCAGAGAGCGGCGGCGGTCGGTCGAAGTTGCTGCCGAAGCTACAGACCATGCGAGAACAAACAGGGTGTGTCAGTAGATGCGCAAGGAGCTGCTGAGGTTGATAGCATGAGTCAGGGACAGAGGGGGACACGGTGCTCACCGGAATTTGTCGGCGCGGTCGTCGGAATAGCGGCGGCGTCGAGCGAGTTGCGAGCAGCCTGGGGGCGTGAATGGGGAATTGGTTGAGGGGAAATGGTCGCGAGAGAGAGAGGGGATTAAGTAGCCAGAGGCTTGACAAGAAACGCCCATTGATTCAATGCCATTTACCTCGCGGAATCAAAGCAGCAACGGGCAGCGACGGAGTTCGTGCGCGGGATTTTGGGGAAGACGACGATGACGTGGACGGGGCCCGCTTGTCAGCGAAACAAGCAGAGAGTGAGTGGGGTCCGAGCGTCAGCGACCGAGTGGGTGCGTCAAATTGATTTTCAGTAATGGTTTTCAAATGAATTCAAACTGCATTTGAATTCAAATCCATTTGGGATTTTTTTAGTGTGCAATAGTCACAAAACTTGGCATAAAACCATGTGGTCACTTTGAATTGGCCTGGTCATTTTTGGAAAGACAAAATAACAGTGACTTAGCGCTTGTTTTGCAAAAGATTTGAAAATGGTTTTGAAATAATTTTTATTTTGTAAAATTTTGTTCTAACTCCACAGTCAAACCAATCAACAAGGGAGACAAACAATCTTGGTTTAAAACATTCAAGCTCTCAAATGGGGATGGCCATCTGATTTAAGTTGGCTCACATAAAATGATAGCACTATGTGCTTCTGTTTTCTTGAAATGAGTTTGAAATTGATCTCAAATCTATATGCATGCATGAATGATATGCAATCTTTGAAATCATGAATTTAGGGATGTTACAAATCTAACCCCCTTAAGGTGAATCTCACCCTCGAGATTCGGATTGGCTAGCAAATAGGTGAGGGTGGTCTTTCCGAAGATCATCCTCTCTTTCCCATGTTGCTTCCTCTTCGGAATGATGATTCCACTGCACTTTGCAAAACTTGATAGTCTTTGTCCTTGTGACTCTTTCTGCAGTTTCAACAATCCTGATAGGTTTCTCTTCATAAGTGAGATCACTTTCTAGTTTAACTTCCTCCAAAGGTATAGTGTCCTTCAAAGAAGTTTCTTCCATTTCTGGGTGACATTTCTTAAGCTGACTCACATGAAACACATTATGGACAGCTGATAGAGATTCTGGCAATTTTACCTTCTCTTTGATAAGATCTGGTCCGAATAAACTTCTTTCTCAAACACCATTCCATAACAATGGGGTGGTACACTTTCTTCCGTAGAGAAACTCAAACGGTGCCATCTCAATGCTGGCTTGATAGCTGTTGTTATAAGAAAATTCTGCGTAAGGCAGACTTTCATCCCAACTTGCTCCATAGTCTAGGGCACATGCCCTCAACATGTCTTCAAGAATTTGATTAGTTCTCTCTGTTTGTCCATCTGTTTGAGGATGAAAAGCAGTACTGAATTCCAATCTCGTTCCCAATGATTCATGTAACTGTCTCCAAAAATGGAAAGTGAATTGAGTTCCCCTATCAGACAAAATACTCTTGGGCACACCATGTAGACATACAATTCTACTCATGTAGATTTTGGTTAACTTAGCACTTGTATAGGTTGTCTTCACGGGTATGAAATGAGCCACTTTAGTTAGGCGATCCACTACCACCCATATGGAATCATATCCTGACCTGGTCCTTGGTAATCCGGTAATGAAACCCATACCAATTTTGTCCCACTTCCAATCAGGAATAGGTAGTGGTTGAAGCAAACCTGCTGGTTTCTGATGCTCCGCTTTCACTCTACTACACACATCACACAAAGCAATATGTTCGGCGATGTCCCTCTTGAGATTATTCCACCAAAATCTTTCTTTCATGTCCATGTACATTTTGGTGTTACCCGGGTTAATAGAATACGGAGAGTTGTGTGCTTCTTGCAAAATTAGTTTCCGCAATTCCGGGTCTTGTGGAACGCAAATACGTTTCCCATGCCATAAAGTACCCTGTTCGTCTTCATGGACCCCTTTGGATTTTCCTTGGTCAATCTTTTCCTTAATCTCTTCGATTTCTTTATCAATCTTCTGGGCTTCTTTGATCTTGTCCAACAAAGTGGGTTGAACATCCAAAGACATGAGATGTCCTTTAGGCACAATATCCAATCTGAGTTTTCTGAATTGGGTACACAAATCATCTGGCAATTCTCCTTTGGTAAGGCCATTCACAAATACCTTACGACTTAGAGAATCTGCTACAACATTTGCTTTACCGGGGTGGTACTGCAAACTTAAGTCATAGTCCTTGATAAGCTCTAACCATCTTATTTGCCTCATATTCATTTCCTTCTGGGTGAAGATATACTTCAAACTCTTGTGATCAGTGAACACTTCGCAATGCTTTCCCAAAAGGTAGTGTCTCCATGTTTTGAGTGCATGGACGACAAAGGCTAACTCTAAATCATGAGTAGGATAGTTCACTTCATGAGTTTTGAGTTGTCTCGAGGCATAAGCTACAACTTTACCTTCTTGCATAAGTACGGCACCCAAACCTTGATGCATCACAATATACTTGGAAATCCTTTTCCAAATCTGGCAGACACAAGACTGGTGCTGTCACAAGTCTCTTCTTCAATTCCTGAAAGCTGAGTTCACAACCTTCAGACCAAGCAAATTTCTTGTCTTTCTTTAGCAATTCAGTCATGGGCTTAGCTACTTTAGAGAAATTCTCAATGAACCTTCTGTAGTAACCTGCTAAGCCAAGGAAACTACGAACTTCTTTCACGGACTTGGGAGATTCCCATTCAGTCACAGCTGAAACCTTAGCAGGATCAACTACTACACCATCCTTTGTCATAACATGACCAAGAAAACCAACTTCCTCCAACCAGAACTCACATTTGCTGAATTTGGCATAAAGTTTATGCTCTCTTAACTTCTCAAGTATCAAACACAAATGTCCTTCATGCTCTTCTTTTCTCTTGGAGTAGACTAAGATGTCATCGATGAAAACGACGAGAAACTTGTCAAGAAATTCCATGAACACCTTGTTCATCATAATCATGAAGTATGCTGGAGCATTTGTCAAGCCAAAAGGCATTACGGTATACTCATACAATCCATACCTTGTGGTGAACGTTGTTTTAGGTATGTCTTGCTCTCTTATCTTGAGTTGAAAATAGCCTGACCGGAGATCAATCTTTGAGAACACACATGCTCCTTCTAGCTGATCAAACAAGTCATTGATTCTAGGAAAAGGGTATTTGTTCTTGATAGTTACCTTGTTGAGCGAACGGTAATATATACATAACCTTTGACTTCTATCTTTCTTCTCCACAAACAAAACTGGGGCTCCCAAAGATGAAGAACTTGGTTGAATAAATCCCTTCTGCAACTGTTCTCCAAGTTGCTTCTTGAGTTCTTTCAGTTCATCAACTGACATTTTATACGGTCTCTTTGCTATTGGTCCAGAACCTGGTACCAAATCTATCAGAAACTCCACATCTCTATCTGGTGGCATTCCCGGCAGTTCTTCCGGAAATACATCCGGATACTCACTCACAATTGGCACACTGTCCATGCTAACCCCTTTAAGAGAATTTAGCTTACTTCCTTTAGATTCAAAGTTGGTCTTGAACTTAATCCGTTTTCTTTCCGGGGTTGTGAGTGCTACAGTACGATTGGCACAATCTAGTACTCCTTCATACTTAGCCATCCAATCCATTCCCAATATTACGTCCAGTCCTTGGGAATCTAGGATTATCAGACTCACTGGAAATTTATGTTTTCCAAACTCTATTACTAGATCCCGGCATCCAAGACTTACTATCATATCTCCACCGGAGAACTAACTTTTAGTGGACACTAATGTTTTCAGTTGGAAACCGATTTCTATCAACAAATGCTTTTGATATGAATGAATGCGATGCTCCAGTATCAAAAAGAACAAATGCTGGAATAGAATTGAGTCTGAACTTACCAGCAACATCATCAGGCTCCTCATAGACCTCCTCCACACTGATGTGGTTCACTTGTCCTTTCTAGAAAGGATTTGTCTTGATAGGTCCTTCAACTTACTTTTCAGGGCACTCATTTGCATAGTGTCCCATCTTCTTGCATTTGAAGCATTCAACCTGACTGATGTCTCTTTTAGCAGGCCGACTTCCACTTCCACTTCCATTACCACTGTGGTGGCTCTTATGTCCACTCTTGTGGTTCTTGTACTTATAATTGTCATGAATGCGATGATGCTTGTTGTCATGACGGTTGTGGTTGTGGTTCTTGTTGAATTTCCCATGCTTGTGGGATCCTGAGCTTCCACTGTCATCATAATGAGATCGTTTGTGACACGATCCCGAGCTGTGCTTGTCGGAGTGCTTCCTCTTTCTGCTCTCGACTTGCTTCATTTTGTTCTCCAATATGCAGCTTTATCACAGAGCGACTGATAAGTGGGAACATATGCCACAGCCAATTGCAGATTCATCTCATCATTCAAGCCTTCCAGAAATTTTTCCTTTCTCTTGGCATGTGTGTCAACTTCATCTGGTGCATAACGCGCCAGATTGTTGAACTCCTCAATGTATTCAGCCACGCTGCGGTGGCGCTGCTTCAGATTGTGGAACTCTTTCTTTTTCAGGCTCATCACTCCTGATGAGATATGAGCAGTGCGAAAGACATCCTCAAAGATAGCCCATGTCACTTCATCTATGGGAGTGGTGATCTGGAAGTTGTCCCACCAAGTGGCGGCTGGCCCTTCTAGCAGATGTGCTGCAAATCTGACCTTTTCAGCATCCGCGCAGCCCACGGTTACTAAGTCCTTGTTTACAGAACGTAGCCAATCATTGGCCACCATGGGATCAGTAGTCCCTGAGAACTTAGGTGGCCTCAATCTCAAGAATCTGGTGAGCATATCAAAGCCCGGAGGGTTGTTGTTGTTGTTATTGTTGTTGTTATTGGGGTTATTGTTGTTGTTATTGTTTTGGTTCTGGATGAATATTTTCATCATCTGCATCAGCTGTGTTTGAGCAGTCATCATTTGCTGCATTTCTGGAGTAATGTTGTTGTTATTGGGGATGGGGTTTGCACGACGGGGAGGCATCTGTGGTTTGTTCCAATAGAGATAAGAATGAGATACCCAAAGATGTTTTCATGCACAATACATCACATAAGCAAACACATAGCATGCAACACAAGATAGAAGTTCAACAACAAGATAACAAGTTCACAAAGTAAAACACACAAGTAGCAAGCCATCCACATGTCGGATGGTCCAATAACAAGTTCTCAAATAACAAGTATGATAATAAAAGATAAACGAGTAGTCAAGTCTACTCATCGGCATCAATCTCCTCCTCGACAAAGGTAAGACCTGCGTTCTCCATCGCGGCCTTGTTCTCCTCGATAGTAGTGGTCAAGGACTCTATCTTGGCCTTGAGAGCCCTCTTCTGGGAACGAAGCCTCTCTCTCACCGTCTGCTGTTGCTCTAGCTCGAAGTCCTTGGACTGCAGTTCTTCAGTCATATCCCGGATCTTCTTGTTCCTATCCTGGACACGCTTCTCCTAACTCTTGAACTTCCTGTCCTGGGTCTCGAACTTCGCCTCCATTTCCTTGACTATCTCGTCCTGCTGCGCGAAGAGCTTGTCCTTCTCGCGAAGCTGCACCTGGAGCTCGTCATTACTGATCATGACATTGGTCATGTCCGTGTCCACGTGCCTAATGAGAGACTCTAAGTCCTGGAGATACAGACGTATCGGCTCTGCTGCGTCCCTCGAGTCGTCCTCGAAGTCGATGGACTCTCCATCCTCATCACGTCTTCTGAAGACGTGGCAGTGGGTGCCTCTAACCTGTCGGGAGTGTCGTCCTAGCAGACGTCCTATCAGGTACTGCATAACTACCTCCATGCCTCTCTCCCTGTCATCGTGCATAAGCTTGAAGACGATGGCCTCCGTAGTAGGCTATGTCTGACGTGCGGGATGGTTCACCTTGAAGCCCCAGAGGTCCTTCCTCTCGAACTTGGCGAGGGGATGCACCATGATGGTGGGAAGAGGAAGATTGAGCAAAGTAGTAAGCTCAACGATACGAGGACCAAAGCGGGTAACCTGGAACTCCTCAATAATGCTGATGGTAATAGGCATCTATTTAATAGATAGAAAAGTTAGAACAACACAATTCAAGATAAAACAAAAGACAAAACACACATACATATCCTTGGGAAGCAAAACACACAAGTCATGCATACATGAAACCATTACAATAACCAAGGTTCAATCTTATTTTAAGGTAACATTTTGGAAAATAAGGTGATAGGTGGTGGTCCAACTAACGAAGTATGTTTACAATCCTATCTCACTGGATCTGTTGGATAACACAATGTTTCTAGAGGCAATCATCCTATCTTGCTCACATGACTCCATCACTAAGTCTATAATATCTCCTCTTAAGGTTTGGTTGGTAGCTTCCAACTCTTGGGTATGTTCCTTCTCTTTCTTCAAGTCTTTTTGGAGGTTGAGCATTCTACACTTGATTCTAGCAGTAAGTTCTTTGATAGTCCTCCAAGCTGCTTCTCTTGCTGACTCAAAGAATGTGGTGTGCACCACAGTGTTGGTGTACATGCAGAATCCTGTTTCCTTGTGGTTGTCTTCCTTGTTTTTGTACAAGTGAAGTTGCACCCACCAATACTCAACTCCTTCATCCATCACTGGAAAGCCTTTGTACACAGCTGCACCATGTATTTCCATTGCCACCATGAGGTCCTTGAGAATTTTGGGGAACTCTGTCTCACACTCCAAGGTCATGGTCATGAGTAGTCCTTTCCTTACGGCTTCGTTGATGGAGTTCATCTACAAAGAGAGATGAGAGAGAAGATTAGAAAAGTTTTACGAGAAGAATAGACAAGTGTAGAAGTAGTTGAAATTTTTTCCTTAGTGGTTTCCAATCCTAGGGTCATAATCCTACAGGCAACACAGTGCTCTGAGACCATCTGTAAGATCCCTCCTTTGTAAAGGAAAAGGATCCCTGTGATTGCAATGCTAGTCCCTGGATCATTGCTAGCATCCACAGTTTAAGATGAAGTACACATATACAAAGGTCATTTATTACATCCATTCCAGAGATAACATAGTCTTTACAACTCAAGGCCACAGGCCTAATACAAGAGTTTGGAATAAGTAAATAAACATAAGTCTTCATCTTCATGTGCCACAGGCAAACATGTTGAGTGTAGACTCATGACACCTAATCCTCATCAGAGTAACCTGCAACATCACAAGTTACAGCCACAGTGGGTCAATACTTTGGAATAGTATTGGCAAGTGATACCTTAGTAAATTTTAAGTGGACTATATTACTATATGCATTTTGGCTAAGTGTAGTTTGGCTTGCTTTGCTCAAAATAGGTTTTTCCTATTAGTTGAAATCACTAAGTTTTTCTTTTGTCAAAACCTTTTCCCAAGAAACCATCAATAGACATTGAGGTCCTTCACCCTTGTTCACCCACAAGTTTTACTTAGAAGTTGGAGTGATGAGATTCTTGATAGCTTCCATGTATTGATGCTCAAGTTGTCCATTGCCATGGACTTGGCTAAGTACTTAGATTTTTCCATCTGTAGAGGTTGTGCACTTTCCCCACCAGACTTGGTTTCCCAAGATAGGACCTTTCAGAAGCCTTTCCTTAGACCAAATGGACGCGCTCCAACCTATCATTCCCACTACCACCAACTGTCCAAATGGCTAAGTTCTAGCAACTTATGTGATCCAGGCAGAGCCCATATTGCCAAGTGGCTGCACTATAAGCTTCTCAACACTTGGCCTCTAAAATCCCTTTGTTCCTGGGTGGAATACCACAAGTGAGATACACAAGGTAAACCATAACCATGGGCCTTGTCTAACCACTCAACCAAAAACAACAAATCAAGTCCCATTCCACCCAGGTGATTCATTGACTTAGTTGTTTTATTAAGAAAAACATAAGTCCAAAGACTTAGAAATATTTTCATCATAGCATGTATATACTTTACCAACCCTTGTTTGCTACTAGCTAAGCTAAGCATGGCATAGTAACTTAACTTAGGAATTTCCTAGCAATTCTATAACTACTTAGGATTTCCCAACATGGCATTTGGCAAAAATAGTAACATGCAGGACTTAGCAAAAATATTTCTAATGCTTGTATAAAAGTATAGGGATGGAAATATTCATGAAGTACCACTTGCCTTGGTAGTTGGGAGAGTATCACTCTTCACAATCACAATCACTAGCACCAAAGTCTACACAAAGAATGGTAGCAACAAATTACACACAATATATACAAACACACAAAAATATATATGCATGCATGCAATAATGCTAAGTGATGATTTTTAAAACTCAACCAAGCAAGTGCATGATATTGAATCATAACAAGTCAAAAACTTGCTAAACCAAGTTTATTTAGCACTAAAACAAATTCCTAAACAATTTCTATACTCAAAATAGTCCTAAACAAGTTTCTGCAAATAAAATCATTTTAACAGAAACTAAACATTAAACACATTGCATAAATGGAAAGGGCTTGTTCTCCTGATTCCAACGGTATAAAATTTGTCAAATTCTAACGTGTGGATCAAAAGTTATAGCTATTTCAAAATTGGATCTAAATCTGATTCAAATCTGTTTTTAAACTCAAACCCTAGCCACGCGTCTGTTTCCTATTGGCTCGTACCGGTTCGGACGGATCGAGCTCTGCGAGCCGTAGGATTTAAGTCAGATCTGGTGGCTCAGATGCGCGCATACCTCTTCGCTTAAGTTCTAATTTCAGCCGTAGGATCTACATCTAACGTTCCTGAACGCCTTGACCAAAGATGAGCGGCGCTAGCGGAGGCGACTGGCGGCGGCACGTCTGTCAGCGGCGGCGCTAGCGTTCTAGGTCGCGCGGGACTGGGGGAAGAGGCTTACCAGAACCGTGGTGGTGTGCTGAAGCTCAACGTGGCGGTGGCTTGGAAAGGGGCGCATGGGGTCGTCGGGGATTCCTCGCCGGAGTTCGCGAACGCGTCGGGTGCGGCTGTTGTCGAGGTTGGCGAGGTTCTGCATCGCGCTAAGTCAAAAGATGGGGGTCCTAGGCGTATCAGGCAGAGGGCAAGGGACGACTGGTACTTACGGGGAGAGGTCGCCGGAGTTCGTGCAGAGAGCGGCGACGCTCGGTCAAAGTCGTTGCCGAAGCTACAGACCATGCGAGGACAAACAGGGTGTGTCAGTAGATGCGCAAGGAGTTGCTGAGCTTGATAGCATGAGTCAGGGACAGAGGGGGACACAGTGCTCACCGGAATTCGTCGGCGCGGTCGTCGGAACATCGGCGGCGTCGAGCGAGTTGCGAGCAGCCTGGGGGCGTGAAGGGGGAATTGGTTGAGGGGAAATGGTCGCGCGAGAGAGAGGGGATTAAGTAGCCAGAGGCTCGACAAGAAACGCCCATTGATTCAATGCCATTTACCTCGCGGAATCAAAGCAGCAACGGGCAGCGGCGGAGTTCGTGCGCGGGATTTTGGGGAAGACGACGATGACATGGACGGGGCCCGCTTGTCAGCGAAACAAGCAGAGAGGGAGTGGGGTCCGAGCGTCAGTGACCGTGTGGGTGCGTCTGCGCCTGCGAGAGAGAGAGAGGAGCCGGGTGGGCTAGTTGGGCTGCGTCTGTTGCTGGGCCAAATTCCTGGCGCCGGCCCTTTTCCAATTCTTTTCTCTTTTCTTTTTCTAAATTGATTTTCGGGAATGGTTTTCAAATGAATTCAAACTCCATTTGAATTCAAATCCATTTGGGATTTTTTTAGTATGCAATAGTCACAAAACTTGGCATAAAACCATGTGGTCACTTTGAATTGGCCTGGTCATTTTTGGAAAGACAAAACAACAGTGACTTAGCGCTTGTTTTGCAAAAGATTTGAAAATGGTTTTGAACCCAATTTTATTTTGTAAAATTTTGTTCTAACTCCACACTCAAACCAATCAACAAGGGAGACAAACAATCTTGGTTTAAAACATTCAAGCTCTCAAATGGGGATGGCCATCTGATTTAAGTTGGCTAACATAAAATGATAGCACTATGTGCTTCTGTTTTCTTGAAATGAGTTTGAAATTGATCTCAAATCTATATGCATGCATGAATGATATGCAATCTTTGAAATCATGAATTTAGGGATGCTACATTGCCCCACAAGTCTTCTAGTATTATATAAACAGCCTAAGGGCTCACGTTGTAATCACCTCACACTAGTGCACACGTACCCCTCTAACACCGGTTTGGAGGACCCTCTAACAGCGGTTCCCCAACCGCTGTTGAGGGTTCGGTGTTAGAGGGGGGGCCCCTTTAACACCGGTTCCTATACGAACCGGTGTTAAAGGGTGGCGCACGTGGGGCTGCCGCAGGCCTCAGGCCCCCCCCCCTTTAACACCGGTTCGTGTCTGGAACCGGTGTTAAAGGTTCTTCTGCCGCGGCAGAGATTTAGGCCGTTTTCCTGCCGCGGCAGAGTTCTGCCGCGGCAGGAAAACGGCCTAAATCTCTGCCGCGGCAGACTTCTGCCTCTGCCCCGTTCTGGGGGTATTTCTGCCGGGGGGGGGGGGGAGAGCGAGGGGAAATCGATCGGGAGCGGTATACTTATAGAATCGTCATCGGTACATACGAGTACATGAATAATTAAGCAACTATTATTATACACAAACATCGTCATCGGCACATACATCGTCATCGGCACATACATCGTCATCGTTCATTTTGGTGGATATCTAAAGAGTTCTCCGCCAGGCGTGACGACCTCATCAAGTATGAACCCCGCCAATTCCTCTTGAATGGCTCGTATGCGTTCAAATGGTAGGAGTTGGTCCCGCATCCGTTCGATCTGAATATATATGAAGAATGGGCCGTCAATATATATATAAGAATAAAACTCAACACAATTGATGGTAATAAAATAATGTTGTGGACTTTGTTTACTTACTCTAAGTTGTTCTAGTGCGGCTTGGCCTGTCGCACATATCGTGTTGCGAATGAATTCGCAAACATAGTACCCACATAAGTTATTGCCATGTCCTTGATGCGCGCACTTTACGAGAATAGAGAGTTCAATCAAAATAATAATCAATAAAGCATGATATAATGGAATTGGAAGCTAGCTAGTATTACTTACATTTTGGTCTACAAATTTTAGTTCTTCTGACCATTCACCCACGGCCCTGCCCGTGAACATTTTCCAAACCCTGTCCGACAAAGAAAATGGATAAAGGAGTAATTAATTACTTATTGTCACGAAAGTTGCCGATCTAGTGCGATAATATGATTGAAATTACCTCTGGAGCATCTCTCTAAAGTCTGCCCATAGCTCTTTTTCTTTTCGTAACGAGTCCATGACAAGGACTTTTCCTGAGTCGGGTTGAATGACTAGCAGAATAAAGTGGAACCTACGCACGCATAACTCATCATCAGTTACACTTAACATCGAGTAAGCCGAAACATAATGTGTACAAGAGAGAGGGTAACAGTACTCACGAGAAGTTGTAAGGCAATAGTATTTCCCTTTTGGTTTGTTGTCTCAGTAAAGACTTTAGCAAGTAATCTTCTGTTTGCCCGGGTTTGTCTCTTACCCCTTGTTCATGAACTCTATTTGGGTCAACGAACCCAATGTCAAAAGGGCCTCCTTTCATGCATTCCATAACCTTTTTCCTGCATAATAGTATATACATATATGGTGAGCATATATATATACATGCAATTAATGAAGTGAATGAGTTGAGATAAAAATTACAGAAATAGTACTTACACACAATAAAGGCTGATGGCAGATTTGTCGAGTTCCTTCTGATTGAATAGAAAATGCAAGTCTTGAATGTTGAAGTCGATCGCGTCGTCTCCGCACAAGAAAATCTGATCTCTTATATGTGCCGTGATCCATTCTTCTTTTCTCGTCTTGCAGAAATGAAGGTACCACTTGTGCAATTTTCGCATCTTTGTTGGTAGATTCTTGAGCTCCTCTTTCTTGACGAGATTCTTCCCATACTTCCATGGCTGTATGGGGTTGACATCGCATTTGGGCAAGTTGTCTCCCATGACGTTCAAGTATGCAATGTAAGTCATCCCCATCTCATTGGCCTTTCTTTGTAGCTCTGCCTCGTAATCATCTACGGGAGGAGCGTCCCGTTTGTCAAACATTTGGAGCGGGGCGCATGATTGGTTTTCCTGCTCTCCGAGCATGGGAACTGTTTTCTGGGGTGCCTCACGACTGCTACTTTCAGTCTCCCTACGGCGCCTTGCATCCGCCTTCAAAATCTGGCGCTCGTAGTCCGGCACAAGTGGGGTTTCAGGTTTCAAAAGATTATTGTAAAACTTCTCCACCACCGCCGGATCTATTTTCTCCTTTGGCTCGGCCCGTCTAGGTGCAAAGAATTTCTTGACCTGTTCTCCCGAGATCCTATTGGTCTCCTCGTCGCTGCGATTCCACGGTAAAACCGGCAATGGCTTGGCGGAAGGCTGCGGGACGTAGTTTTTTGAACTCTTTGGCGTACGGTGTCCTGCGGATTTCTTTGTGGCAGTGCTACTGATGCTCCTCGTGGCAGTGCTCTTCCGCTTACGCTGAGGAGATGGCTGAAGCACCGGAGATGGCTGACGGGCCGGAGATGGCTGCCGCGCAGGAGATGGCTGACGGGCCGGAGATGGCTGCCGCGCAGGAGATGGCTGACGGGCCGGAGATGGCTGCCGCACAGGAGATGGCTGACGGGCCGGAGATGGCTGCCGCGCAGGAGATGGCTGACGGGCCGGAGATGGCTGCCGCGCAGGAGATGGCTGAAGCGGCTCAGACTGCTGACGCTGCGGAGACGGCGGGGGTGCCAGTGACCTCCAATTTGGAAGCACAATGTGTTCCTTCTTCCAAAGAATGGTTGTTTTCACTGCAAATTTGAGTTGAGTTTCCCCTTCACCTGTAGCATGGTCAAGCTGTGCTTCCTCATATTCCTTCACAACCTCATCCACCCCGACAATAGCATAGCCATCTGGAATCGGTCGGCAGTGGTAAGTTCCACCAGCTACAGGAGGTAAGGCATAGCCGACAGCCACCTTAATGGATAAGCCCATTAATCTCACATGCAGCTCAGCGTGTTCGCTCTCCGTGATCTCATCAACGGGGTATCGAGGACCCGTCATTTCAAGCGTTGGCTGCACGTTCTCCATGGAAGCCACACTGCTTTTCCGCGCAGAGTCTGGGCCGCGGGCAGCTTCCAATGCAGGCTCTTCATGCCGCTGAGATGGGCCGGTAGCTTGATGGCTCTGTTGTGCATTCACTTGCGCCTGCAGCGCCGCAAGTGCATGTTCTATCTGTGTCATCCGCTCTGTACGCTCTTTTTCTTTTCTGCCACGCCATCTGTAAGAGTCGCTCCAGTCGGCAAACCCATCCTTCCATGTCATACCCCCTCTGCCTCGTGCATGTCCAGAGTGTTCTTTTTTACCGATGGCGCGTGTGAGCTGGTCATTCTCTCTGTCGGGATGGAAGGTCCCGGCGGATGTTTCCTCGTATGCCGTGATGAGTTCAGTGACGGGTTTGGCAAGGATGGTTGGGAAGATACACAATCCTGTTTCTGGGTCCAACCTTGCCCCGATTCCGTAGAACCAAGTCTTTGCACGTAGGTCCCACTCATCTGTCTGGGGTGTGATCCCTCTCTCGCGCAGGGCCCTCTCAGCTTCCTCCCACTTAGGCCTCTGAGATATGTAGCCACCTGACCCCGTCCTCTGGTGATATTCCTTCTTCAGGGCATTAAGCGTATTGGTTTCTGACCTCTTTTTAGCTATAGCACTTTTTTTATATGTCTTAAATTCAGGCCAGTGAGGTCTTACCTTCGCATAATATGCGTCTTCGAAATTTGGAGTCTCGCCAGCTTTGACAAATTTGTTCAATTTTGTCTTCCAGTTGCGGAAAGCATCAGCCATCTTCTTTAGAGTCCACTCTTTGACCTTGTTCTCTATAACCGGGTTGTTTTCATCCTCCTCTGGCGGAAGGGTGAAATTTACCAACAACGAATTCCAAAGCGTTTCTTTGGATCTGTCATCGACAAAGGTACCGTCGCCCTTCTTTGGCTTATTCCAATTTTCAATTGTGATTGGGATTTGGTCCCTAACAAGAACTCCAGCCTGACGTATAAATTTGTCTGCGGCCTTCTTGGGCTCCATCGGCCTGCCATCAACACGGACTGCTTCGATCGTGAACTTTGCACGATCTTTCAACCGCTGGCTCGCGCCTCGCTTGCTCTTTTTCGTAGAAGAAGATGGTTGCTGGCTGGTCGATCCAGAGGGCTAAAAGAAGAAAGAAGCGTTAATTAATACATGTAGAAGAAGATTGTTGGTGGAAGTCAGCTGAGGCTTAATCAATGCATATACCTCGCCGGACTTTGTAACCATTAAATTGCGTTCACCGGAGTCTTCATCTTCTCCATGACTAGTACTTGAGCTGTCGTCGTCATGTCCCTCCAAGTTCAGATATTGTGAGGTGTCCTCATCAATAATGTTCTCCATTATTTCTTCTTCTTCAAGGTTTCTACTAAGTGGATCCATAGTTTCTAAAACAATAATATTATCACACAAATATCAGTAATACATCTATTGAAATGCTCAAGAAAGGACGATGATATGACAGGTTAAAAGTATTGAAATGTAACCCTAATACATGCTTGGTCATTTCAAACCCTAATTCGGAGAAACCCCGGATTCATATGAGAGGGTACATTTACTTCTTCTAATTAACTTGTCATCAAAGTTGATTAACATAGCATGGTTATTATAATGCTATATTGACAACGAGAGGTGGCGACGCTAGGGCGAGAGCGGGGCCGGGGTGCGTGGGGGTGTGCGTTCGAACCAGCACGACGTGATGGTCTACCTAAAATGGGCGACTCACCCTCGACGCGTGTGTAGGCTCAGCGAGGACATAGGAGGTCAGGGTCGACGGCATAATGGTGGCGGTGGTCGTCGGCGTGGCACAAAATATACACATGCATATACAATACACATACAATACAATATTTCCTATAGGAATCCTATAGGAATCAATCCTACAAATCAAACAACCACCATAGGAAAATTTCCTATAGGATTTAATCCTACAAATTTCCTATACAAATCCTTTGAATCAAACATGCCCTTACTTATATCCCGCGGGATGGCGACGGCGAGGGCGACGACGAGGGTGGTGTGGGCGAGGGCGACGGCGAGGCAGACACGTGGCGCTCACCGGTGGGGTGACGTTGGTCTCGTCGGGCGGCGGTGCTCGTCGGACGGATGCGGCGGTCTCGTCGGGCGGCGGTGCTAGCGGCGTTTAGGCGTGGCCTATGAGCTCCGAAGCTGCTGCACGGGGAAGAGAGCGAGGTGGTCAGTTAGGGTTTAGGCGTGGAATCGTTCCGAGGGTCAATTGGCGATTATTTATTTTCATCCCAAGACTATGTAAATGAAATGGATTGGCCAAACAAACAAAAAAATACTATACAGAAATAGACAAATTTGCAAACATTTCAAATGAAACTTGCAAAAGGCTATCTGTTTCACATGGCCACAGCTGCAAAAATGAGTACACGCCACACGAGACACGACCGACCGACCGCACGAAACCGCCCGATCCCGATGGCTGCTGCCGCCGTCGTCGACGGCGCCGAGCTGATCCTCTCGGTGCCGGACGACGTCCTCGCCCTGATCTCCGCCCACCTCCGCCCGCGCGACCTCCTCGCGCTCTCGGCCGCCTCGCGCCGCCTCCACGCCGCCCTCTCCGCCGCCGACAAGCCCTGGCTCGCCCAGTGCCGCCGCCTCCTCCGCTCCTCACTGTCCCACGTCCTCGCCTGGCGCGCCGCCGCGGGGGGCTCCTCCCTGGCCGTCTGCGGGGGGCTCCTCCCTGGCCGCGGGGGGCTCCTCCCTGGCCGTCCTCTGCTCGACGCCCTCGTCGCCTCCTGCCGCCTAACGCTCCCGCCGGAGCTCGCCGCGGTGCCGCTCTTCGCGCGATCCGACGAGGACCTCCCCGTGCTCGCCGCGCGTCGGGAGGCGATGCTGCGCCTGCACAGGGACTAGAGCGGGGGAAGAGAGGGTCGGGGGCGGCGAACCTCGAGCGGCGGCGGCGAGACGGCGCGTCGGGGGCAGCGAGACGGCGGGTCAGGCTCTGAAGCGGCGGCGGCGAGACGGCGGGTCGGGGGGCGGCGCTTCTATCGATCGATCTGGCTGTGGGGGAAGAAAGGAAGGGGAGGAAGGTGAAATAAATACCCCCCCCTTTAACACCGGTTCGTGGCTGGAACCGGTGTTAAAGGGGGGGGCGTTTCCCGCGCGCATTTATTACCCCCCCCCCTTTAACACCGGTTCCAGCCACGAACCGGTGTTAAAGGGGGGGGTATTAAATGCGCGCGGGAACCCCCCCCCCCTTTAACACCGGTTCCAGCCACGAACCGGTGTTAAAGGGGGGGTGTGCGCGCGGGAAACGAAATAAATGCCCCCCCCTTTAACACCGGTTCCTGTCTGGAACCGGTGTTAAAGGGGGGGCATTTATTTCATTCATTAAAGGGGCTTTTTTAATTCAAAAAATATGATATGAAATTTAGAAAATTCATATCTTTTTCATTTCAACTCAGAAAAATATGAATAATATATCATAATTTTCAGAAAAATAATATCTATCCATTCATGTAAATCAACCGGGACTAAATGGCGGGATGAACCTTTAGTCCCGGTTGGAGACACCAACCGGGACAAAACACGAGTCAGCACTAATAATAGAGGTGAGTGCATGTCGACATTATGTCGTGCGGCGTGTACCTTGTCCCGGATGGTGTCACCAACCGGGACTAAAGATGAACCTTTAGTCCCGGTTGGAGACACCAACCGGGACTAATAATAGGGGTGAGTGTCGACATTATTTTGTAAGTGTCAACACTATGTCGAGCTGCTTGTACTATAAATAGGCATCCTTGTGAGTCCAGTCCTCCAGCCAGTTTGAGGCAGGGACACCACTACGGCCAGTTTCAGGGAGATGCCGACGGAGCCCAGTCCTCCGGCATCTCCGAGAAACTGGTCATAGAGGCACTCCCTAATATGTGAAATTAGTTAGCTCCCTGGTGTATTGATCTAGTTAGACAAGTTACAAAGCTGCAAGATGGTTTTCGAGAGCAGGGACACCACTACGGCCAGTTTCAGGGAGATGCCGACGGAGCTCAGTCCTCCGGCATCTCCGAGAAACTGGTCATAGAGGCACTCCCTAATATATGAAATTAGTTAGCTCCCTGGTGTATTGATCTAGTTAGACAAGTTACAAAGCTGCAAGATGGTTTTCGAGAGCAGGGACACCACTACGGCCAGTTTCAGGGAGATGCCGACGGAGCCCAGTCCTCCGGCATCTCCGAGAAACTGGTCATAGAGGCACTCCCTAATATATGAAATTAGTTAGCTCCCTGGTGTATTGATCTAGTTAGACAAGTTACAAAGCTGCAAGATGGTTTTCGAGAGCAGGGACACCACTACGGCCAGTTTCAGGGAGATGCCGACGGAGCCCAGTCCTCCGGCATCTCCGAGAAACTGGTCATAGAGGCACTCCCTAATATGTGAAATTAGTTAGCTCCCTGGTGTATTGATCTAGTTAGACAAGTTACAAAGCTGCAAGATCGTTTTCGAGAGCAGGGACACCACTACGGCCGTGTGGCGACCGTGCGTGGAGATATGCACACCACTAAAGCTGATCATGAACGCGGGCACCCCCACCGTAAACCCTCCACTGGGGCACCAGCTGCCGCCGCAAGCAACAGGCCACCCGTACGCTGGCGGGAGCGGGTGTGCAGGCTGTGGGTACAAGAACTGCGACGCCCAGAAATCAGCGGTTGGGAGAGCAGGAGAGAGGTAGCATCCTGCGGGGAGGAGCGCTGTTGGAACGAAAGGCGAAGCTACGGGGTTGAGGCGCGAGAAGGCGGCCATTGGTGGGTGTGCTCTCTTTCTCGCTTGAGGACTAGGAATACTGGGGCAGGCGCTCTACTGAAGAAGAAGCTGCAGCACGGTGTTTATAAATAGCAGGACGGAGGAAGGAGAACGGAGCGGTGGTCTCTGATCCGAAGGATAGAAGGACTACTCTAGTGTAGTCGATTTTTTTTTCTTTTTTTTTTCCTCCGTGTGAGATGATGAGCGGTGAGCCGCTTGTCTACTTTAGATCCGGAAAGTTTTTTTAACTGCAACAACGAAAATCTAGTGTGGTTGTGTGCTTACTCGTAAAAGGAGATCAAATTCAAAATGAGAATACTGCTCCACGCTTCTCGGGCATTTCACCGAACACCTCTAGTGCATATGAAAAAAACACAAACTAGCACTCTTCACACCCTCTTGCTAGGCTCCAAAATGTGAAAAAATGGAAGACTGGGCTGGGGTGGTGTCTTATATAGCCCCCACCCCTTTAACACCGGTTCGTGCCACGAACCGGTGTTAAAGGGGGGGGGGGTGCGCGGGCCACTGGTGGAGGGACCTTTAACACCGGTTCGTGCCACGAACCGGTGTTAAAGGGGTGGCTCCTTTAATGCCACAGAGGCCACGCTGGTACGGCCCCCCCTTTAACACCGGTTCGTAGAAGAACCGGTGTTAAAGCCCATTTTCGGGATCAACAAAAGCCCGCGTTTTCACTAGTGTCAAGCAATATCAATATAGATAATATTCCGCAATTCTACATGGTATCAAAGCGGTTCGTTCCGCCTAGGGCTTAGCACCACCACTTCCGCCGCGCCGCCCCCGGGGAGATCGTTCTCCGCCGGGGGCCGCGTAATAGTAGATTAGATCTTTCATCGCCAAATTTTTCTCGCGGGCCGTTTGACCGGCGTTTCTTCTTCTTTCGCCGATCATCGATCGGATTGCGTCGTTCACAACCACATGTCGTCATCACTCGCCTCTACTTCAACCTCGGCGTCGACTCATCTCCGGCAAATCATCGCCAACGATTGTGCCAAGGAGGCTCCGCGCGGCGCCCCAAGGGACGCCTTCACGCGCTACGTCGTCTTCTCCGTCCTCACGTCGTCACCACGCTGGCCCGTCTTCGCCTACATCAACCGGGACGCAAGTCCCCGAGTACGCTCCTCGCCGTCAAACAAAGGGTTGCATCTTCATCACCCGTGGTCATCATCGCCGACAACCATCTACACCAACAACATCGTCACATCGTCGCCGCCACCACCAATTGTGGTCATCGTCAACGCCAACAAGTTCTTCTACACGAGTGACGCCGTGCTCATAGAAGCGGAAAATACGGGTTTAATCCCCAAAATCAACTACCAAAACAATTCAATCGCCATCAACAACTACCTTGTCGTCTTCGTCCACCACGACCTCGCCGCTAGAGTCGTAGTCTAGTTTTTTATTTTTGCACTAAATCAATTTTCTTCTTGAACCTACTTCATCTACTCCGACAAATCGGCGGACAACTTCTGCGCACCGACCGTTCACGGAGAATTTCTCTGCTGCTCCCTCCGGCTCTGGCGCGCATGGCTCATGATGGTCCCTGTCTTCGCACGTCCGATATTGGCAACATCGACGCGTGCCTTCATCCCCGGCATGCTCCCGAGTTTGGCAAGCTCGGCAAGGCGTGTCTCCTACCTCAACTACTTCAACTCAAACTACATCTACTTCAACCACTACGGCGAATTCTCCAAGCTCAACGACGACAACGACCATAACACAACG
Source organism: Avena atlantica (assembly GCA_910589765.1). NCBI lineage: Eukaryota > Viridiplantae > Streptophyta > Magnoliopsida > Poales > Poaceae > Avena > Avena atlantica. The sequence goes on from OU342736.1 coordinate 15,616,955, forward strand.
ACATCATCAACTTCATCGACTTCATCAATGGAGACTACATCACCAATGGCATCATCGACCACGACTACCACGCCCTACTTCCGGCTACATCGGCATCGACATCCTCTCCCATCTCCGCCTTCGGATTATGCTCCAGTCAGACAGTTCGCGTCACTGCCGATCCGACTGCGGGGGAGTGTTAGAGTATATCACGGTTTGGACTATATTTGGTAGTTTAAGTTGTAATCCAATTATATCTCTAGTAGTCTTCTTGCCCCACAAGTCTTCTAGTATTATATAAACAGCCAAAGGGCTCATGTTATAATCATCTCAAGCAATATCAATATAGATAATATTCCGCAATTCTACGTGAATGTTGTCTAGCACGTTGAATCGGTCGGTGCCGTCCCCCTCCGTTTCAGCCATGTCAGCTGTGGGCGTGCGATAGACTCTGTTCATTTTTTTGAGAGTCCGGATTGGTGCATGTACGGCAACTGGATGTAGAGTGCACCGTGAGCGTGTGCCGTGGTTTTTAGGGTTGGGCCCATTGGCATGGAAAGCCGACAAGTTGAGAGCCACATGCGCGTGGTAATTCGTCATGGTTGGTTGTCTCTCACTTTTCCCTCCAAGATGCGAATCTGTCTTGTAGTAGTACATATATATAGCAATTTTCCCTTCTTCCTCACGCATGCATCCAACAACCAACCATTAATTCTCCGCGATGGCAAAATTATGTTTCTAGTAAAAGAGCATCCCCACTCGTTGAACGCATTGGCTTAGCTTAGTACAAGCAAAACCGCGCCATGGTCCGCCCAGCCCAGGAGAGAAAATAAATTTTACACCTAGTATGCCGCTGTGTAAAGCCAACCAACCTAGCTAATTCCACATGAGAGGCAAGTCAACTGTTTCCGATTCAGTTTGCTTTCTTGTTTGTGCTCGTCAGCCCCTCATCCATGGCGCTAGTTTAGGGGAGCTGCCGACCTGCCATCAGCCAGAAACTGGGCGGCGGACGTAGCAGCCGGACTGCCGGAGAGACTTGATCTAGTGAGAGGTGATCGCCCAGTAGCAGCCGGACTGCCCGAGAGACTTGATCTAGTGAGAGGTGATCGCCCAGCAGCGAATAGCGACGACAACCCAGTCCCTAGTGTTGGAGATATGCCACAGAGGCAATAATAAAAATGGTTATTATTATATCTCTGTGATAATGATAAATGTTTACATTCATGCTATAATAGTATTAAACGGAAACATTAATACTTGTGTGAATTGTAAATTAAATTAGAGTCTCTGGTAAAGCCTCTTTGTAATACTAGCTTGTTAGTTAATAGATGATCGTGGTTTCTCGATCATGAACATTGAGATGTTATTAACAACGAGATCATATCATTAGGAGAATGGTATGATGGACATACTACTATAGATAAGCGTATCATTAAGATCAAGTCATTTCAATAGTTCATTTGCTATAAGCTTTCTGATACATAGTAACCCAATTTCTTCGACCATGAGATCATGCTAATCATCATCACCGAAAGGGTGCTTTGATAACATCAAACACCACACCGTAACTGGGTGGCTATAAAGGTGGCATTGAGTGTTCGGAAAGTATGTGTTAATGCACATGGATCAAGAGTGGGATTTGTCCATCCATCTGACAGATAGATATACTCTGGGCCCTCTTGGTGGAATGTCATCCAATTGGCTTGCAAGCATGTGACTGGCTCATAAGGGATCACATATCACGGAAACGAGAAAAGAGTATTTATCGGTAACGAGGTTGAACTAGGTATGCAGAGATACCGACGATCAAAACCTCGGATAAGTAAACTACCGTGAGATAAAGGGAAATTGGTATCGTTTGTAAGTGGTTCATTTGATCACAAAGTAATCGTAGAAATATGTGGGAGCCATATGAATTTCCAGATTCCTCTATTGATTATTGATCGGAGAAGTGCCTTGGTCATGTCCGCATAATTCACGAACCGTAGAGAGACACACTTAAGGATTCAATGTTGTTTAGTAGATATGGAATGTTAGTAGGGATACCGAATGTTGTTCGGAGTCTTATGGGATTCGGGATATCACGAGGAGATCCGGAATGGTCCGGAGAATAAGATTCATATAAGGAAAGTCCGATTCCGAAGTACGGGAAAGATTCCGATGCTTTTATCGGAGAGGTTCTAGAAGGTTCTAGAAGGTTCACCGGACCGAAGGGGAATGGACCATGAATGTGTCCTGGGTAAGTGGAGTGATTGGATCATATCCTAGGTCACTTGGTTTGAGTATTTGCAAGAGAGAATTAAATCTCTAAATTAAAAGTCAAACGGGAGGTTTAAAAAGTCAAACTGGAACAATGGTTTCCTAGTGAAAGAAGGAAAGAGTCCTTCTTTCAATCCAACTTGGGTTTGGGTTTGGGTTTGGATTCAAACCCTCCCTTCCCAAGTCTGTCCCCCCTCTCATAAATAGAGGGGGAGGGCTGCCCCAAACTAACAAGCCCTAGCCCTCCCCACACCCGTGCGCCGCCGCCAAGCCACCGCCGCCGCCGCACGCCGCCGCGCCGCTGCCGCCTCACGTCGCCACCGCCCTAGCCGCCGCCGATACCTCCTCCTTTTCCCGGTCTTCTAAACCATAAATCACCGGGAAACTCTAGATCCACGCTTAGGCGAAGCCCTATGGGATCTTCCCTCTACTTCCGACACCACGCTGTCGTGCTGCCGGAATCGCGAGGGGATAACTACAACCTCCACTGCCTGCAGGAACACGGGAGAGGAAGGTCTTCATCGACTACCGAACGTGTGACCGACTGCGGAAGCGGTGCCGGAACGTAGCGCCGGAAGGATCGTCTACGCGATCTTGAGATCGGCAAGTGTACGACTACATCATCCACGAGAATCTGCTCTCGTTAACCACTTTAGAATCTTCGAGGGTGAGTGCTCATATCGACTCATTGCTACAATCTAGTAGATAGATCTTGGCTTGTTTATGTGCATGCGGTAGAATTTTTTTGTTTTTCATGCTACGAACCTCTACACTTAGCTCCCCTCGGTCCTAGACTCTCATGTTTTCTTTGATTTTCCTGCCGCAACGGTGCAACCAGCAAGTGCAAGGCCGCAGCTATCCAATTCACTTCCCCAAATTACTTGACAGCAGCATCATTGTATTTTAATTCTCTCTAAGTACCAATTTCAATGTGTTGGAGATTTGTATATGTATACACATGTGACCTGTCATATAGTCCCTCCGTTTTAAAATATAAAATGTTTTAGATTTGTGAAGAAAATGTATTTAGACTTTTTTAAGTATGTATATTCACTTCAAACCTTACTAAACCTACATACTAGAATAAGTCTAGCTATATTTGTTTCATAAAGTTAAAACATCTTATATTTTGAACGAAGGAAGTATTACCAAAGGTATTGATCATTGACTAATGCGTAGTTGCCTAATAAGTATATGGTTTACAAATTACAATGCAATTTTTTATACTATGCTTTTACTTTGGCCCGGCCAGGATTTTTTTTCATGCTCCGCCACTGGTTGGGCGTTCCCAGGCCAAAATCCGTACTTTTTTTTACCGGACGAAACTCGTTTCCGGCCTGGGAACGCCGAGTTTGCCACTCGCGTTCCCAGGCCGAGTTCCCGGGCGAAGAGAAAACGACGACATATTCGAATTTTTATCGTTCCCGCCGGCGAGAGCTCGGCCAAATGGTGTTCGACAGAATTAACGCCCACAAGTTCGGCGACAAATTATTACAGAACAGGGTAAAAAGGTCCGGCCATCTCTCAGTCGTCGATTGGGATGGGATCCTGTTTCGTGGTCGATGCGGCAGGGTCAGGCGTCTCGCAGGCGGAGGCCGACTGGTTGGAGGAGGTGGAAGCGGAGCTCGGCGTAGCAGTGGCGTCGTTCGGCGCAGCGGCGGGCGTGATCTCGGCCTCGAGAATGTCCTAGCGGTGCGCCATGTACCAGGCCTTGACCGGCGAACTCATCGTCGACATGTCCTCGCCGCCCATCTGGAACTTGAGATCCGTGTTCCTTTTCTTGGCGGCGTAGTTGGGTTTGAGGAGGGCCACCTTTTGCCCTTGGGTCTCGATCAGCTGCGCCCACTTCTCATCGCTCTTCTTGGCCCTCTTCTCGGCGTGCGCCCTCGTGTCAGCGATTCTATTCTAGGACAAATTCTGGGCAACCGGAGTTGTTTTGTTTCAGTTCATAAAGATTCAAGCAAAGTTTCAGCTGGACGGCTAGACACTTGGACAGTTTTAGAAAATCAGCAGCAATTCAGGTTCAGTAACGTTCAGCAGAGAGGCGAGCTCCCTGTTTGTCGTCTACCTCGCGAGAGCATGCCAGGTCATGTGACCTCCTGCCGAGCTGCCCCACACGCCTCCACCTGCTCCCGCGCCTCCTTGCGCCCCCTCTCTAAATCCCGTTCGAGCCCTGCGAACCATAGACCAACCATGCCGCCGCCATGAACCCTATCTTGGCGAGTTCGTTCCCCACCTGACCACTCCGCCGGAGCGACGCCCACCTCGGCAGGAACGCGGAGGAGGCCTCCCTCGATGTAAGGAGGAGAAGGGCCTGAGCACGTCGGGATCGTCGACGCCGTTCCTCTTTCTCGCATTTTATTTTTTTAGGTCGCCATACTATCAAGAGGGTGTCCACCTTGTAATGTTGTGGGGAATCAATTGTTCTTGCACAAACCATACTTGCACCACCACATCCATCCTATCCATCAGCGAGAGAGTGAGTTTTGGAGTCGTTTGTGATGTTTTTGTCTAATCGGAATTTTTGGCCAAGGGCCGGAAGTTCCACCCAGGGATCTCTGCGGAATGGGTTCCGATAGTATTTCCGGCCCAACTTCCGGCAAAAGTTCCGCCCCCAATTTAGAACCTTCTGTTTTGAAGTGTTCATTTGGCAGAACTTCCACCGGAAATAACAACAGATATTCGGGTCGCAGGCCTAGTCTGGTCTGACCGGATTCTTCGAATGGAATCTCATGTGCTGTTTCCGCTCAGTCTCTGAGCGAAACTTCCGCCCAGTCAACAGAATTTACGATCAGGTGGTTCGCGACCCAGGTGTTTGCTCTCCAAGTTTCGGTCAAGCTCAGTATACTTCTGTATGAGAGTTGTCTATTTGATGGAACTTGGCCCAGAACTTGCGCCGGAAGTTCCACTGGAAATTCCGGTCATGACTGACCGGAATTTCCGGTCGAACATTGGAGCGTGCGTCAACGTTCATCGAGCCGTTGGAGGCTCGCTGAGCGGAACATCCGGCTCCCCACCGAAATATCCGGTGGAGTCGCAGACAGCTAAACGGTTCATTTTGAACGGGCCTATTTAAGGTGCCCTTCTTCTTCCTCCCACATAACTCGTCAATTTTCTCTCTCCTCCATTAATACCTGAGATTCATCTCCCTAGATCTCTCTCCCTAGCCAATCAAACCTCTTGATCTTTTGAGGAGTGGGAGAGGTGACCTAGATCTGCACTTCCACCAAAGAAGAATTGATTCCCCACACCTATCCTTTGTGGATCTTGTTACTCTTGGGTTCTTGGAACCCTAGACGGTGTAGGACATCCTAGGAGCTAAGGGCATGTGTTGTGAAGCTCTGTGGTGTCGTTGAGGGCCTCCAATTGAGTTGTGGAGCTTCGCCCTCAAACTTGTTGTAAAGGTTTTGGTTGGCGCCTTCCAGGTCACCGGTTAGTGGTTGTGAGGCCTCATTTGTGGTGGTGCTCATCGGATAAGAAGGTGAGATCTTTGTGGCACTCGGGTGACCTTGTGTGGCCCCGACACCTCTCCAACATAGACGTAGCTTCCTTAGAAGTGAACTACGGGAATTACATCCCCGTGTCCCCGCACCAGTTATCTCTTTCCTTACCTTTACTGCTTGTTCTTTACCGTTCTTGTGCTTGTTTAGTTCTCTAGCATATAGGTTTTTCATCTAGTTGCATATCTAGAGAACTTATCTTCTTGCCAGGCCTAAAATTGATTAACAAATTAAAAATTGGTAGTCTCCTATTCACCCCCCTCTAGTCGACCAAAGTTGGTACTTTCACGTGAGAAAAATTATAAACGTCTATTGGCTCAAGAAAAGAATATAAAAAAGTTGACCGAACTTTTTGACGTTTTAGGACATGCAACTACACGTTTAGATAAATATGTAAGTATGTTAAAAATCAATGTGATATAGCTGAAACTCAAGCTTTGATTTTAAATCAAAACAATTTCTATCGCAATACTGTTTCTATTAACATTGTTACTAGACGTGCCACAGAGACACATGAACCTCAAGGGCCACCTTGCTATCAAGAAGAACGGGCCTGCAAGACAAGAGAGACTCAAGAAATGTGTCAAGAAGAAGAGGACCTTATCGATCCACAAGATGATATTGATTATGAAGTTGAGATAAGAGAATCGTGAGACTTATAATGAAGACAAAGAAGAAGCAAGAGATAAATACAAACAATAGGATTCAGATGTTGAGACGGTTGATCCAAGAGAAGAAACCGAGCATAGAAAGGAAAAAGAAGAGCAGGTTATTATCCCGACTGAAAAACATGTCGGTAAGCAAAAACCTCCAGCAAATAAGAAAACTAAAAAAGATGCTAGACTAGTAGAAAAGGCAAGAGAAAAGGTAACTCGAACAAGAAAGAAAATTCCTTAACCTAATCGAGTTCGGTATGAACCGGATAAAGCTATTTATGATTCTTTTGCCTAAGCTCTGGGAAATGATCATTTAGAACTTCTTTTAGCTGATGCAATTCAAGTTCCTACTAGTAAAAAGTCTATGTGAGATATTTTTAACAGAAAAAAGAAGATAACTAAGACTGTTGCAGTTATGACAAGCTTTGGTGATAAGCTTCCTGCTAAGCTTGGAGACCTAGGTATACCAACTATCTCTTGTTCAATTGAATTTTTTTTTTTAATGCTCTTTGTGACTTAGGTGCAGGTGTTGAGGTCGTCATTGTCTCGGTCATGCTCCACACGGCGCACCGGCACACGCGCGTACTACGTTGCCGGTTTGAAGTCGTATGCCGAGCGCGCATGTCCGCCGTGACCACATGCACGCACTCACTCCCCGCACATCAGGCCCGTCACAAACACCTAACCACATGGTCTCTGTTGGTCACCGTCGCCGGAGTCTACCGCCTGACGCCGTCCGTCTCCTGAAGTTCAGAACCAAGACACTGAGTTTTGACGAAACTAAACATGGCTCCAGATCCTGTCTAAATCTTGTTGATCTCCACTTCAAACACAAATTAACCTCATTCGGGTGGATAACTGCACCATCTACAACCTGGAGAGAACATGGTTCGATCCTTTGCTCACCCCGCGCGCGCTGCACCATGTGAAAGTCTGAATCAGCAGGCCTGTTTTGCACGTCTTCTTTTGATTCAGCAGCCTGTGTGCTTGCTTGTGTTTTGTTAAAAACCTATCGTGTACAGCAACGTTAACAGGTCCTTGGCCAATCAAAGTACAATTCCCATCTTAGACAAAATGCTCCATCTTCTTTATTCTCTTGTTTCTTTTGTTAAAATTTGAGAAACTTACTTTTACAACCTGTTATGGTATACATAAAAAACCTGGTCAGTTCCAAACTCTCTTGAACAAATAAAAGGTGTTGAGTAGTTCAATTTTATCATTTTTTACTTTTTAAAAACTAAAATTTGAAAAACATAATTACATAGCCTGATTATTATGTAATCTTATGACACCCATATCTTTTGTTTTATAAACCCAAACTTAACAAATAATATGTCTAAATCGATCAGTCGCGGCGAGCCCTTTACAACTATGCATTCCATTATATCAATTGAAGCATTTATCATATACAAATTATAAAATCAGAACTTTTTATGCAATAAAAACATGATGAATAAAATTGAAAATAATCATGTCTTATTAATAATGCCCAACTAATGTTGCATCATCATTGTACTATGCTAACGGCATACTTTTAACATGTTTTGTATCATTAACTTGTCATGTCATGCACCATATCATGATCATGCTGGTTCTTCCGCACTAGTTGTAATTGTTGCCCCGTTTGTTCCTTCTAGTGTTTTGCTTCTTCCTGGATAGGACGATGAGATGTTGTGAGCTTCGACAAGTTCTTCGGTTACGAATCTTCGGCAATATTTTCCAGGCGAGCATTCTCCCCCTTTCTACCTATTTTACTTTTATAGTCTTTATTTCTTCCTGTTGATCTATTTCTATCTGTGTTACGATGCTCTAGTTTTCGTACCCGTGATATCCCTTGCAGCCTTATATTGCCTTGGACACATCCTATTACCTGTTGTTTGGTAGATATTTGGACTTGCGTGTCGTAGTCGCTTGCTCAAGTGCTTTTGCGTGTCGTCAAGTACCACAGTTGTTGGAAGACTGCCATATGCTTTATGTTGGACATGATCATGGCTTTAATTACAGTTTAACAACTAAAATTGAATGTAGGTAAATAATACAGAGGCACATGTGGGCAATAGATGTTATTTGGTTTTTAACCGTCCACTTATGTCCCGTAGGACCCCGAGTACTTGATATCTGTTCTTTAAATATTCGCACTATCTGCATGTGGGGCCATGAATCCCCCTAACCCTAGCTTGAGTCATATTTAATTCCTTGGGGCCACAAACTAGTTTGGGGCTTTATTACTATCTTGTACTTATGTAACACCTTCAGAATCGACCCTATGCAAGTTTCAGCGATTCCCGCCAAACCCGCATAGAAACGATTCAAAGGTGCCCACCAGGCACTTTCGTGCGGGTGGAAAACGAAGTAATACCATTACAAAATAGTCCACGATGGAACCCACAGAACAGATATATACAACAATGACTCAAAGAGTCAAGAATACAGATATATAGTACAAAGATCCAAATCATCCTGAATACGATACAGTGTCCGAGTACGGACAAGATGCAAATTGAGCTAAGAGCCCTGAAGAATAACCAATGGCGTCCATAACCCTGCCCAGGCCAAGCCGGAAGGGTAACCCTGCTAACGACGTCGATATAAAAACCTGCTTAAACAAAAGGGGTGCCGACAAAGGGCAAAGGAAAAAAGAGAGCGGTCAGTACTGAGGCCTGTACACAGCGAGACTAGAATTCGGCGGTCCTCGCCTACATAGGTATGGTGGACTAAAGCAGCAGCGCAGCATGCACTAAACAACCTATAGAGACTCAATACAACTGCGGCTATCAGATAGGGATAAGAAAGACCTATTCGGATCCAACCTCAAACTATCACCAAGCATACCCATCCTGGTATTTCCCTCTCGAGACTAAACGAGGAAGTCAACCGAGGAACTCACTCAGTTGGCAGTTTTATCCATTCCGTTAAAGTTGCGGCAATTACTAGTCAGATATAGATAGCATGAGTCATCCTGATATAATAAGCGGTTGGCAGTTCTAGTTAACCATTCCGTTATAGTTGTAGTACTTACTAGTCAGATACATATAGCATGAGGCATCCCAAAACCCAGTAGTTATTGGTACTTTTATTTAGCCATTCCGTTGTAGTTGCAATACTTACTAGTCATATACAATGGTAACAGTGACAACCCAAACAAGCAATTGTTGGCACTTTTATTTAGCCATTCCATTATAGTGAAGCTGATTACTAGTCATTATAAAGTCAAATTTATAGCACTACTTTAGTTATAGTTGTCTATGATCGAGATACTGTGCTCCAAGTCGTCCATAACCGCGGACACGGCTTTCAGAAAGTTTTACCCTGCAGGGGGGCACAGATAGCAACACACGCACGATCAACCTCGGAAAAACCAAATAAAACACAACGAGGCATCACGACAAAGAAATCGCAAGATTCATATAATATTTCAGGGGGCCACCCCACCAAGCTACCCTCTACGAAGTTGGCCGACTCCGAGATGGACCCAGAGGTTTGTGACGACAGCTGTAAACGACTGGGAACCCGAAAGTGTGACTGGGCTTGACGATACCGCGAAAACGTGGCACGGGGTTTCAAAACAGTACTGGCGCTCCACGCGCAATCATAAATAAAGCAGTAAAGCATGGCATAAGTACAGGATAGTAATAAAGCCCCAAACTACTTTGTGGCCCCAAGAAATAAGATATGACTCCAGCTCATGCTAAGGGGATTCATGGGCCCACATGCGGATAGTGCGAATATTCAAAGAACAGGTATCAAGTACTCGGGGTCCTACGGGACACAAGTGGATGGTTAAAAACCAAATAACATCTATTGTCCACCTGTGCCTCTGCATTATTTACTTCAATTTTAGTTATTAAACGATAATTAAAGCCATGATCATCTCCAACATAAAGCATATGGCATTCTTCCAACAACGGTGGTACTTGAGAACATCGAAACAACACCTGGGCAAGCAACTACGACTCGCAAGGCCGTATATCTACCAAACAACAGGTGATAGGGTGTGTCCAAGGCAATATAAGGCTGCAAGGAATACCACGAGTACGAAAACTAGAGCATCGCAACACAGATAGCAATAGATCAACGGGAGGAAATAAAGACTATAAAAGTAAGATAGGTGGAAAGGGGGAGAATGCTCGCCTGAAAACATTGCCGAAGATTTATCCGAAGATCGGATCGACACTCGCATCAACTCAACGACCTTATCCGCGAAGAAGCAAAACACTAGAAGAAACACCGGATGCACTATTTAAGATTACTGCAGAAGACCAGGCATGATGCATGTATGATGTATGGCACGACAAAGATGCGATGCAATTAGGCAATATTAAGCGGAACCGGGGTCCCGACATTTAATTAAATACTTCATGTTATTTAGATACCCCGCAATTTAAATTTTGTCTCAACAAGGCAAAATTATATCACCGATTCGATGCACAAATTTAAATGGGACCAATATTAGACTAAATTCGTCCGCATATGGCCTCCATATTTACTTTAGGTGAATTGACATAATGTCCCCAAACCACAAATATGTATGCAAGCATGACAATTGATATTCAACAAGTATATTTATATATTATAAAAATATAAGTGTCTCGAAAAGGGGTCACACTTGAGGACTCGGTGATTTTGGGGTCCGAGGGTTTAGTCTCGGGGTCTCGGACGCCGGGATCGGTCTTCGAGGGTCGACGAGATCGGCCTTCGAAACTTCGGACTCAGGGAGGAGCACTTGGCATTCCGATGGATCGGTCTCCATGTGGGAGATCTTGGCGTTCCGTGAATAGGCCCTTGGAATCCATGACGGTGATCTTAGGGCTCGCGGCCATCGAAGTACGCGACAATTGGCATCAAACGGGTTCATATCTGCGGTGCCAATTCTGCATCATCTTCACCGCGTAAGAAACTTCACATTGGCACAACATCCTCGTAGCCTCACACAAGCGCACATACAGCAAGCGAGACAGAAGGCCACAGGGTAAAAAAACGAACACGGCGGCAACCTGAAATGGCTCAAACCACGGTGGAGTCTTGGTCCTGCACCATGGGCCAAGAGCAGCAGCCCGTGCTACTGGAAGGATCGATGGTGGAGACATGGCGCTCGGTCGACGCACGGAAATGAGGCGCGGGGCAGGGGACGAGGCCGCATGGTCTGGTCGAGGGCCGGAGGAGAGCACCGGGAGGAGGCCGGGCTGGCGAACGCGCTGGCGCAGAGGACTTGGGGCGGTGGTGGCCGGCACGCATGGGTGATGCTGCAGAGGGCGCCGGAGGGGGAAGGCGGCGGTGGCCAGGGTCGCGGGTCTTGCTGCGGAGGAGGCGCTCGGCTCCAGGGCGACGGCCGGTGGCGTCCTGCAGCGGGCGACGCTAGCAGGAGGGGCGGCGACACACGGAGAAGGGCGCCCGGGGTGCTCGCAAGAGGCGGGCGGAGAAGCTCTTCCGCGGGGAGGACGTCTGGAGAGAGAGGTGTGGGGAGGCGCAGAGAACGGGGAGGCGGCCCGCATGGCAGCGCCATGGTGGCAGAGGACGCAGCCGGGGAGATGATGGAGCCTGGCGGCGGGGCGGCGGCCGAATGCGGCAGAGAGGAAGGCGTGCAACGGTGAGGTTGCCGGTGTGGGGAGAGGGGCCCGACAGGGCAGACGGGGAGGAGATCGAGCGAGGTCTCGTCTCGCTCCTAGCGGCGGTGGTTGTGTGGGGTAGGGAGAGAGGAGGCGCGGGGTCGGGAGAGAGAGGACGCGGTCCTGGGGAGGGGTGGGCGAGCGTCGCGTTGGTGGGGAGGTGGGGCCAGGGTGGCTCCAGCGGGCGGGAGCGAGCGTGTGACTGGGTGTGTGCGAGACGATGTGGGGGATCGGGGTGGCTCCGGGTGGAACCGGTCGAGCGGGCAGGTGGCTCGGGCGACGTGGTTGGGTGCGTGTGGGGTTGCCTGGTGCGGGAGCGTGGATGCGGTGTGAAGCCAGGGGGTGGCGGCGGCTGGGTGAGGGAGTGGTGGAGGCAGAGATTGGTCTAGGTATTAGGGTTAGGGTTTGTAGGTGGGTTGTATGTAGCCTTTGACTGGGCCTTGGGCCTAGTCATCTGGCTGCCTCCCCACAAAATTATTTATTTATTTATATTAAAAAAAAGCACTTTCGTAAATTGTTTTTTTATACAAATAAAAGATTCGGTCGGACCGAGGGTTGATTTAAAATTGAGGGAGGGCTAGTTTAGAAAACAACATAATCTTTTGCAACATAGTTTTAAGCAAAAATAATAATAATATGCATGATGATGTCATGATGATGCACAGAGATAAAGACATGCGATTTCTAGTGGTGGTTTTACCCGGGGTGCTACAACTTATGCCATGCTTTACTGCTTTATTTACGATGGCGCGTGCAGCGCCTATACTGTTTAGGAACAAATGTGGAATGTTTTTGCGGTATCGACAAGCCCAGTCATACTTTCGGGTTCCCAGTCGTTTACTGCCATTGGCAGAAACCTCTGGGTCTGTCTCGAAACCGACCAACTTCGTCGCGGGTGGATTGGTGGGGTGGCCCCCTAAAATCAAATGTGAATCTTGCGAATGTTCTGTCGTGATTCCTCGTTGGGTTTTCATTTGGTTTTTTCCGAGGTTGATTATGCGTGTGTTGCTATTTGTGCCGCCCTGTAGGTTAAAACTTTCTGAAAGCCGTGTCCGCGGTTATGGACGACTTGGAGCACAGTATCTCGATCATAGACAACTATAACTAAAGTAGTGCTATAAATTTGACTTTATAATGACTAGTAATCAGCTTGACTACAACGGAATGGCTAAATAAAAGTACCAACAACTACTGGGTTTTGGGATGCCTCATGCTATATGTATCTGGATACTAAGTACTACAACTACAACAGAATGTTTAACTAAAACTTCCCACTGTTTATAATATCAGGATGACTCATGCTATCTATATCTGACTAGTAATTGCCACAGATATAACGGAATGAAAAAAATTGCCAACTGTGTGAGTTCCTCGGTTGACTTCCTCGTTTGGTCTCGAGGGGGAAATACCATGATGTGTATGCTTGTTGATTTTTTCAGGTTGGATCCGAATAGGTCTTTCTTATCCCTATCTGATAGCCGCCTGTTGTATTTAGTCTCTATGAGTTGTTTAGGGCATGCTGCGCTGCCGCTTCAGTCCACCATACCTATGTCGGCACCCCTTTTGTTTAAGCAGGTTTTGAGATCGATGTTGTTAGCAAGGTTACCCTTCCGGCTTGGCCTAGGCAGGGTTATGGACGCCATTGGTTATTCTTCAGGGCTCTTAGCACAATTTGCATCTTGTTCGTAGTTGGATGTTGTATCGTTTTCAAGGTGATTTGGATCTTTGTATTGTATATCTGTATTGGCGTCGTTATTGTATGTATCTGCTCTGTGGGTTCCATCGTGGACTATTGTGTAATGATATTACTTCGTTTTCCACCCGCACGCAAGTGCCTGGTGGGCACCTCTGAATCGTTTCTATGCAGGTTTGGCAGGAATCGCTAAAACTTGCATAGGGCCGATCCGAGGGTGTTAAAAAGATCTACGACTGGGGTGCGTCGTATCCGTCGAACAGCTCCTACGAGAACAAACCCTAACGGCGACGGTGGGGGTACACGATGGCTTACCAGGGCTCCAGCTGGGTCGGCGATGGGGGCGAAGGACATTATCGACGACAGCGGTTCGAATGGTGGTCGTGGCGGATCCTGGGGTGGCTCCAATCAACGGCTCCGCTCCTCCTTTGTAACGGCGGACTCCGGAAAAATTCCGGTGGGCTGGTGCTCGCCTTGCTCCGGGAAAGGGTCAGGGGTGGTTATGAGAGAGAGGGGAGTGAGATGGTGTGGAGAATGAGGGTTGGGGTGGCCTCTATTTATACACGGGCGATAGAGGCAATTCGTCATGGTTAGGGCTCGTCGATGACGACGATAGAGCGAGCTACGGGCATGGCGAAGGGTGTAGGATGGTGCAGTGTCTCCTAGCGTTCGTCGCTGGCTTAATGGTGCCGCAAGGGGAGGTCGAGAACGGTCAGAACTGGTCGACGCTCTACGCGGCACCGACGGTGTTTTAAACGACATACAGGGGCTTCGTGTCGCGCGGCGGCAAACGGTTGTGTCTGGTAGGTAGCTAGGGTCATGGAGAGTGTAGTTAAGTGCCATGAGGGCGAGGCGCGGTGTGTGCGCGCGTGTCGGCTGCGGCACTCTAGCGCGCTCTTGTCATGGCATAGAGAAAATGGGCGCAGCGTTCCTCGGTGGTCCAAGGCTTGGCTGCGCTCGAGGGTTGGACAGGGGGTGGTGGTGGACGGTGGCCTGCCTCCTAGACATCATGGACGGGTGCGACGCTTCCTCCTACGTGTTGTCCACAGTCGGCCGACAATGGTGGCTCGGATGGCAGCCAGTGAAGAGGGGGTTGGTTCAATGCAGTGTTGGGCATTGGGGGTGAAAAGGGGAGTGAATTGGGGACAAGAATTGGACAAGGTATTGATCAAGGACAGTAGAAGTTAGACAGTTGTTACTATGTTCACCAGGTGTTTGATGAAATGGCCGGATGAAATTTAGATTTGATTTTTTTGCTGAATTTTGGTGAATGCTCTGGTCACATGCTTGGCAGTCTGAGGTTGCTTGGGTTTGTCAAGGTGAAGTGGTTTGGTTGGTTTTTGAGAAATGGTGATCTTAGTACCTATTAAGGATTCAATTTTGAATTGTCCTTTTAATAGATTTGGAATTTGTTTTTGTTAGTTTGTAAGGTGGGCTTGGGTTCATATTTACTTGGTCTAGCAAGGGGTTAAAAGAATTGGATTTGTTTCTATTAGAAAACTTGGACTAGGAACACTCAAAGTGGTATATTGAACAAGTTTGGGACAAAAGACCATTTGCTCATATGTCTTATTTTTTATTTTCTCTTCATTTGATTGTGCTTGGAAATGATCTAGATGATATTGTTTTCATCTTTAAACCAATCCTTAGCATTCATAGCAATCAAACATGGCATAGCAAGAATTCATGCATTAATCAAACACACACATGCATTCATATTAATTTTTGTAACAAATTTTTTTGTTAACCCTAAACTTGGGTGATTTGAACTTGATAATCTTGTTTAATTATTTTGGGATGTTACAAGGAGGTGGCGGCGGCCTAGGGTTTGGGTTGAGGGCCAAGGGGGGCTCCCACCCCTCGCTTATATGGGAGGGGGAGACGGCAAGGGGAAGTCGAGTCCTCCCCCAACTCCCTTGTGGCCGGCAGCTTGGGGAGGGAGATGGAAACCTCTCCCTTCTAAGTTTCCCTCCCTCAACTAGGACTTTGACTTTCCAAATTGGGATTTGTCTTTTCAAATTAGAGTTTGACTATTCAAACTAGAGTTTGATTCCCACTTCCTAGTCTTGGCTGAATTTACCTAGGGCACCATGCCGCATGCCCCACTAGGGTATGGCGCATCCATGTGCCCCCCCCCTCCAGGGTGGTGGACCTTCCAGAACTTTCTAGAAGCTTCCGGTGAAAACACCGAAAACATTTCTGAACCCCAGAATTGGACTTTCCTTATATGAATATTATTCTTCAGACCATTTCGGATCTCCTCGTGATTTCTCGGATCCAATCCGAGACTCCGAAGAACATTTGGTCTCCAACACATATTCCATATCTACTGAACAACATCGAATCCTTATGTGTGTCTCCCTACGATTCGTGAATTATGTAGACATGATCGAGATACCTCTGATCAATAGCGAATAGAGGAATCTGAAAATTCATATGGCTCCCACATATTTCTATGATTACATTGTGATCGAATGAACCATTTACATATGATACTGATTCCCATTATCGCACAATACATTACTTATGCAAGGTTTGATCGTTGGTATCTCTATACCTAGTTCAACCTTGTTACCTATAAGTACTCTTTACTTGTTACCTGATATGACATCCCTTGTGACCTAGTCACATGCTTGCAATCCAATTGGATGACATTCCACCGAGAGGGTCTAGAGTATATCTATATGTCATATGGATGGACAAATTCCACTCTTGATCCATGTGCCTCAACTCATACTTTCAGAATACATAATGCCACCTTTATAACCAACTAGTTATGGAAGTGGTGTTTGATATCATCAAAGCATTCATCCGGTGATGGTGATTAACATGATATCATGGTCGAGGGATTAAGTTACTATGTATTTGAAAGATTGTAGCAAACAAACTCTAAATGACTTGATCTTATGCTACGCTTACTATAGGATTATGTCCATCATATCATTCTCCTAATGACATGATCTTGTTATTAATAACATCTAATGTCCATGATCAGGAAACTATGATCATCTATTAATCAACAAGCTAGTTTAACAAGAGTCTTTACTAGGGACTTTTTTTATGTTTACAAAACACACAAGTATTAATGTTTCCAGTTAATACAATTATAGCATGGGATGTAAACATTTATCATAAACACAAATATATAATAATAACTAGTTTATTATTTCCTCTTGGGCATATCTCCAACTACATCCCTAAACTTTAAGAAACGACAACTTTGTTTCCACACCATAATTAATACGGTGTTATTTCAATGGATTTATATGGTGCCCCTGTTTAAAGTGAATGAAGCGGTTTATAGGGCATAATCCCAAAAGGAAAGTGGCAAGTCAGACGGAGACATCAAAGATTAGACCATATCTAATAAGGTACAATTACGACGCTCTGATACACCATTATGTTGTGGTGTTCCAGCAGGCATGAGTTGTGAAACTATTCAACACTCTCTCATGTGTGTGCCAAACTCGTAACTTAGATATTCACCCCCATGATATGATCAGACAAATTTAATCTTTGTATTATGATATTTTTCCACTTCATTCTGAAATTCCTTGAACTTTTCAAAGGTTTCAGACTTGTGTTTCATCAAATAGATATACCCATATCTACCCAAATCACCTGTGAAAGTAACAAAATAACGATATCCACCTCGTGATGACACAGTCATCGCACCACATACATCGGTATTTAAGATTTCCAATAAATCTGCCGCCCGCTCCATTGTACCGGAAAACAGGGTCCTAGTCATCTTTCCCATAAGGCATGCCTCAATGTATCAAGTGATTCCAAAAGTCCATCAGAATGGAGTTTCTTCATGCGTCTTACGCCAATATAGACTAGACGGCAGTTCCACATATATGCAGATATATCATCTTCAAGTTTAATCCTTTTGGCATCTACATTATAGATATGTGTATCACTATTATCGAGATTCAAAAGAAATAAACCAATCATCATAGTGCATGACCCTAAAATATATTATTCACATAAATTGAACAAGCATTGTTTTTGGATTTATAGGAATAACCGCCTTGCAATAAACATGATCCGGATACAATATTCATGCTCAATGCTGGCACCAAATAACGTTTATTTAGGTTTAAAACCAATCCTGACGATAGATGGAGAGGTAGTGTCTGATGGTGATCACATCAAATTTTGATCCATTGCTGACACGCATCTAGACCTCACCCTTTGCTAGTAGTCGCTTGTTCCATAGCCCCTACTTTGAGTTACATATATTAACCACACCAGTATCAAATACCTAGGTGATATTGCGATTACTTGTCAAGTACACATCAATAAAATGTATATCATATATACCTTTTTTCACTACTAGGAAACAGGCTGTTAGTGGCGCACCCGAAATGCCCATCAGTGGCGCATTAGCAGTGCGCCACGGGCCTTGCGCTACGGCTATCTCTCAGCCGTGGCGCACTGCCTAGTGCGCCACGGTTGTGTAGAGATAGGCGTAGCGCACCTCCTAGTGCGCCACAGAAGTTTGGGATGGTGCGCTACCCCTGGGATCTTCTGTGGCGCACTACCTAGTGCGCCACTAAACTTCCATAGTGCGCTTTAGGTGTAGTGCGCCACAGAAGGTAGACCATGTGCGCCACAGATATATTTTTTGTTTTTTTATTTCCGAGCCAGATTATATGTAATACAGATTATATACAATATTACAACAGATATACACACACAGATACAAGATATACAATTATATATATAAATACTCAATATGAAAAACAAGATTGAAACAAATACATATAGATAAGTCTCATACATGAATACATAGTCTAAGTTAATTACATTGTTTCGATCATGTTACAATGTAGTAGTTGGTGACATGCGAATACATGTGTTGATCGAACAAGTTATAGCTCGGAAGCTCGCCTAGAAATCTAAACTAGCTAGCTAGACATCAACGCGGGATAAATAACCAAAGAAGATAAGCATGATCACCGCCGCGACGAAGGTGTAGGTCTTCATCCGGTTCCTTGTCCTAACTCCCGCTAGATAGCGCGTGTATCTAGCTTCCGCCTCCGCCATAGTGTTGTACCCTTTGTAGCTATTGCCGCTGAAATGGTGCACCTGTCTCCGGCAGTCTTCCCAATCATCGTAGACTCCGGGAACCCGTCCCTTGTACACGACGTACCACGTCATCTATAAGTTGACAATAATAATTAACTGATTATTGAAAAAAAACATATATAATTAAAGTCGCATATCAAGATACACTTATAGAAAGTACTCCTAAATCAAAAAGACCAAACTCAAAAAGCATGCCTCATATATAACTAGGTTGTTCGACACAGGAATATGCTGCGATGGCACTGTTCGCCAAGTAGGATGCACAACACCTGGACCTGTGCATAGCACAAGGTGAACAATCGCATCGCAGCACATTATATAGTGTGCCACGACATTTCAATCATCGGCATTATTCTCGAAAAAGACCAAAGTAACTCAAAAAGCATGCCTCATATATATACATAGGTCGTTGGACACAGGAATATGCTACGATGGAATCGTACGCCAAGTAGGATGCACAACACCTGGACTTGTGCATAGCACAAGGCGTACAATCCCATCGTAGCACATTCACATATATAGTGTGCCACGACATTTCAATCATCGGCATTATTCTCGAAAAAAGAGTAAGGAAAAAAAGAAGGACAAAAATGAGCAAAGGACCAAAGAGTAAGCAAAAAAACCAAGCATTGATTGATATATAATAATAAGCAAAATAAGTTCACTTGTCGTCCACACACACACACAAAGGTCATCTATAGTTTGGAACTACAACTAGGCCAACATCAAGCCTTCTGGCTCGGCTTAGGGAACGGGAGGACGCCCTGTCTCGTCATGAACTTCCTATAGTCACCCTGCATCTCTAGGCGATCTTCTATGTCACGGTTATTCGGGATATTTCCTCCGTAGAAGATCCCCCCCGAAGTCATGACATCACGAAAGATGATTGCCCCAAACTGCTGCTGGATGCGATACATCTCTTGTCTAATATCCGAATCATTGATCTTGGACTTTGCTTCGGCCCACTGTTTGAGATGATCCGACAGCATAGAATTTTGCTGGTCAAGTAGGAACGCCCTCATGTGATGGAGTGCGTAGTAGGCTTCCTTCTTACTGTTTTCCGTCTGCTTCACGCAGGGGAACTCCGTTACGTGGTTGAAGACGTGCCTGCCGAACTTGACCTTCGTACGCATAAAGGTGGTGCCTTCCGTCGAGGCAAAGCCAGTGAGAGCATCATCCAGAACTTCCTTGATCTTGTTATAGTTTTTCTTCTTTTCTAGACTCCCCGAGTCGAAATACGTGGCGTGGGAATGCTTCGGCGCTAAGGAGATGAGCGTGCAGTGTTCATCTCTGCGCAAAAAATTCAAATGGAATGTGTTGGAAAAAGAATGATGATGATCTAATAAAGCCAATCGACGGTGGCGAGTGAATAACGACTTACTCGGGAAAGTAAGGCATGAGAATGTATTCCTTTGTCTAGTTCGCCACGAGGATTCTTTTTAGGTACGAGGCCACGATACGTCGTTCGGCGGGGGAACCCAAGAAGCCTTCACGCATGTAGTAGGGGTCCACTATAGCGATGCCCGGTGTGTTCTCTCTAATGATCTGCATGGCCAGGCTGAGAGAAAACAAACGGACCATGGTATAGTGCAGTGGGTATAGGTGGAACATATTGAAGATGTCGTCGAACCGCAGGAAGAACAGATCCGCAGGGGCATTGTCGACGAAGCCCAAGCCTGATGGCACCTTAACCACGAATACCGGGTGCGATGGATCTTTCTCCGATAGAAGGCGTCTCTCTATCGTCAGCACGCCGTCATGCACACTCTGCAGTTCCAAACTGGCGAGCTTCCGCAAATTTTTAGGTAGCATGGGCTCACCCGCCACATGAATCCTCCACATAATTCCCTCGGGTCTTGGTGGCCCGTCCCAAAACCTGATCGGATTCGTAGTTGTTGACGCCACCAGCTGGCTCGAGCTGCTAGATTTTCTTTTCCTGCCCTTTTTTCCTTTTGGAGAGCGGGCAGGCACCGCAATCTGAGCACCGGCCGCCCTATGTAGTGTGTCAGGGCTTAGAATAAAGGGCCGGTTGGTTGTATCAGCTGGCTCTGTAAAGGCGCAAGCTGGAGGCGTCTCCTGAGAACCAAACAGATGCTTGGTGATAGTGTCTTTCTCTGTGGGGCCAACAGATAGGTCTTCTTCGTTGCCAAACTAAGTGCTGAAGAAGTGATCATTCCAGTCTTCGTCGTCCTCGACCGGATCCTGCGCCATGTGCATATCATCAACATGATCATCCGACCCACCGCGTGGAGGTGACGGCGAGGGCGGTAAGGGGGCCTTGCCACCGCTTGTCGCTGGCACGACAGGCGGTGTTGTTGTCTGTGGCGTGATGGCCCCCGCCGTCCCCAAACGGATCATGCTCTTTGGCCATAGCAAGAATAAGCCGAAGCAACTTCTGAGGACATACGGCTCTTCTTCATCCGCTCCTGGGGGTTGAATGGGAGGTTCCAGGTCGTCGCAGCCCCTTAGCACCCGACTAATTTTAACACTGTGCACGCTATATGGCATCGGCTTTGAGTGGAACGTGCGCTGCAAGGTTTGAATGATGGTACCCTTGGCAACATCCCTCAGCTCGTTGTTAACGTAGCATAAGAGAGTGCAAGGAACATCCGTCTGCGGAAAACATGTACGGCGTCGTCAGAGCGAGATGCCATAAGAGTAATAGATGGCATGAAATGCGGTAATTAAAGCAATTTGTTTACCGTGATGGCGTCAAGATCGGCTAATGTTGATGCACCGCATACGGCGACGGTCGTGCAAGAGACGGAAGGGCTGCTTGATGGCGCGGTGCTGGCCGCCGGTGTATTCTCCCTACCGACGGGTTCTTGGAGCTCCGGTGCCGCCGCGACGATGACAGGGGGGCACCAACATGTACTCAGGCGCCGCGGTGATGGCAGGGGGAGTCACCAACACTTCCGGCGCCGCGGTTCTAGCGGGCGGAGTCACGAACACGTAGTTCACCTGATTCGTCGGCGCCGCGTTGTTCGAGTGGCTGCTGACCATGCTTGGAATCGGGCACGGCCCTACTCGACCACCCGCACTCCAGTTCGCTATTGACTCCACCAAGGTAGGCAGGAAGAACGTGAGGGTGATTGCCAGGTTGTCTTGGACGATCTGCGAAATCTGCGCCACTTGTGCCTTAAGTTCTTGAACCTCTCGGTTTTCCTCCTCGCTCCTTCCCGACGGCGCCACATGCGTCCTCGGCGGTGGACCAAAATGATCCACCCAATTCTTACCCCCGAGGCCGGCCAGACGGCCAGCCGACGACGGCTTCTTCGTAACCAGCTCTATTTTCTTGGCCCGGTTCATCGCCCTATTAAAAGGGTTATCCCACCGGGTGGCCGCCGTCGACCCCTGGGATGAAGAACCCTGGGATCCATGACTAGCAACAATTTCCTCCTCCTGCAGAAGAAGTAACAGTGAATCATTTAGATCATCGATTAGATTGCAATCGTGTTGATCCGCGGTAATTAGATTATACTTACCACAATTTCCTCGAATTCCTTCACCGCAGGATCCACGGTGAGTTGTTTGGTTTTTGGGTCCACATGGTAACGGGCCCTGATGAAGTTTCGAACCTGCCCGGGTTCGAATTTAGCAAAGGGGTTTTCTATCCCCTTGGATCTATACTCTTCGTCCTCCTTATTCCATTTGGCCTCCGCGGTTCTGTATCCACCAGATTCGAGATGGTGATGACCTATATTCATCGCCTGCAGCACCTTTCCAGGCTTAGAACATTCTTTAGAGTTTTTCAGCAACTCTTCCACTTCTTCGCTGCTCCTATGCTCTGGGATTCCTCGGGTCTCTGATTTGCCATCGAACAGGTCTCCACGTTTTCTCCATGGATCATTCTTGCCTAGCCACCTCCGGTACGCCATGAACACGGTTTTCGATGACCCTGGATCTTTCTCTAGTTGGAGATAGCTTGTGTTATCCATGCACCTAACGCATGCGCAGAATCCTTGGATAACCTGCCCCGAGATATACCCGCAACCTGGATAGTCTTGCACCATAGTGACCAACGCGGCTCTCATAGTGAAATAATCTTGTGCGACGGCGTCGTAATAATTGGCTCCAGATTCCCATAACGTGGCTAGCTCCTCTTTCAACATCCCGAGATACAGATTGATGTCGGTACCAGGTTGTTTCGGCCCTTGAATTAGCATACTCATTTGTATGTACTTCTTCTTCATGCACAACCATGGAGGGAGGTTGTACATCCATACAAACACGGGCCAAGTGTTGTGCGTGCTGCTCTGGCTACCGAACGGATTGAGTCCATCGGTGCTCGCACCAAGCCTGATGTTCCTCGAATCTCCACCGAATTCTGGGAATTCGAGGTCCAATGCTTTCCACTGGCTAGCATCTGAAGGGTGCGTCAGCAGCTCATCCTTTTCGGGGTCATCATCATCTCCTGGCTTCTTCCTTTCCGCATGCCATCGCATGAGCTTCGCTTCCTTACGGTCCGCGAAATAGCGCTGCAGACGAGGAGTGATAGGAAAGTACCATACCACTTTTCGAGGTGCTTTCTTCCCTTTCTTGTATTGACTCACGCCGCACACCGGACATGTGGTTTTCTCCACGTCCTCGCCCCGATAAATGATGCAATCGTTGATGCATACGTGATATCTAACGTGCGGTAGATCGAGAGGACAGACGATTTTCTTGGCATCCTCGATACTATTTGGACATGTGTTCCCCTCCGGGAGACGATCGTGCCAGAATGCCATCATATCGTCGAAGCTTGCGTCGCTCAATTTGTGCTTTGCCTTCATCTCCATATCCTTGAGCGTTGCATTCAACCGGGTATCATCGGGCCTGCATCCTTCATACAATGGAGTAACCGCGTCTTTTTCAAGTTGCACAAGCTTGGCTTTCTCTCTAGCGGCAACCCTGGCGTTACTCGTCTGCTTGAGAAGCAGCTCTTGCACATAAGGGTCCTGCACCCAGCCTGACGTTGTTCCATCGTTGTCTGCTCCTCCGGCATCTAGATCATCATCATCCCGGTCTGCTTCCGCACCTTCACCATCTCCAGGAGACTCTTCATCATCTCGCCCGTTCTCGCCGTGATGATGATCATCGTCATGTTGGCCACCTTCACCGTCTCCATAATCTACGTCGCTTATCCAACGAGTGTATCCATCAATGAAACCATGGCGGAGCAGGCGCGCCTGCAGATTCCCGGAATCTGGGTCGATCACCCAGTTGAGTTTGCATCTTCTGCACGGACATCTTATATCTGTCTTGTTATTTCGTATCATGTCGGCCGTCGCACATTTCAAAAATCTATCCACAATGCCTTCGCTCATTATGCGGACCATTTTTGCCTGCATGGTGTACACGGTACAATTTTGAAGTCTATTAGAACCACATAATGAATGCATGCATGCAATGGTCGATAGAAAATTTCGGCATGACCTATCCTAAAATTAGGACCTTTGCGAAATGCCGAAGTCTTGCCAAAATGGAAATGAATCAACATTTTGGAAAAAAAAATGGCAACTTGTTCCCATACAAACACAAGAGAGAGAGATCGAGACCGATCCATACACACATGAACATATCATTATCCTCTCCATACGCACATGCATGAGCATCATCGATACTCTCCATATACACACACATATGACCATCCTCTCCACATACACACATCATGAGCATCGATCATCTACATACATATGAGCACATCATCCATATACACATGAACACATACTTACATGGACAACTTACCGAGATGAGAGACCGATCGCGAGAAAAGATGGAAAGGAGAGGTGCGCGCGTCGACCGGAGAAGGAGATGAGAGACCGCAGACCTCCTCTATTACTTATGTAACATCCAAAGCAAGTTTTACATGCTAAAAATGGTGAATGGGTGGAGAAATTGAGGTGGGAAGGAGAAGATCCCGACTAGATCTAAGGAGTAAGAAGAAGGGGAAAGTGAAGTGTGGGGTGGTGAATGTGTCGGGGGGTTAACCTCGGGTAGGTCAGAGACGGGGAAAGACAGAGGTACTGTCCCCGTCTGGTTTCCGAGCTACGGCCTAAGTCGGCCGAATCATGGATATGTCGGCCGATGAACGGAGGCAAGGAGCCCATGTATAGGTATCAAGTGGTTACCCGGCCGAGTTAATGAGAGAATCGGCCGGGTTACCCAAATGATCTTCATGCAGGTGAGGAGCGAGCCGAGTAACCCAAGGAAAGGCCAAGTAATACGAGGCTTGCAGGAGAAGTAGAAGCCCAGGGTCAAACTATAGCTGCAGGCTAGAAGGAATCAGAACAGGGCCGAGCACAAGAGACAAGGATGCACAGCGTCAGAGGGGCAGAAGGAGGTCACGGAGGTGACAGTCCTGGAGCCCGAGGCACGCAGGAGGGGGCCACTGGAGCCTTGCCGTCGTTAGAAGGGTGACAGGGAAAGGAGGCCGCCGAACTACTATTTTGGGACAAGCATATTCCACGAATATGCTTGCCTCGTCAGCCCTAAGGGCACCCAAGGCACCCCTTTATAAGGGGAGGTTTGGACCCTGAGGGAAGGATCGATTCTTTGAGCACCGTTAGGCTAGGGAGATTCACATTGTCCCCCTGTATACAGCTCAAGGAGCACTTGTAACCCACCAAGAGAGAAATAAAGTTCATCACTTTGGCAGCTTGAGTGTAAAGACAGTTGCATCTTCCCTCCCCAGATCCCACTAGCATCCATTGGCCCCGTACTTTAGCCTACCCATGGCATCTGCCGTTCCACCACCACGACAGTTGGCGCCCACCGTGGGGCCAGCAGCGGTGCTAGCTGGAATTGTGATCCGGACGGGAAACTTCGTCAACACCGGCGAGCGCGTTGTTTCTGTCTTGGTCCAGAGACTTGGTCTCTGCGACTATGTCAGAGACAACGCAGGAAGCTTCAGGGGGAAAACTCCCCCGCGCAATGGAATCTTCATCGGCCTGGGCGAGCACAGAGTCTACATCGGCGTCGATATCACCGGCGTTTATCCTCACCAGGTTGTTGTTGCAGGAGAGCCACCTCGAAGCACGGCGAGCCGTCCCTCAGGAGAGCAACATGCAGGCAGCGTTGAGGTGATGGTCGCAGCAGGAGCTCAAGCGGGAGCAGCAGTAGCCAGATCAAGCAAAGAACCCGCCGCAGGCGCATAGGGCGCACCCAAGCAGACCACACTGCAAACCACTGATGTACTTCCGCCAGTGACAAACCCAACCGAGCTACACGACACCACCCCAAAGGCACCAAGAGTGAGAGGGCCACCTCTGGAAAGGCCAGAGAACATTCTTCAAGCGACTATAGAAAATTTAACCACACCTGTAGCGCCGATACTTGATCCGGCAAATTCTCAGGCAGAGTTAGAAGAGACCAGGCAAAAGGTGCTGGCAGAAGCCAGAAAAGTATCAGCCCTGCGGGAATCCTTGAACAGGACCATAAGGGAATATGCAAAAGCTAATAAGCTTGATATCGCACCCGAGCGGGTGGACGAACTAACCCGGCAAGACCAGGGGCTTCACGAATGGTACATTCGGCAGGGGCAGTACCTGCTTTATCCGCGGCAGCGGCATCTTCACCCGGAAACAATGCTCGAAAAGAGAAAGCAGTAACCTCTAGGAAGAGGAACAAGCAAATTGTTCCATATGACCCGGCAGTAGCTGGAAAGGCAAATGAGAACAGAGGCAATGCAAGCCAAGGTAACAGTGGGGAGAGAAACCACGGCCATGTGGAAAAGGACGGTGGCGGCCGAGGCAATGGGGATCTCGGCAGGAGAGAACCCGCAAGAGATAATCATGAAAACAAGACCCCGGCCGAAGTAAGGACAGAAGTGCTGCCCAACCCGCAACCAAGACATGAGCTTCGGCAGGAAAGAGAAATGAGGCCAGCTCGCCACAATCAGATGAATGAAAGGTACAATGATGGATATTCCGAGGTAGAATACGCAAACCAGTGTGGAAACAATCACTATGGGATACAGGATAGAATTCTGTACAGAGATTTGCCAGCAAGTGATGCGAGAGTAAAGTTGGATCGGCTATACCGATCCGAGTTATTGGAAGAGCAAGGTCCCCCAGGTCCGAAGTGTTTTGGACCTCGGATCATGGGCGAACCACCGGTGCCGAATTTTCAGTTGGCAAGAGGCACGAAAACGTACAACGGAAGTACCAAGCCACAAGACTGGTTGATGGATTATGCCACCGCTGTGAAGATAGAGGGTGGCAACCTAAGATGGGCAGTGCGGTATGTCCCACAGATGTTGGAAGGCCCAGCCAGGGTATGGTTGAATAATCAACCAGCTGGCAGTATCAACTGCTGGTTAGATTTCGAAGAAATGTTCGTCAGCAACTTCACCAGCACATACAAGAGACCGAATAGACCACAACAGCTGGCCATGTGCAAACAGAGGCCGAATGAAACGGATAGAGAGTTTTTAACTCGATGGTGCAACCTGAGAAACTCATGTGAGGGGTTATCGAATCACAAGCAATCGCTTGGTTCGCGCAAGGTTGCCGCTATGCCAGCGTTTTGTGGCAACGCCTGCAAAGAGATATGCCAACCACACTGGCAGAAACTATCAGAATAGCAGATTCCTATGCATTGGGTGACCCAACCCAACCGGAGTTAATGTCGGCAGATCATCGTGAGCAACAGGACCAGTACACGAGAGAATTGGCCGGGTCATCCAGGCGTGATTTCAGAGGAAGAAGAAGAGAAGAGAGGCCGGATTATAGATATAATTCGGCCCAGGTGGCGGCAGTAGCACAAGATCAGCCGAGTCACGGAGCAACTAAACGACAGAAAAATGGACCTCAACAGTGGACATCAAGAAATGAGGGAAAGAGGCAATGGACCCCAGAGCAAAAGAAGCAATGGCAAGAGAGGCCGAAGTATACGTTCGAATCCATGTTAGATCAGCCGTGCAAATTTCAAACATCAAACCCATCTAGACCGGCCAATCATACAACCCGGCAATGCGCCTGGATGAAAAATGCGATGGGGAACCCGGCAGGAGTTCAGGCTCCCCATCAGGTGCAACAGCAGCATCAGTCGCAATTAACTGGAGCAAATACACAGCAACTGATGCTACCGCCCCCTCCCCCCGAGGTACGATAACTCGGATCGGAGGGATGCAGTGCATCAAGTAATGAACCAGGGGCAGGACGGAAGGATAAATCCGGCAAATACTGGACGTAATGATTACAGGGAACATCACCAGTCTTATTGTGTGTTCACAACAGAACAGCAGGACAAGCAGAGTGTGCAGCGCCGGCATATGGAAGTGAATGCAGTTGTACCGGCAGTGCCAAGATACCAGCCATGGTCTGATCAGGAGGTGACCTGGAGCATGAAAGACCACCCCAGAATAATGCCGAGTCCAGGATCATATGCACTTGTGTTGGATGCGACGTTTGTGGGACCAAGCATCAATGTGAAATTTTCAAAAGTACTCATCGACAATGGAAGCAGTATCAACATCATGTACAAAGATACCATGCATAAGCTCGGAATATCACAGAATATGCTGCAGTCCACGAGGACAACTTTCCATGGGATAGTGCCAGGGCTTTCATGTGAGCCCATCGGTAAAGTCCGAGTGGACGTGTTATTCGGTACAAGAGATAACTGCAGAGCAGAAAATTTGGAATTTGAGGTGGTCGATCTGGAAAGTTGTTATCATGCTCTACTCGGACGGCCCGCACTGGCCAAATTCATGAGCAGCTGTCATATAGGTTATCTAAAGATGAAGTTACCCGGACCACAAGGGGTGATAACAGTTGCAGGGGATTACAAGAAGTCAATGGAGTGTGCTTCGGCCGGGTCAAATTTGGCCGAGTCATTAGTTATAGCAAGAGAAAAGAAAAGGATTCAGGAGGTAGCAGCCCTCGCTCAGTCAGCACAGTTAGGCATGCCGGCACTGGCCAACCCTCATGGCAGTGTTTCTTTTCAGCCGACCAAAGAGACGAAGAAATTTCAGATTGATGAGCAATTCCCAGAGCGCACTGTTACTATTGGTGCAGGCCTTGACGCTAAATAGGAAGGCGAGCTCACCAACTTCCTCCGTGAGAATCGGGACATATTTGCATGGTCAACTCAAGATCTGCAAGGTGTGCCGAGGGAGTTGGCTGAGCACTCTCTAAACGTCAGGCCAGGAGCAAGGCCGGTGAAGCAACCTCTCCGCCGCTTCGCCGAAGACAGGAGAAAAGTAATAGGGGATGAAATAGCTCGGCTTCTCGCAGCCGGGTTCGTCATGGAGGTGCTATATCCGGATTGGTTATCAAATCCGGTGCTAGTAGAAAAGAAAAAAGATGACCGCAATGTAGCCATTGTGTGGCGAATGTGTATCGACTACACTAACCTGAACAAGGCGTGTCCGAAAGATCCTTTTCCATTGCCTAGAATAGACCAAGTCATTGAGTCGACCGCTGGCTGTGAGTTGTTATCATTTGTAGACGCGTATTCTGGTTTCCACCAGATACCGTTAAATCCGGCCGATCAAATAAAGACTGCATTTATTACCCCGTACGGGGCTTATTGTTATCGCACAATGCCATTCGGCCTGCGAAATGCAGGAGCAACATATCAAAGATGCATGCAAAAATGCCTACATGATCAGATAGGAAAAAATGTACAAGTATATGTGGATGACGTAGTCATCAAAACTAAGGAGAGCAAAACCTTGCTAGAAGATATACGGCAAACTTTCGCGAACCTGAGAAGGTTCCGAATGAAACTTAATCCAGAGAAATGCACATTTGGCGTGCCGGCAGGGAAACTACTTGGTTTCCTTGTGTCCAGCCGAGGTATCGAGGCTAATCCAACGAAGATAAGAGCAATAGAAAGAATGGAATTGCCGAGATGTTTGAACGATGTACAAAAATTCACGGGCTGCCTGGCCTCGCTTAGTCGATTTGTATGTCGGCTAGGAGAAAAGGCACTGCCACTTTATCAGCTGATGAGAAAGTCGGACAAATTCAGCTGGACTCCCCAGGCGGACCTTGCATTTCATGAGTTGAAAAAGATGCTAGTTACGGCACCCATTTTAGCTTCTCCATTATCGAAAGAACCTATGCTACTCTATGTGGCAGCTACCAATCGAGTAGTTACTACTGTGGTTGTAGTGGAACGACTTGAAGAGGGTAAGTCAGTTCAGAGGCCAGTATATTATCTAAGTGAAGTATTATCCACTTCAAAGCAGAATTATCCGCACTATCAGAAGATGGCTTATGGAGTATATATGTCGGCAAAAAAGCTTAAGCATTACTTTGAAGAGCACCCCATCAAAGTAATATGTGAGGCACCCATAGCCGACATATTGAACAACAAAGATGCAAGTGGCCGAATAGCAAAATGGGCGATCGAGTTATCACCGTATGCTCCACAATTTGATAGAAGAGATGCAATCAAATCTCAGGCTGTCGCCGACTTTCTCGTAGACTGGGCCGAGGTGCAATATGAGCCACCATTGCCAGATCCAAATTACTGGACAATGCATTTTGATGGTTCCAAACTAAGGAACGGTTTGGGAGCAGGAATAGTGCTAACCTCACCTAAAAAAGATCAATTGAAATATGTACTGCAAATACATTTTGCCGCGTCCAACAATGTAGCTGAATATGAAGCACTAGTCCATGGATTAAAAGTGGCAAAAGAAATTGGTATACGCCGAATCCTATGCTACGGTGACTCGGATCTAGTAGTACAGCAAGTATCGGGCAGTTGGGACGCATTAGATGCCAATATGGCTTTATACAGATTTCATGTGCAAAAGATCAGTGGATATTTTGAAGGATGTGAATTCCACCACATACCACGAGCAGAAAACGACGCTGCTGACACATTGTCAAAATTAGGATCAACCCGGCAGTCAATTCCGCCAGGTATTGCCCTGGAGCACCTCAGGAAACCATCAATAAACCCATCACCAGAATCCGAGTCAATCTTCATCCCAGCAAGTTCTGCTGAAAATCACACGCCAATGGAGGTAGATCCGCAGAAAGATTCGGAACCCCTAAAGAGGGGGACAGCCGAGGTAATAACAATCATGGAGAGAGACGAGGTATGTACGTCGGTGGAAAACATGGAGATAGACAGTGAGATCACTGCAGAAAGAGTAACACCGGTATGGGCGCAACCCATATTTTCTTACCTAAAAGACGCGATATTGCCGAGTAACGAGGTATTAGCTAGACAAACCATAAGAAGAGCAAAAGCCTATACAATCATAAACAATGAGTTATATAAGAGAAGCGTAACAAACATATTGCAGAAGTGCGTGAGTTCCACAGAAGGTCAGGAAATCCTTCTAGACATACACCAAGGAGAATGTGGGCATCATGCCTCATCTCGGGCTTTAGTAGCCAAGGCATTTAGGCATGGATTTTACTGGCCAACGACGTTAAAAGAGGCAGAAGAATTAGTTAAGAAGTGCAATGGGTGTCAGAGATACGCAACCAGAATACATATGCCGTCAGCCGAGTTAAAAACAATACCCATCACTTGGCCATTTTCTGTATGGGGTTTAGACATGGTGGGACCATTCAAGCCGGCGAGAGGAGGAATGACCCACATGTTGGTTATGGTAGACAAGTTCACCAAGTGGATTGAAGTAAAACCAATCAAAAAGTGTGATGGGCACACAGCAGTGAAATTTCTCAAGAATATCATCCTGAGATACGGGTACCCACATAGCATTATTACGGATAATGGCACAAACTTTGCAGAAGGAGCCTTCGCTAGATTTTGCCAAGAGAAGCACATAAGACTAGATATTGCCTCGGTAGCTCACCCAGCATCCAATGGACAAGTGGAAAGGTCTAATGGACTGGTGCTATCAGGAATAAAACCACGACTTGTTGAACCTTTGCAAAGGTCGGCGGGATGTTGGATCGAATAAATCCCAGCCGTGTTATGGAGCCTTCGGACTACTCCGAATAGGTCAACAGGTTATACTCCATTTTTTCTGGTGTACGGGGCAGAGGCTGTACTCCCAGCCGACATAATATATGACTCGCCAAGAGTTGCTCAGTACACAACCTCAGAGACAAACGAAATAGCTCGGCAAGATGCCGTAGACCTGTTGGAAGAAGCCAGAGAGTTGACATTGTCACGATCGGCTATTTATCAACAGAACTTACGGCGGTATCACAGCAAGAAAGTGAATCCAAGAGTATTCAAAGAAGGAGATTTGGTCCTCCGACTAGTGCAACGCACGGCCGGCATGCACAAATTGTCACCCCCATGGGAAGGACCATTTATTGTAAGCAAAGCATTGCACAACGATGCATATTATCTGATCGATGCTCAGTCCCCGGAAGAGAACAAGGCAGACAAATCTGGTGAAGAAACGAAGCGCCCTTGGAATGTGGCTTTACTTCGGCCATTTTACTCGTAGCATTACATCTCAAGGTCAAAATCCAATGATGTATTTGAACCTCGGCACCCAGAGCAGTTACTCGGGGAATGCCATCTGTAATGATTATTTCGTATTATATGTTTAAACCTCGACACCCAGAGCAATGACTCGGGGACTGCCATATGGTATATTTATTTCTTTCGCGTTACATACTTGAACATTGGCGACCAGAGCGGTGACTCGGGGGATGCCGTATGTTGTATTCCTTTCATGTTACGAATATGAACCTCGGTGCCCAGAGCAATAACTCGGGGACTATCATATGACATGTCAATTTCGTATTGACACTTAGACTTCGGCGTATAAAGCAGCGACTCAGGGACTACCGTGTGATACCTCAAACTTATGCTGAATGCAATCATATCAGTTTTATACTACCTCCGAAACTTGATTTATATAAAGGGATTTCGGACAGTAGACAACGATCCAGCGATTGTTGTTTGCTTCCACAACGGAATTGTTAACTTATGTTCAAAATAGGGCAATAACGTGGATATTCAGCGTTAATGCCTGGATAAGATCACCAAAATAAACGGCAAAGTTAAGCCCTAAAAAATCAAGAAATTACGGGCCAGCAAGGCAAGAATTCGGATGAGCATCCACTTAACCGAGAGTCTCAACAATACATAGAAAAAGAAATTCAAATCATACAACGAGCTGACAAATTTTTCGTCTACATTATACGCCCGGCATACCAGGGATCGCAAATAACTTAGGCGTTGTTCGTTGGAGGGGCAACTGCTTGCTCAGGTGCGGGGCACTCCGAAGTAGGAGGAACTTCGACTGAGGTCGCCTCGCCCTCCGCCGACCCAGGTGCAACTTCGGCGGTATCCCGGGGTTGTTCAGGAGCGTCAGTACGTGCGGTAGAATGCCCGGTGCCTTTGGACGAGGACCGCGCATCACCGTTGCTATCCGAGCTTGAGCTGGAGCTATCGGATGTGGCCGAATCATCTTCACCTTCCCCATGCTCAGCTGAATCATCACCCGAAGCACCCTCAGCCGCGACCTCTTGATCCGGATCTGGGAGAAAACTCGGACCTTCA
This sequence comes from Avena atlantica, assembly GCA_910589765.1. Taxonomy (NCBI): domain Eukaryota; kingdom Viridiplantae; phylum Streptophyta; class Magnoliopsida; order Poales; family Poaceae; genus Avena; species Avena atlantica. Next base: position 15,650,181 of record OU342736.1, read on the forward strand.
TTCCAAGTGTGCACGTCGGCGTACTCGACGAGCTGGAAAGCCCGAGTTTGCCGAAGAGCAACAAAGGTGGGATCTTCAACCCAGCGGGAGCCAGTGCGCAGATTCCTCAGAATGTCAAGAGAGATGTCTTCATACCATGACATGATTACAGTAATGGCCATGTCGGCACCGGCACGCGCAGTAGATTCTCTCCAAAGACTCAACTGCCTCTCAGATGCCATCAGCCTTGTCACCAATAACTTGACTTCGTTGATATCAGGAGTCCCTGAGGTATTCGGCCAGAGTACATGGTAAGCTCGGATAGCGGCCTGCACCAAGTCCCGGCCCATAATTTTCATCGGACCAACTGCAGCACCAACAACAACCAAGAAATCCTCCATCGAATATTCGAAGTCAAAAGCAACCGGTTCACCTCGGCGCGCGCGAGCTGCAAGAACAACTTTAGAACTCACGGGTTTGGCCTCGGGGAAGTGATCTGCGCAAAACATGGACATGTCAAAGTGTAGCAGGGACGACAAAGAAAAAATATAGTTCGGCCATGCCGAATAACTTACGATGAATGTAGCTCATCATTATCTGAAGGTCTTTGGCCCAATCAGCTTTACTCTTCTCGAAACGAGCAATTTCCTCGCTCAAACCGCGAGTTTTAAGTTCGGCAGCTTCGAGGAGTTCTTTGTTCTTCTGTAGATCCAGAGTCAGCCGATTCTTTTCCTCGGAAAATTCTTGGTCGACCTTCTCTAGTTCAGATTTCTGAGAGAGCTTAAGGGTATCCACCTCGGATCGCAGGCGAGCTATCTCATCGTCTTTTTCTTGCAGTTGCGCCGAATGAACTGCATTTTGTTCTAAAAAATGCAGCATCACGTCAGGCATGGGCACGCAATCTCGATGTGACACTGCGAAGTCTTGCAGCTCGACTTTACCACAGCCGAGCGCAATAAGATACCTTAGCATATATATTAAGAAGGAGAAGGAGTAAAATAGAAAGGAAACTAACCTTCCAGGTCCTTGATCTTCTTTTGAAGGCGAATATTGAGGTTATTAATATTACCTGTTCAACAAGAAGTAAGCCGGCATTCCGTGGACGAATACATGAGAAAGTTCGGAATAAGGAAAAGGAACTATCAACATACCAGTTTTCTTCGCCACAGGCAGAACTTTCTCGTACTTCTCTTCCAGTTTGCGATGCGAAAAAAGCAACCTCTGGAACTCGGAAGTTCGCCGGTCATGTGCAACCTGAGTAATGAGGCACAATGATAAATCAACGAGTAAAAGTTAAACCAGATCTGAGTTAAGCAGAACTTAACTCAGATCTAGGTGGCTGGATATTCAAAACTAAACCAGATCTGAGTTAAGCAGAACTTAACTCAGATCTGGGTGGCTGGATATTCAAAGCTAAATTAGGTCCAAATCAAGCAAAGCTTAATTCGGCTCTAGGTGGCTGGATATTCAAAACTAAACCAGATCCGAGTTAAGCAGAACTTAACTCAGATCTGGGTGGCTGGATATTCAAAGCTAAATTAGGTCCAAATCAAGCAAAGCTTAATTCGGCTCTAGGTGGCTGGATATTCAAAACTAAACCAGATCCGAGTTAAGCAGAACTTAACTCAGATCTGGGTGGCTGGATATTCAAAGCTAAATTAGATCCAAATCAAGCAAAGCTTAATTCGGCTCTAGGTGGCTGGATATTCAAAACTAAACCAGATCCGAGTGAAGCAGAACTTAACTCAGATCTGGGTGGCTGGATATTCAAAGCTAAATTAGATCCAAATCAAGCAAAGCTTAATTCGGCTCTAGGTGGCTGGATATTCAAAGCTAAACCAGATCCGAGTCAAGCAGGACTTAGCTCAGATCTAGGTGGCTGGATATTCAAAGCTAAATCAGATCCAAATCAAGCAAAGCTTAATTCGGCTCTAGGTGGCTGGATATTCAAAGCTAAACCAGATCCGAGTCAAGCAGGACTAAACTCGGATCTAGACGGCTGGATATTCAAGGCTAAGCTAGGTCCGAATAAAACACAACTAAACTCGGATCTAAATGGCAGGATTAACGAACCTTATAAATAAAATTAAGTCAAACTTCCAAGTATACAACAAGTTATTTCCTTGCAAATTTCGGGGACTAGAGCATATGGTAACATCTAAAGAATAGTTCAAGACTCAGAGAAAAAATAATTACCTCATTCATTTTGTTGGTATCAATGATGAACTGGGCAGCATGGTCAAAACGGCCGCTGATGTTAGAAAGCTGAAAGGGCTGGTTGGTTGGGTTACCCTCAAACTGATCAGCAGCATTCCAGTTGTTGGCATATTCAACCAGCGCTCCAAGGTTGTTCCCACTAGCTGTCCGAGTTAAAACTTTACCCCGGGCAGGCGGTCCGATCACGGCAGTCGCAGGGCTCTTATGAAGAGCAAGCTGGCTGCCGGAGGCCGAGGTAACGAGGACTTTAGGCACAGCTCCCTTACGCAGCACGTCAGCGATACTCGGTTGAGAAGAGCCGGCAAGACCTTTCTGAGAAGAAGAGGTCTTGACGGCAATAGCTTTCTCTGCCTTAGAAGGGGCATCAACAGGAAGTGACGCCTCGGAAGTAGGGACGGAGTCCTTAGGAACGGCCGAGGATAAGGTCGCAGAGGGCGCCGGGATAACAACCTGTTCGGCCGAGGTCGGGATGGCCGTGGAAACTGCCGAAGTAGATGGAGTCTCAGTAGCAGCGCTGGGGCCCATAGAAGGGGCGGCGGGCTCGACGAAAACTTCGGAGGGCCGGTTCGAATCCAGGGCAATGGAAGGGGTCTCAGGGACTTCGTGACGGACAGGCGAAGTATTCGGAGCTAGAGGAGAAGCAGGATGAATAGGACTAGGAACCCTGGTATCATCAGCGGCAGGAGGAGATGGCGGCCGAATCGGACGGTCAGTCATACTAGGACCGCCGGGTTTAACAGAAAGAGGAGCACTGCAAAAGTAAGAAAGAGGATTCATCAGTATGAGAAACAGAAAGAGAGAAACATGAAATATAAGCAAAAGAACTTACCCGGCGACCCCAGGCATAGTCTTGCGCCTAGGAGGGTTCGGAGCAGATCTCTTTATTCGCTTCTTAGGAACCGCCTCCGAGGCACAAGCAGGAGCCCCGCGTTTCCCCGAGGTAACGGGAGGCCGGGAAGCAATAGGCTCGGCGTCGTGGACCTGACCGGCCGGATTAGCTGGGAAAGTAGAAGCCGGAAATGCATAAGAAATAGGCGTGGCGGCAACTACCTCAAGAATTTGGACCTCGTCCGAATCACCTTCCTCGTCATGCGCTGAAGTTCTGCCGCGAGCTCGAGTCGGAGCAGGATCTGACTTAGGGACGAACTCCTCGGAGTCCGGCTCTCCAGTATCCGGGGTACTCCTGTCCGCAGGCCAAGGGAGCTGCAGAATTTCGGCGTCCTCGTTTTTCTGCTCTGCGAACCTCTGCAAGACGAGGAAAAAGAGAATTAGATAAACCAGTTTCTAAAGACAGGAGAGTAACAGAGCAATGCGGATTAAGCTTACCTCGGGAGGCGGATGATCGCGAGTGAATGGTTTTAATCCCCAAGACCAATCCTCAGGCATCTCAGTCTTGAAGATAGCTCGGACGCGCTTATAAATAAGGTAGTTATCCAGCTCCACGGTCGAGACTCGGTTAGGGTCAAGGGGACCACTCATGTAGCACAGCTTGTGGGTCCGCTGCTGGAAGGGGCAGATCCGGCTACTAATGAAAGTTGCCATCAGGTCTTCGCCGCATAACCCGGCCCGGATCAACTCTTTAAGCCGAATCTCAAAGGCCTCGGCCAAGGCGTGGGTTTTCCTCGGATTATAGAGCCAGTTCACTTTAGAAGGTGGGCCAATTGAGAATGGAGGGAGCCGAATCTTGTCTTCCGCCCCTCTGTTCTTGACGTAGAAAAATGACTTGTGCCACTTCTTGCACGACTCCAACCCGGTGACACGAGGGAACACGGATTTCCTCCGAGGTGTTATAGACGCCGCCCCACATTGGGTGAGCAACTTCTTGGAAGGGTGCAGAGATTTGTCAGGGACAACGTTTGAGCGGATCTGGAAGAACTTCGACCAGACATGTACTGACGGCCACATGCCGAAGTAACCCTCCGAAGCGGAAATGAAAGCAGAGAGAGAAGCTATGGCATTCGCGGGAAGATGATGCGGCTGAAGGCCGAAGTAATCGAGGAATTCTCTAGCGAAATCGCTAAGAGGAAGACCGAAGCCGCGGGCGAAGTGAGACATAAAAACCACATACTCGCCCTCTCTGATAACTGGAGAGGATTCGCTGCCGGGTAAACGACAGGAAACCTCGGCAGGAATCCGTCGAGTTCGGATGACCAATTCAATCTCACGGCGCGTGACTGAAGAGCCCTGCCACGAGCCACGCTCAGGCCCGGAGCCAGCGTCATCGTCCTCAACAAGAGCGCCGCTAAACGAACTAGACATGGGTGCGCCGAAGAGATCGCCGGAGGAAAAACTGGCGGCGGAGGGGAGCTTAGAGCTACAAGGCCCCGTCGGAACTTAGCACGAAAACAATGGCGAAGTGCGGAGGAACCGTCGCCTGAGCACGAAAGCGGAGCAGATCGATCTAGGGAAAGATCAAGGCAAGATGGTCAGAGAGGACTCACCGGCGGCGGAGCCACAGCCGCAGAGCGCGGGCGAGAAAGGCCGAACGACGCGGCGGAATCCTCGCCGGCGGAGGCTCTGGCTGACGAGCGGCGGCGGAGTGGCAAGAGAACACGCAGGCGAAAGGAAGAAGGAGAGCGGAGGCGAGCGATAAGGGGAAAGATGAACCCTGCGGGCGCGTTTCCCCTCTTTATAGTCAAGCCATGAACAGGGGAGTGGGATCGTGGGTGTGGCAGTTACCCGTGTAGATCGTGGGAACAGCACGAACGCACGACGGTGGGGGGAGCCACACCAACGGCCACGGACGAAGAAAAGTTGTTACAATCCCAAGGGGAGCGGCACACGAGGCGTCGCGGCGGCGGCGCAGCGGGTGCAGGGTTCACTGTAGCTTGTCAGTAAACACTGTAGAAGGACCTAAAAACTAGAGGAGCAATGATGGGGTGACACGTAGGACGTGGCGTACGAGGGAAGGAACGAGGAAACCTCGGACGAGGCCATAGCTCGGAAACAAGACTGAAGAAAGTGATGAAGCTGATATAACCCGGCCAAAGCTATTGACAGGGCCACACCAGCTTCGGGGACTAATGTCGGGGGGTTAACCTCGGGTAGGTCAGAGACGGGGAAAGACAGAGGTACTTACCCCGTCTGGTTTCCGAGCTACGGCCTAAGTCGGCCGAATCATGGATATGTCGGCCGATGAACGGAGGCAAGGAGCCCATGTATAGGTATCAAGTGGTTACCCGGCCGAGTTAATGAGAGAATCGGCCGGGTTACCCAAATGATCTTCATGCAGGTGAGGAGCGAGCCGAGTAACCCAAGGAAAGGCCAAGTAATACGAGGCTTGCAGGAGAAGGAGAAGCCCAGGGTCAAACTATAGCTGCAGGCTAGAAGGAATCAGAACAGGGCCGAGCACAAGAGACAAGGATGCACAGCGTCAGAGGGGCAGAAGGAGGTCACAGAGGTGACAGTCCTAGAGCCCGAGGCACGCAGGAGGGGGCCACTGGAGCCTTGCCGTCTTTAGAAGGGTGACAGGGAAAGGAGGCCGTCGAACTACTATTTTGGGACAAGCATATTCCACGAATATGCTTGCCTCGTCAGCCCTAAGGGCACCCAAGGCACCCCTTTATAAGGGGAGGTTTGGACCCTGAGGGAAGGATCGATTCTTTGAGCACCGTTAGGCTGGGGAGATTCACATTGTCCCCCTGTATACAGCTCAAGGAGCACTTGTAACCCACCAAGAGAGAAATAAAGTTCATCACTTTGACAGCTTGAGTGTAAAGACAGTTGCATCTTCCCTCCCCAGATCCCACTAGCATCCATTGGCCCCGTACTTTAGCCTACCCATGGCATCTGCCGTGCCACCACCACGACAGGATGTGTGGTCACACATGTGCACATAAAGTGATGTCCTAAAAAAATCGACACATCCGTGGCGCACACGGCCCTAGTGCGCCACAAGGAGTACAAACATCTGTGGCGCACCATTCCATGTGCGCCACGGATGATCCTACTCCCTGTGCCGCACTAGGCCGAGTGCGCCACAGATGTTTGTGGCTGTTTCACAGCAGAGGGGGGCGTGCGCTTAGGCGTAGCGCACCCCCCCATGTGCGCCACAGATGACACTAACAACTGTGGCGCACATAACTGTAGTGCGCTACAGATGTTTGGCGTGCGGCCAACAGGGCCCTGGCCCACACACATCTGTGGCGCACTATAGTCATGTGCGCCACGGTTGTTCAAGTTACTAGTAGGGCACTGCCCACAGGTGAGCCACGCTTGTTTTAGCCGTGGGGCACTTCAACCATGTGAGCCACGGATGTCCTGATTACCTATAGCCGTTTTCCTAGTAGTGTTTCAGCTTGCTGGCCTTGGGGCAGTTGCGCTTCCAATGGCCAGTCCCCTTACAATAGTAGCACTCGGTATCATGCTTAGGGCCATCTCGGGTCTTCTTCTCGGGCACAATAACATATTTGCCACCCTTTTTGAAGTTACCCTTTTTGTTATTCTAGAAACCAGTGGTTTTATTGATCATTAACACTTGATGTTCTTTCTTGATCTCCACTTCATCTGTCTGAAGCATAGACAGAAGCTCGAGGAGAGTCTTCTTCATGCCCTTCATGTTATAGTTCATCACGAAGCTCTTGAATCTTGGTGGCAGAGACTGGAGAACACAATGTATGCCTAAGTCAATGGGAATCGTTATTCCCAAGGAAACAAGCTTATCTGTGTAGCTAGACATTTTGAGTACATGCTCACTAACGGAGTTGTTCTCCTCCATCATGCAGTTAAAGAACTTTTCTAAAGCATCATAACTCTCCAAACCAGCATGGGTGTCGAAAATCATTTTCAATTCACCCATGGTATCAAAGACATTGCCATTATTGAAACTCTTTCAGAGTTATGGCTCTAGCCCATACAGTATGCCGTAATTAACCATGTTGTGGTCCTCCTGGAGACTGAAGTAAACATTCTTTACTCTGTCAGGAGCATCATCATGTGCCGGGGGGCCTAGCGGCACTTCTAGCACATATTTTTTTGTGTAGCAGTGAGGAGAATCCTGAAATTCATGGCCCTGTTGGTAAAGTTGCTACCATTTGTTGCAAGTTTCTCTTTCTTCATGAACACATTGAAATTAAAAGAAGGTGGTGGCATATACAACAAAATTTGCGAAGTTTACTTTTATACTAAGTTTATGATAGATTTTAGTTCAAATAATCCAAATTACAAATGAACTCCCACTCAAAAGTAACATTCCTCGTGTCTTTTGGTGATTACATGAACCAATCAGCTACAACAAGACCGATCATCATGTGAGTTGTTGTAGTTTCAAAGGCGATCGTCAAGATGATCATCATATCAACCATATGACCCATGATTTACCTTTCGTTTGTGCTTTGAGGCCATGTCTGTACATGATAGTATCACCAAGTAAGAATCTTAGTATTCCCATGTGTAAAACTTTCTGAAACCCATTGTATGTGAACATTGATTCTATCACACCTGATCATAACGTGATGTCTTGTCATGGGAATGGCCACGGCAGATGTTGCAATAGGCAGCGAGTAGTAGAACGAGGGGCAAGGGCGGCTAGCCATCTGTGGTGCGAGATGAGGGCGGAGACATAAGGGTTTACCCAGGTTCGCCCCCCGGAGAGTAAAGACCTACTCCTGCTAGATTGTATTGATGAGAGAGTACAAGGGCGAGCTCGACGACTAGGAGGCGATTCGCAGGGGGTATATGATGGAACGTGACATATATGCGTACCCTAGGGAGGTTTATATAGACTCACTTTGCTACGGTTTACAGATCTGCAACCAACTTAGTTAAGGATTCAGAGGGTATTTGACCTAATCCGACTAGGCCTAGCTACGCTTCTGGGCCTTCAGCTTCCAGTCGCCTGATTCTTGTTGGGTCTTGATCAAGTCGCCGTCCTCCTGACCCACTCGCTGGCAGCTTGGGCTAGTAGGAAACGTCCTGCTAGGTATACCGCACTTGGCATATCCCCATTAGTAGTCCCCGAGGGCGTCGATGATTCGTCGCATCTGTTCTTGGCAGTCGGAGTATGCGGGTCCAATTTGGACGCCCAGTCGAATTGGCGATGGTCTCCCTGAATGAAAGAGGGATCTTGTTATCTTAGTCGCAGTAACGACGACCAATCGAATCGCAGCACGGCGAATGGGTCGGCGAATATTCGAATCACTGCTATGGTTATCAGGTCGATGAGTAGTCGAATCGCCAAAGCAGGCGAGTCGACTAGACGAAGCTGGACCGTCAGCGTTGGTCAAACTAGCCATTAGGTAACCCAACGGTAATATCGGTGTAATCACCGCGCGGTAACGGTCCTCCGAAAATGGTGGGTAACAACCGTTATATAAGGGAGTGACGGGCGAGGAACGATCATTCCCCACACTTCCTTCGATCTCGCGCGCCTCCCAGTCTTCCATTCCTCCATAGCGAACAGAGCGACCCAAAGAGATCACAACCTTAGTTCCTCCGACTGATGGTGCCTTCTACAGAACCATGGGGGAGATCCAAATGCACGAAAGTTTTGTTGAAGTCATTCGAGGAGGCAAGAATCCTGCACGCCGGGAGATGGCGCATCCCCGCGGCCGGAGAGGTGGTGCCAGATCCTCGCAAGGGAGAATTCATCTGCTTCACCGACACCTCGAGAGGGACTTCGGTTTCCCCACCTCCATCTTCTTCCGTCGCTTCTGCGCATATTACGACATCCATCCGTCAGATCTAGGACCACACAACATCGAGCAACTAACCATATTCGTGGCGTTTTGCGAGTGCTACCTAGGTTGCTGACCGTACTTCCCCTATGGCAAGATCTGTTCCATAGGAGGATCAGATGCTAGGAGGCAGGCGGCCTCACCTTCCAGTTGAAGTCAAAGGACTCCTTCTTCGAGCTGATTCTAACGAAGAAGGCAGCGAACGAGTGGAAGAAACATTGGTTCTACATGACCGAGTCGTCGCCAGACGACGAGGTGGCGCTTCCGATGTGTTCCGTCGACCGCCCAGAGCTACTTCGGCTTCAAGTCGCCAAGCTTCCGCACGACCAGCGGATGGTGGTTGACGAAATGCTGCTGAAAATCAGCAACTTGAAGAAGAAGGGCCTCCAAACTATCAACTTGTACAACTGCTGGCTTGGGCGGCGACTAGTGCCTCCGGCCAGTCGCGCCCATTGGATGTAGAAGTACACGGGCAAGGACGACCCGCCGAAGTCATGCACCACCGAGTGTAGGCTTAACGATTATACCCTGGCTTTGAAGAAAATCACCGACGCGGAATAACTCGACGCGAAGGACGGGGTTCCCCTACCACTACTAGGAAAACGGCTATAGGTAATCCACACTTCTGTGGCGCACTTGCTAGTAGTGCCCCACGGGTAAAATAGGCGTGGCGCACTGCCCACAGGTGCCCTACGGCTAACTGCCATAAGCGTGGTGCACATGGGGGTGGTGCGCCACGGCTATTTGTGGGCCAGGACACAGGTGGCCGTAATACACATACCCGTAGCGCACTAGGTCAAGGTGCGCTACGGATGTGTCACTTAGCCGTAGCGCACCTTGACCTAGTGTGCTACAGGCATGTGTGCTGCAGCAGCTGGGTCAACTTAGCTGTAGGGCACTCTGCCCTAGTGCTCTACGGCTAAGTGGCCTGCACCAACTCCCCCCCCCCCCCCCCCGTGGATCGCCTTTTTAGGTTTTGCAAAAAATAAAAGAAAATGATAAACACTTACAAAAATAAAATCATTTCATATTTAGGTAGGTAATGTGGTCATTGTTGTAGGCAAATTAACAAACATGCATTTCGACTTTTTATGCAAAAAAAGTTTATGCCACGGTAAAACGACCGTAACTTTTGCATACGATGTCGGAAAAATACGTATAATATACCAAAATGACGAGAACGAGATTTAGCGATTTTTTAGATTTTCAAAATTCGAAAAGAGTAAAAAGTTACGGTCAAAAGACTATTTTTATTGCAGAAAAAAATATGGCAACTTACCCGTAGCGCACCACTACATAGTGCTCTACGAGTAAGTTGGGCGGGATTCAAAATTTGAATCCCCACCCCGCCCACCTACCCCTTTTCTTTTCCCTCCCCTTCTCTCATTTTCCTTTTCCTCCCTTCTCCTTTCCTTCTTATTCTCCTCCTTCTCCTTCTCATTTTCTTTCTCCTCCTTCCCTTTCTCCTTCTCATTTTCCTCCTCCTTCTCTTTCTCTTTCTCCTTCTCCTTCTCCTTCTCCTTCTCCTCCTCTTCCTCCTCCTTGCAGTGAAGATGGTGACGTCGGCCTCCTCCTTGCAGTTCCGACGACGAGGCGGCGGGCTCCTTCTTCTTCTCCTCCTCTTCCTCCTCCTTGTAGTTCCGACGACGACGAGGCCTCCTCTTCTTCTTCTCCTCCTCCTCTTCCTCCACCTCTTCCTCCTCTTCTTCTCCTCCTCCTCCTCTTTCTTGCAGTTCCGACGATGATGACGAGGTGACGACGAGGAGGCGACGACGAGGCGATGACGACGAACTGCACCGACGAGCGACGACACTGACGACGAGATCCAGATCTACCGATTTTTTTTGAATTTTGAAATTTATATCCAGGGCGCACAGCACGTAGTGCGCCACGGTTATCGTTTCATACGCGTGGCACACCTGGACTACTTTCCGTGGCGCACTGGCATGTGCACCACGCCTATCTCGACACAACCGTGGTGCACCAGGCAGTGCGCCACGGCTAGGAGATAGCCGTAGCGCGAGGCCCGTGGCGCAGTGCTAGTGCACCACAGATAACCTTTTCAGGTGCGCCACGAACAGACGTTTTCCTAGTACTGTACACCGCGAAGCGCAAGGCTCCGACAGTAAGTTCTCATTTCCTCGTACATTTCGCAGTCGCAGATATGCAGTCGAGGTTTTTGCTAATCGCATTTATCTTTGCAGTTGTTCCAAGTGGTGGAAAGTTGGCTTCCACCTGCTGATGACGAAAACTCGAACGAATCCGTCGAGGATGAGAGCGAGTCCTCGTCCAACAAGGGCAACGTCCTAAGTGACGATGACGACGCCAACGATGATGACGAAGAGGCCGTGGCGGTGGCTGCACCCACGGTCCGTAAGAACCGTGGGCAGTGACAACGCGAGCTCGAGGCCAGCAAAAGCCTCGAGGCTCACGACGGGGGTGCCGATGAGCTCCCCGAGCACACCTCTGGAGAAGAAGAAGGGGCAGGCTACGGTGGCGTCGCCGTCTCGGTCCGCGACTAGCGCGGATGAGGATGCTGAGGCCAGCGCACCGGCGCGGGCGACTGCGGCGGCCAAAGCGGGTGTGGTGGAGCATGATGTACCGCTGGCGTCGCTTCCACCACCCTTCGACATGGTCACCGGGCTCGGGGCTGCTCCAATCGCGGATTCTTCGCCACCGAAGGAAGCACCTGTGGCGATAGCCGCGGAGCCTCCTACCGCGGCGTCATCCTCGAAGAAGCCCTCGGTGTCTTGGCCTCAGAGCGTGTTTGAGACGGGCCTCAGCCGAAAACTGGGGCCGGAATTAGAGCACTACTAGGAAATCCTTCATCAGAGACGGGCCCCATGGCGCATATTAGAGATGCCACTATTACGTTGCCACTGATTGAAACTTCCGTGGCGCATTTAAAAATGTGCCACATAAGTCATGATACTTCTCTGGTGCATTATGGCGGATGCGCCACAGGACTCTGTTCAGTGGCGCATTCTGGGAAATGCGCCACTGAAGTGGTATGCGCCACAGAAGGTAAAAAATATGCGCCACTGGTTTGTATATCAGGTATTAAAAAACCATAATGGTCCAAATATATAGTATTATACAAGTATTACACAGAAACAGTATATTTGACTTAGTATATGAAAAAAAATGATACAAACACGGATATAGTGCCATCACACTATTTAGAGACCGACCGAGGTAGACAAGTGGTCATTATATTACAATATAAGTCAAAGGTGGCAAAAATTTATACAAGTGTTTTGTACAAAGTTCACCATCTCATCACATTACAAATGACACAACACTACACACATACATCTATGATAATTCTAGGAGTACACATCGATCATTGTTGAGAACTGCTAACGCTCGGCTTCGGGAATGGTAGATAGCCATCCTTCATCATCCACGTCCTGTTGTCACCCTGCTTACGAAGAATATTTTCAATCTCCCTCTTAGTCAACCCTCTGTTGTGTATTAGGACCCCTCCCCTTGTGTTGACATCTTCCACGATGATTTTCGACAACTTAACCTGGATGCGATGGAAGTCTTCTCTAAGATCATCATCGTCTCTTCGCGCCAATTTTTTCCGCCCATGATCGGATACTAGATGGCAGAGTTAGATTCTAGCAATCCCGGACAAACCCTTTAAGGTGATGCATAGCGTAGAAGGCCTCCTTGGTGCCGCCAGTAGCGAGCTCCTTGACGCAGGGGAACTCAAGCAGGTGCTTGAACACGTGTTTGTCATCCTTGATACATTCCCCCTTGTTGACGAAGGGGCATCCCTTTCTAGGGTAGCCCTCGAGATCCTCATTTAGAACACCCACTATTATGGTGTAGTCTTTCTTCTTCTTCTGACTCACCGAGTCAAAATACGATGCTATGGAGTACTTTGTGGAAATGATGATGAGTGTGCAGTATTTGTCTCTGCACAACACGATTGAAATAGGATGTTGGAAAATGGCCAAGGAAGAAAGCTATAAGAAAGCCTAAGTTACCAATGCTATGGGGTGTGTGTACTTACTCGGGAAAGAAAGGTAAAAGAAGCGTGTTTGTCCTCTTGTGGTCCACCATGAACTTCTCGAGGTACGCCATCGCCTTGGCACGCACCTCTGATCCTTCCCTCAACTGGCTATCACGCATGTAGTAGGGATCCACTATCGCGATGTAGGGGGTTTGCTCTCTCCTGGTCTTCATCGCTAGATTGAGTGCGAATAGGCGGACCATGTTATAGTCCAGCCGTTTGGAGAGAAACAACTTGAAGATGTCCTTGTACGCTATGAAGAACACGTCCGCGGGGGGTTCATGGACGAAGTCCACGTCCGATGGCACCTTGACAGTGAAAACCTGGTAATTTGGATCTTTGTCTTTAAGAATAATGCCCTCTAGTGTCTTGATACTATCACTCAAAACGAGCATATGTCCACGAGCAAGGCGAAGCAGCTCCGGAGTCAGTATCGCTTCACCGGCTATATGTATCCTGGGCAAGCCATCCTCGCGGGCTGGTACGGCGTCATCCTTATCCTGTATCCTCTTCGGAGGAGTTTTGCTCTCGGCTTTCTTACCTCTCTTCCTATGCTTCTTCGTGTTCTTCGGCTCCCTGTGGTTGAAAGGGGGGGTCCATGTCGTCGCACCCTGGCAACACCAGAGCAATCCGGGCCCTCATCACGGCATCGTCCATTGCATTGTTGTGCATCGTGCGCTTTGCGGGTTGTATGATATTGCCCTTGGCAACATCCGTCAACTCGCCGCCGAAAAATTTATGGAGTAGTACGCAAGCAGCGTCCTGAGTCAAAACACATATATGTTGGGTGTCATGATCGAGGTGGCAGTCACCAAAGGCGCATAAAGAATATGAAGCGGAGTAACTAATTAGTTACCTTGGTGAGGGCGTTGAGTTTGGCTAATGTCGACACATGGACGATCCCGGCGGCAGGCCTATCATCAGCATTCTCCCACGGTACTGGTGCCACCGCCGGCTGCGGCTTGGTATTTTTGGCGGGAGCAGCAGGGGGCAGCTGTGCGGTGACCAGCTCTTGCGCTGCGCCGCGGTGATGGTGGCCGACAGGGTCACCAATTCCGGCGATGCGTTAACGTTGATGCTCAAGTTGCTGCCGCTAAAGCTGGGCATGTGTATCGGCCCCTGTCGACCTTCCGCATTCCAAACAGCTAGACCCTCCATCAACCCAGGGGGATGATCGCGCGAAGCTTCTCCTCCAATAACTTGTCCATTGCTTTCTCGTCCACTTTTTCCTCTAATGTATTCACCTTCAACTCAGCTCTTCAACCTCGGATTTATCTTGAGCCGCCAACTGGTTCTTCCTCTCCCTCCTCTTCTTTTTGTCCTCTTTGTAGTACTCAGTAAACTTCATGCTTGTACTGAAGCCCGACACACGGCCAGCTGATTTTGGCGTCAAATTCTTCGCCCTCTTCTTGTAAGTGTTCGTCGTCCTATTGAAAACAGTGTCCGATGGCTCCGCCGCCAAATCCTGGGACGACAAGTCATCGGTAGCATTCAATTCCTTCTCCTGCAGAGATACAAGGAGATGTGAACCCATGCATTTTGATTCTTGGCATAATTATTTTAATGAGAGTTCCGCGGTAAATTCCTTACCAGATTCTCCTCAAAGGCCTTCACATCCGGGTTGTCGGTGACGAACTCCCCTGTAACAGGGTCCAGGTAGTAGCGGGCCTGGACAAATTGTCGGATCTACAGGTCTGTCATTTTGTGCCATGGGTTCTATTACCTAGGCATTCAAGCTCGACATCCTCCTTGTCCCAAATGGGTTGTTTCCCTTTGTATCTGCCACTTCCAAGTTGGTGGTTACCTATGTTCTTCTCTCACATAGACTTTCCCCACCCAGTCAATGCTTTAGAGTAAGCGGTATCTAAGTTTGCCTTGAATATCTTGAATTCTTCTTCGTCGAGCATCGAATTTTTCCTACTTATAATCTCCCAGCTTTCACCTGAGTTAATGTTGTTCTTTACCCCGGTTTTCCAACTGCTCAAGGCATTGCTCGTCTTCGTCAGTGCTAGTTTGTTCACCGGGTTCTTACTCTCCATGTTTCTGAACTTCTCTGGGAATGTGTATCGCTTGTGAAGCGTCTTAAGGAGATTCTCGACCAAAGCCTGATTACGTCAGATGTACTTCATGTTGATCGACGTGCTTTCCCGGACGATGCACCCGAGTCGCATGCCGTACCTGCACGCAATCGATGCAGGCGCAATGGGTTGGCCACCTTCTGTGAACTCGGTGAACTCATCACAGATGTTGGCGAGCACTTGCGTCTTCCGATCCTTAATCTCCTTCTTCTTCTTTTTATAGCGGCCGGGTTGCCGCTACCGCCATCTATGCGCTCGCCTCCATCCGTGGTGGTGTTACCCTCCTCCCCTCCTGCACTAGTTCCGTCATAGTCATTGTCGTCCCCCTCATAATCTGGATCTTCCTCGTTTCCCCCAGCACCTCCGACAACGGTCGCCGGTGGTGGTGTCATTCTCATCACCTCTGCCTCATCATGCTCTTGGGACGGCCCCTAGAACGACATGTTGTCCTCTCGGGCTAGATCCTTGACGCTCATATGTTTAGAAGGACCGGCCTCGGCGTTAGTCGACATGTTTGCGCTTTATTACTAAAAAAGAGGAAATTGTTAGCACAAATATCGACCGAAAAATTCGGCACGACCTTTGCTAATTTTTGGACCTACGAGTGCCCATTTCTCAACTGAAACGGATGTGAATCAACATTTCGGGAGAAACGGGCAACTCAATTGAAATCCCTGCAAGAAAAAACACCCTAGCCCCATTGATAACCCCGTTGACACCATCCATCATCATCCAACACCATCTCATTCACAAAATAAACAAACTCTGCACCACCATCTCATTCAAAGATTCAAATGAAGCATAACAGATTGTAGTAGAAATCAAAGTATATTAAATAAGGTACTATGAGAATTACTGAACCATAGGTTCAGATCACCATGCATATTCCCGACAGAAATTCAAAACCATCATTTATTATCTGCAAATCATTAGTGGCTAAATAAAATCATCTTCCTAATTCATAACATTAGGAATCAGTGTATATAGATCATAGACAAGTTGGCAGGATCAAAGTTATATGTTAGTTTGGACAGGATCAAACAATATACAAGATCAAAGAATATGGTAGTTTGGACAGGATCAAATAATATACAAGATCAAGATCAAAGTTATATGTCATTAGGAATATGGCAGGATCAAAGAATATACAAGATCAATCATCTTCATAGTTCCAAGCTACTAGGAATCATTCTCTAATATAAATTCCTTTCAATTTGGACAGGCAAAAAAATCAAACCAGATCACCAATTTAATATGAGAAGTATATTCCACTTTACTATATTTACAAAAAAAAGTTACTCACTAAAGAAAAGCTTCAGTAAGTTAAGAATTAGAACATCAAGTTACCAAAGTACTTTTAGAATTACATTGGGTTCAAACACTTGGTTCGAATCCAAACATTTTCACTAAATCAGTTCAGTAATACAAGCTGTTAAACATATAAGCATTGTGTGATATTAATTACAGCTGCCATTTAGACCAATAGGTACTGAACCAACTAGTTTAGTTAGGCAACACACTAATTAAATGATCCAGTTAAACATATAAATATAACTTGACTACTACGTAATACTTCACTAATGCTTGGATGACCACTTCATCCAAATTGAGGCACCACCATTAGAACATGGTTTCTGCTATTTGGATTAGTATTTAACTAGCTGAAGTAAAACCTGCCAGGGACTATTAATCATCCAAACTTGGATTTCATTATAGGTAATAAGATAGTAGTTAGTTGCTCAAATTGAGCAAATCATGAACATGGCACATGTCCAGAAGACCACAACACCACCAATTTTGCACAAACATCATGATCTTATACTCAATAGTCATTCTCATAAACATATGATAGATTGCAAGTATCACTCACCTAACCAGATGGCTTGCAGACTAACTAAAATCAGATGCTCACCTAACCCTAACCCTAATTAGATGATCATCTAACCCTAAAATCCTAGTAGATGTATGCTTGTAGACTAACTAAAATCCTAATCCTAACCCTAAACTGATGCTCACCTGGCATGGATGGCGAGGTAGCGTGGGATGGGGAGGTGGAAGGCGAGGTAGCGTGGATGGTGGTGTGCGCTGCCCTTATCCTCCTCGGGGGCGGCTGGTGTGCGCTTCCCTTCTCCTCCTCGGGGGCGGCAGCAGGTGGCTCCTCCACGGGCTCTGGTGGTGCGCTGCCCTTCTCCTCCACGGGCTCCGGTGGTGTGCTGCCCTTCTCCTCCACAGGCTTTGCTGACTTCAGGTGGCTCCTCCTCCACGGGGTCTGGCGGCGGCAGGTACGTCGGGGGTGCGCGAGAGAGGTAAGCTAGGGTTCATCGGGGGTGGCGCGAGAGAGGTTTGTCGGGGGAGAGAGTAGCAAGTTGGGGAAAGAAAAGGGGAAGGGGGCGAACAGTTATTTGGCTAAGTGCCAATATTCTGTGGCACATATCGCCAGAATGCGTGTGGCGCATTCTGGCGATATACGCCACAGAACATTGGGCACTTAGTCAAAATTAGCGCGCGGCTATAGTTTAACATGAAACTGACACTGGATCAATGGTTGTGAGGCGTGTATAGTTGGACATGAGCACCTGGCAGGCAGGTTCGAATCCTGGCTGCATCAATTTTTTTCTTTATTTAAAAATTATATGATACAAATATATTTAAACCAAGCACATACACATATGTATATTCATTCAAAAAACCTCCCCGAATTATATATATATATTGTGCTTCTCACAAACACATATGAATTTGTATACCCACATGAATATCACAATATATGTTTAATTAGTCTCTAAGTAATACATAAAAAAGGTCACAGGTCGTCATGCGATGTTTCGAGCTAGCTAGCCTCTCTTCACAATATTCTTGCCCTTTTTCTTCGTGGTTGAATATTTTAGCCCTGGCACTATGAGATTTCTTCTCGTGAACAGACAACCTTTAGTAGGTATTGTGGTCTTTCTTCTTACTGTAGTAGTAGGCATGTTGAAGTACTTGTCGAATTCCTCTTTGATCTTCGAATCGCCGTTCTTGTCGAAATCTTGCTCGTTGGCGAATCCTTCCATTCCGATGATGCTCCTCTTGCCCCTCCTCACTACAACAGAACTGGGCTTTGACGGCTCGGTAATAAAGAAACATTGATCTACTTGGCTAGCGAGTATCCACGGCTCATTTTTCGCGGAGGCCTTCTTTGCCGACTTGGCATTGGGTATAACGCAGGTTCTCAAATATTGGCCTTATTTTTCGATGTTCTTGGCCCATCTAACACAGAACATTGGTACCGTCTCTCCACAGTGGTCGAGCTCTCATATCTCCTCGATTCTTCCGTAGAATCTTTCCATGACAGTAGTCTCGTCATCGGAGAAGGACATCATAGTTACTCCTGAGTTTTCATATTCGCTATTCATGTCCTTTTCCTTGGTGTAGAATCTATAACCGTTGATGTCGTACGACTGATAGGTCGTTACGTTATGCGATGGGCCCTGTGACAAGGAGAATATGAGTTGTTGATCTTCCGTAGAAGGCGTCTGCGGGGGATTGACTAGCAGCCTTTTCTTGAACCAACCCGTGAAACTGGAGTTGTGTTCTCTTGTTATGTCTCCTTTCTTCCTCGAGCGGGCCCGGTCCACGTAGTCCTGCTCGATAAAGATTTTGTGCTCTTCCACTCAAGGGCTGACCAATTCAATGTGTTCTAGTGCGACTCGGTGTGCCCTGCCAAAGTCGGCACGTCGATTAGCAATGCCGACGTGCAGTGAGCGGTGGCCCTCGCGGTGACCATACCCAGCGAGCCTGCCGAGGTGCTTCTTGGTGGGTATTCCAACATCCTCGTTCTCGGTGGTTAGATAGTTCTAGAAGAAAAAGATGCACTTGTAGATCAGAAAGCCCTTGGCTATGCTTCCATCTGGACAGGACCTGTTGCGAACGAACCCTTTGATGACACCGTTCAGCCTTTCAAACGGCATCATGTTGTGCAGGAATGTCGTCCTGAGCTGGATGATGTCATCCACGACATGGACAAGTAGATGCACCATGATGTCGAAGAATGCGCGAGGAAAGTAAATCTCGAGCTCGCATAGTATCACCATGATCTCTTCCTGTAGCCTGTCGAGCTTCTTCATGCCGATCGACTTCGTAGAGATGACGTCAAAAAAGTTGCATAGGCCAAACAACGTCTCACGGACTTGCTCGTCCATTATCCCTCGTATGGCAACTGGAAGTATCTGTGTCATCATCACATGACAGTCGTGGGACTTTATACCGCTGAACCTCTCTTCGCTACGTCGATATATATGCTTATCTTGCCCGAGTAACCGAGAGGAACTTTGACTCCTAGGAGGCACCTGAAAAACTGCTCGATCTCCTCCTGACACAGAGTGAAGCAGGTAGCGTGAAGAACAACCACCTCATTCTTCTTATCCATTTTGCGGCGACCCTGAGTCCCTTTCGTTTGATCGTCATCATCATCACTATCAGGGTACTGAAGCTCCTTCTTGATGCCAAGCAATTTTAGGTCGTTTCTTGCTTTCGGCCCATCCTTGGTCCTCTCCGGCATGTTAAGGAGAGTGCCAAGCAGACTCTTGGTAACGTTCTTCGTGATGTGTATTACATCGAGGATATGGGGCGTGTGGAGGACCTTCCAGTACGGCAGGTCCCAGAATATAGACCTCGCTTTCCATACACCCAGAAGCAGCTTTGTCCTTGGTCGCTTCTTTCCTAGCGCTGGGCACTCATCCCAATTATTCAGAAGCTCCTAGTACGTGGGGCTCTTTCGAGCTCGTCTTTACCATTGAACAGGTCACCAACTTTTCTCCACGGGTGATCCATGCGAAGCCACTTTCGAGTCCCTTGGAACATGGTTTTCGAATACCCGCGATCCTTGGGTAGCTAGAGATGCGGGGTCTTATCCATGCACTTGACACATTCATTGTGTCTGTGGTTCACCTGGGACGATACATATGTGTAACCAGGATAGTCCTACACTATCGTGAGCAACGCGTCTCTCAGAGGGGAATATTCTTTAGTGTAGGCGTCCATCGTATGGGATGGCGTCTCCCACAACATGGCTAACTCCTCTTTCAACAACCCGAGATAAAGATGCATATCGACACCTGGCTGGTTTGGCCCCTGAATAAGAATGCTCATGTGTATGTACCTTTGCTTTGTGCAGATCCACGGGGGGATGTTGTACAACCATAAAAACACGGGCCAGGTGCTATAAGTGCTATTCTGGTTGGCAAAAGGATTGAGTCCATCGATGCTCATACCCAGCCTGATGTTCCATGCATCACCCCCGAACTCTTCGAACTCGATGTTCAATGCATTCCACTGGCTAGCAACTGAAGGGTGTGTTAGGATCTTTCCCTTCTCTGGATTATCTTCGGGTTTCTCCCTTTCCGTGTGCCATTGCATTAGCTTTGCTTCCTTAGGATCTACGAAATATCTCTAGAGACAGGGAGCGATAGGAAAGTACCATACCACTTTTCGAGGAACTTTCTTGTTCCCTCTCTTGTACCGTCCATGTTCGCACACCGGACATGTGGTTCTCTCCGTGTACTCGTTACGATAAAATGCGCAATCATTGATGGATGCGTAGTATTTAGCGTGCGGTAGGTCGATGTAACATCCCAGCATTTAGGAACCTAACGAATGGTAGATTTATTATTATGTATTGTTGCATGCATCTATTTGTAAAAAAAGTGGGTAAAATTTTCGCCAAATAAAATCTTAAGTGATCAATGTTTATTTCTTACTTTAAGATTAGGTTTAGACATAAAGGAGGATTGTATAAAAACTTTGATGTGATCTTAAAAGAATTATGTGTGTTCGGAAACGGGTTTGAATTTAAAAACTTAAGTGTTTGGATAACAATTTAAAAGATTTAGATAGAAGATTTGAGTCTGAAATTAATTAAGATATAGGCAGTATAACTTAAATCTCAAAACAATAGAAATTATGAAAATTATTTTCATATCGTAAAGACATAAACACGTTACAACAGAATAAAGAATAAGAATATTCTTTATTAATAATGATATAATATTTATTACAATTGAATAAAATAAAGATTACAAGAACTATAAAAGAAAAATGACAAAGGATTAAGAAAATTATATCTACTAACTATCATACATCTAAAACCTAAAGTAAATCTTCATCTTTATCTTTGAACCTGCAAAACAAAGATTAAACAGAAATAAAACAAGATTAGTTTTATTATATATTTCTCTCAGATATGTCAGTGAGGTGCACTTGACAATCTCATCATTGAGATATGTTAAAGAGGGGCAAGTTTCACCAATATGAAATATTTCATCTTTCATAAATTCACAGCCAGAATGCAAATGACAGCCAAAAGGGATCAGTTCACCAGCCAAGGTAAAATTAGATTGGTAACAATAAGATCAAATTTTCTGAACCTATCCATATGTGCATAGCAGGCACACAGGCTGCACACACACAAGCATTCAAGGGTGTGCTGTCGACTGAACAAGCACAGCCAGATCAAACAAAACCAGAGCACAGCCGTGGGGAAGCACCTCAGTGCATCACTACACCACACCATACCACAACATTGCCAGGGTGAACAACAAGTAAACCAAGAACAGCAGCCAAACCAAACTACCCAGATTAACCCAAACATCACCAAAATGGTGACATAAGGAGGGGGATGAACAAGGTGGACAGCAAGGCCAAGCCCAGGAGCTAGGAGGAGCAGGCTCGCTCCAGATCAAGCACAGGAGTCCAGCAAAACCAGATCAAGATCATCACCAACATACTCCACAAATATCAGCTTTTGTGGTGAGTTTCATAAAACCTTCACATGATCTAATCATCTTATTTAGATAAAGGCATGTGTTGTTTTATAAAACAAACCCTTAGAAAACACCCAAGTGGGGGTGGATCCATCATAGGGATTTATTTTAAGCTCTAAAGGCAAATCACAACATACCAAGATTCAACCAGAGCTTAGAGCAACATCCTTGCTCTGGTTGTCAAACAATATTCTATAATTCAATCATACATATACCAATGTTCTATTTCTAGGCACATCCCTAAAAGAAAGGTAGCATCTTAGAAACAAATCTTTTGGGATCCATAGATTGATCAATCTCACTATCATTTTTTCCAAGCTATGATTCAATACAGAATAGCTGGTACTACTACCAAGACTATCTAGATGAACCAACTAGATAAGATTTGAATCCCTAAGCCTCAGACCAACATCATTGGTCATAGGGAATTCAGATATGAGCATCTTTATTTTTCAAAGCCAAGATTGTCTCAAGCATAAACTAACCAAATCCATGGTTTAGAATTAAACTTGTGTGCCATACATGATGGTGTCACAAGAACAATTCAATATGAATCAGGAAAAGCAGTAAATCATCCTAGTTCAGAAAATCAACTAACTAATCATTTTCCTGTTAAAAACAGGAATCATAACTAGAATATTCCTATAATACACTTCACTGTTTGAGATCATGATGATCCCAACCCACATATTAATTTCCAAGCTAACAGCACTAGGACAGTAGCTGTATATTATCATAATCATGACCATGAATCAAATAAATAGTGGAAAGCTATCAGATCATTAGCTTTACCAAGCATGTTCCCATATAACCACATCATCTGAATCAGATGAAATCCAAGCATCAAATCATCTAGTAAGCCACCAGAAACATCATATATGATTTTAAGCAACAATCCTCATGTCAATAAGCATTTAGCATGTGTACAGATCATCTAAACATGAATCAATTCATCCAGTACATGAACAAGCACATCACAGGAACCCAAAAGGGATAATCATCAAAATCTAAATTAGACAGTAGCCAGAGAGGACACTGCTAACATCTAGCGTCGAATCAGCAAACACAGAGAGCACCAGGAGAGGGGAATCAAACTCACCGTAGGTCCTCGCATAAGGATAGAAGAGGAAGCAGGGGGGCCGACGGCCATGGCAGCACGGGGAGCACCCCAGAGGGGGCGCTGCAACCCGCACGGCGCCACGGCAACGACCCTGATTACGCCTGGAGGTGCAGAGCATCACCTCAACGCACGAAGACCTCGACCACACTTGAATCCATGCCAATCCCCAAACCCTAGGGTTCGGGACAGCATCGATCCATCGCAGGAGAGCCCTAGGCTCGAATCCAATAGGATAGAATGAACGAACGTTGTCGACAACCCCCTAATACTCCACGGCGGCGACCAGAACGGCCGACAGTGGCAGGAATCGCAGGTGGCGGCATCGCCGGCCACGGGGTCGGGTCAGAGAAGGAGAGGATGAACTCGACGCAGAGAGAGAGAGAGTTAGTGAGGAGTGGGCCGAGCTGGGCCAGACCCTCCGGGGTGGCTCTTTTGTCTAGTACTAGTGGGCCCACAGGGCCCAATAAGATAAACCAGCACATACATTCTTTCAGGCCTGTTTTAATAAAAAGAAAAAGACCAAAATACCCCTGGACTTAATAAAATTCTAGAAAATAAAATAATAGTCCAAAAATTATAAATAAAATATTTTTGGATTCATAATAATCCATTATGTCCAAATAAAATAACATATCAAATTTTGAACATTCAAATTTTTATAGGAGTTTTGTAATTTAAATATTCCTTATGGAATTTTACAAAATTATTGAAATGTGATAAAAATAAATAAAAATCACTTTTATTAATTATTAATAGTATAGTATTTTAGAAAAATACTATATAAATATTTAGTAATAAAATAATGGATCAATAAAAGTCAAATAAAATAAAATAATTCAATATAGGTTATAAAATATTAAAAAGTAATATTTATAAATCTTTTATTACTAAAAAGGAACCTTTTGGGGTAAAAGCACATATGTTTAAATAATGCATTACATTACTTGCATAAACATTTTGCTTCTTTAAATATTGTCCTTACCGGCAATAATGATTTTTTTGTAGAACTAGAAGCTCAAGATCCAGTGCAAGCATCAGGCTTCACTACCTTGCCATCACAAGGCAAGTTCATCACTTGATCATGTCCTTTGAAGAGTCTTTATCAAAGTATTTGCAAATTGTGTGTTATCATATATGCTATAAAAGAAAGAAAATAATATTTTCATAAATAAAGAAATCATAGATATCATCCTAAGTGGTGATATAATGGGGCAGTAGAACTTAGGGTTCTATTTGCAAAAATGATGATCAAGTAGGGACTTAATAACCCCTGACATCAGTGATTCTAGCGCCGTATATTATGCGCTAGCCATGAGATTTGGAATGGGACAGAGAAGTCAGCTGTATCTTCTTCCTCTCGCATGAAGCCGGATGTGTAGGTCGTGGCTGTTATCCTCGTAGCGTGCATATTAATTGGTAATTCGTAGAGGATATGCAGCATATGGGTGGGAACCCTCAAAGTCCCACGATAGTTCTGGCATCTAACGGTTTGTACAAACCATTGTCGTAATTCATTATGTGGGCATGGTGTACACCAAGGAGGCATGCGGGGTCGCGAAGGGGGCATTGATTGGCTTGGAACAACTACTGGGCCCCACATCATGGAGTTGTGGACGGGAAAGTACGCCCGATTGTGCAACAAGGAGTTAATCTCTCATGGGTAAAGTAACACACCTCTGGAGAGTGTAAGAACTGTAACTTGTTACTCCCTATTCCAGGAAGGAGCTATGAACGCGGCAGGAAAGGAACTCCATGAAAGTTCTAGTCAACTTGTGAAGGCTGATTGTCATAGTTTTTTAGAATAAAATCAATCTTTGAATAAATATTTACAAAAACTGCATAGTTCCAAGGAATTATAACCCGAGGTGGTAGTTAGAGCATCAAAATTCACACCTTGCATATAGTGAACTTGTTGGGTAACGCTGTTACTCATTCTTTCCTTTGATCCCTTGCTTAGACTCTGAGGATCCCGAAGACGTGCCAATGTATGCAGCTGAATGCCAAGAAGATGTGTTCTACGAGGAACCTGATCTATCTGCAGGAGTTGAAGGCGTGGATTACGAGATCCATTACGGTGTCGATGAGAACGAGACCAACTAAGTACCTAGTTAGTAGTAACCATCGGAGCCGAGCAGCATGAAATCTATAGAGTAAGCTGTTGAGCCCCACTCCTAGTCGGAGTTGTTACTTTTAAATTTCGGCTGAACATCTTATATTTTGGTTTGTAAGTTGGATCTTTTGGAAGTCTTGAACTTCCGGTATTGTAATAATAATAATGTGTGTACCTTTGTAATATGGACCCGCAATGTTTCTGTTGTACCACTCGGAGGATTGTGATATTTACGGAATGGTGTTTTGTGGATGTCATGTCAACGACTATAGTGTACTAAACATGTAGTGGTATGTTGGGTCACCGTAGTTAGTATCAGAGAAAATTGCTTTGACCTTAGGTTGGAAACCTAGTTAAGGGTGTTAACTGTAGGATATTTGGCAATGATAAAGAATTCTCTAAAAGTAATATCATGGGTATTCAAATGAGAATATTCCATTATATGTTTTAGTGCGATAATTCTTTGTTATGATGCAATATATTATTGCATACTAATCAAAACTATTTTTCTGATATACAGAGGTATGGCACCAAAGTTTCCAGAACAGACTTTGGTAAGGAAAGGGGAGACTCTTGATGATTATCAAGGATCATTTACAGACCAACTTCGTCAACTTTTAAAGCTCTTTGATTGTACAACTAGAATCCCAGTGAACACTATCACTTATCTTGATGGCCGGATGTTATCCAAGTATCGTGTGAGTATCCAACTTCCAGAGAAGCTTGGACTGTACCACGATCTACCCATAGGAGAAGGTAGGAGTCATTTAGCAGCCTATCATGTTGCTGTTGTGGAGGCAATAGCTAATACACGGGAGCAGAAAACCAAAGAGCTAGAAGGTAGCACATTTTCTGTGATACCTCATGATTCTATAGACTTGGAGCCTATAACGGATCATCTTAATTTGGTTAAGAAGCATCCTAAGTTAGCTTCCAAGTTTATGGATAGATACTGGACACTCGTTGCGTCTATTTATAAGACTCATCAAGTGATTGTTGAAGACAAAAATGACATGTTAGAGGATTTAACTGATCCGGAAAGGAGGAAGCAGTTAGCGTCCCAGTTGGAGAAAGAAGCAAGTAGTAGTGCAACACCTATCCTTAAGGATATACCTATAGATCCAGAATCTTTTATACCATATCCTTATTCACCAAGACCTGAACCTACACATGATCCTACTATAGATGGTTCTGACTCAGAACTTCCTATTGAGAACTCGGATGGATGGAGAATGGGATCATATAATAGATCTCATGAACACCAGATGTCCACAGATGGTTCTGACAGAAATGTTGGACAATCTAGTTGGATGGGTGCAAGGACGAATCCTAATAACAGAAGTAGAAATACCATGTCAATAAATGATCAGGATGAAGAAGAAGATCCTGAAGAAAGAGTGTTTGAATCATCAACATCTTCTCAAAGCCCAGGAATATACATTATCCAGTATTCAAATATCTTGTCCACGAGAGCACCTGGGGAGCAGCAGGATCTGCGTATCCTGGTGACAACTCTAGAGATGAAGCTCAGGAGATGCAGGCTGGAGATAATGTTGAATATGTTTCTGAAGACTTTTCAGCTGAGCTGGAGGGAGTCAATGCGCTCAGGTTGAGTAATGACTCAAGTCCTGACACTTCAGATACAGAGTATGTTCCTTCTAGAAGGCCACTTGTTCCACAAACTGTTCGATGAACAACACGTCATCACGGTTGGACATCAAGCATGTACGATGAGCGTAGTTACTATTAGAAAGAGACGACTAGACGTTAGTAACAAGTACGGTATATTGTACTCTAGAAATAAGGTAGTTTTGTAAAATACCAATATGGTATATGTTGTAATGACTTTGTATCATTATGATATTATGTAAATATGTAAAATACATATTTGGACTTTCTTTGGATCTTCATTGTGTGACTAGTTCTGTGCGTAAAGTCGAGCTCAGAAGGTAGGAGTCTAAAAAGTTTTAT
The DNA here is from genome assembly GCA_910589765.1 of Avena atlantica. Lineage (NCBI taxonomy): Eukaryota > Viridiplantae > Streptophyta > Magnoliopsida > Poales > Poaceae > Avena > Avena atlantica. The sequence continues at coordinate 15,677,151 of OU342736.1, forward strand.
GATTTAAAAATATATTTGTGAACCCTATAGATTATTACTTTGCTAAAAAGCATTTTTCAACCACATAAAATATTGATTTGGTTTAAAATGGTTTATAAGTAAAATCTTTTGCAAATGATTTTTCCACTTATATAAAATGACCAATAGGTTTTTTAGAATGTTTATAACATGTTAGAAACCACTTTTTCAAATAAAACAATCTTTGGCATGCTTGCATGCATTGCTTCGTTTCTATTATTTTATGTGATGTTTGCTTGAATGGTAGATTGAAATTGTGCCTTGCTTGATTAATTGTAGTGATTTGAAGAGTGTGAATATTGCAAGGTCAAGGAGTGAATATTCTCTACCAAAAAGGCAAGTGATGCTTCATACTTTTGTCCCATTATTTTCACTATGCATTAGTGATATTTCTAAAGTAGGACTTGCATGGAATTTTTGCTAAGTATGACTATGCCATGGGAAATCCTAGTAGATGAAACCTTAGTAGAAATTTCCTAAGTTAAGATTCCTACTACTATCATGATTAGCTTAGCTAGTAGAAAACAAGGGTGGATTATATTCATGCTATGGAATGTTTCTAAGTCAAGGACTTGCGTTTTGTTTAATAAAACAACTAAGTGAATGAATCACCTGGGTGGAATGGAAAGAATGGTTTGTGTTGAGTGGTTATGCAAGTCCAGTATGTTGGGGAAAACTTGGGCATCACCAAGTCCAGTATGCTGGGGAAAACTTGGTATCTCACTTGCGGAATGCCACCCAGGAACAAAGAGATTTGAGATGTCAAATGTTGAGAAGCTTCAAGTGCAGCCACTTGGCATTATGGGCTCTGCCTGGATCATATAGGTTGCAATAACTTATCCAAATGGAAAATTGGTGGTAGGGGATTGATAGGTTGGAGCGCGTCCATTCTGGTCTAAGGGAAGGCTTCTGAAAGATCTTGTCTTCGTGAAACCAAGTCTTGTGGGTAAAGTGCACCACCTCTACTGAGTGTAAAATCTAAGTACTTAGCCATGTCCCTGGTAAAGGACAATTTGAGCATCAACACATGGAAGCTATTAATAATCTCCTCATCCCAATAATACTTTGTGGTTGAACAAGGGTTGAAGGATCACCAATTTCTATTGGGAGATGCCTTGGGTGATTTTTGACAAACAAAAACTTAGTGTTTTCAAATGATAAGGAAAATCTATTTTGACCATGGCAAGCCTAAGCTCCACTTAGCCAAATGCATATAGATGATAGACTCCACTATATTACCATAGTATCACTTGCCAATACAATTCAAATGTATTGACCCTTGTGGCTGTAACTTAATATGTTCCAGGTTTGTTTCATGTTAGTGAAGTGTGTTGATTAGGATTACAAGTCTACAACCAAAATGACTGCCTATGGCACTTTGAAGATGAAGGACCCCATGCTATTGTTATATTATGCTGCATTGTAATGAGATAGCCAAATGAGCTATGTAAGATGTAATAAATTATTTTATTCCTGGTTATAAAGTTGTATTATGACCTTTGTTTCTTGATATTACATCTTAACTATGGATGCTAGCTATTGATCTAGGGACTAGCATTGTAAATACAGGGATCTCTACCTTATTAATGGTTGGGACCTCTATAGATGGTATCAGAGCATTGTGTTGCCTGTAGGATTTGTAAACCTAGGATTGGACAAAACCCCTTAGAAAACTAGGAGTTGTATTTATTCCAAAACTTATTTGCATACAATCTTGTAAACTCTTTCCTCAACCATTTTGGTTTTGATTCTACATCTCTTCCTTTTTAAAATTTGATGGATAAAGCATCCACCATGAGCAAAGACTTCAACATGAACAAAGGACTTCACTAACTCAAGTGATTTGAACCTTATTCTCAATAAGGACTTCAACTTGGATATCACTAAGGACTACAAGTGAGACAAGAAATATTACTCAAGACTTGAAGACCAAGGAAACACAACTTAGAAGGAACAATCATCACCTTTTAAGTTTTGTGACCAAGACACAAGGATTTTTCCAAGGAAACCATGATCTCATTCAAGGAGAAACAACAAAGAATAATGGAGGGATCTCAAGTGAACCATATAGTTGGACCACCCTATTTAGATTAAATCAAACACACCAACTTAGGTGGTGTAACAAAAATATTTTGTTTCCTATAAATGTGCTTGAAATTTCTTGTTTGAGTGGAATGATTGTTTGTGATTTCTTGCACATTGCTTGTGTGAAATTGTTGTTTGAGATTAGAATTATTTCCTTAGAAATCTTTTGCCTATTCTAATCCCAATCCAACCCAAACAGATCACTACTCCAAGAAACTCCAACATAAAGAATGGTGACAACAACAACAACCAAGAGATCAACATGAGAGAACTCATAGTAACCTAAACCCAGTTGAACCAAGTGACAACTCAGTTTTTAGCTAACAACAATGAGTTATACCCAACCATGCAAAAGTTCTTGGAAACTCAAACTCAACTGATGCAAAAGGTGACAAATCAAATGATCAATATGGGAGACAACCCTTTCCAAGGAGCTTGTGATAACAATGATGTCAAGGATGATATTCTAGAAGGAATTCAAGCTTGCAATGTTTGTGGATTCAAGGATCACACTTCCAAAGAGCATGAAGCTCAATGCCCTAATTGTGAAGAGAAACAACCAACTAATCAATGCCCCACATCTCAAGCTACTTGTTTCCTATGTGAAGGAAATAATCATGTCCCTATCCAATGCCCCATCTATTCCATAGTTCAACAAAGGAAACAAGGTGGAGTGCATCAACAGACTATAAACCCCCATGAGGGAACAACTTCTACCAAGAAGGATGAAGACAAAGGAAAATCTCATCCTGCACCTCCATGCAATATGACTAAATTTGATGGACCAAAGAGGAAACATATGTATTATCCAAGGAAAAGATCAAGGAGACCAGGAAACTTTCCTACCTTTGAGATAATATATGAAGAACATGAACTAGAAGCACTCCTAGCTTTGGAGAAACCCAAGAATAAGAAGGACAAAATTCAAGTGTAGTGTTGCCATTGCAAAGAGATGGGACACTATGCCAATGAATGTCTAGAGAAGAAGAAGAAGTACAAGGATATTAACCAAGTGTGGTGCAACAACTGCAAAGAGCTAGGCCATTATGTGTCAACTTGTCCACAGAAGATACGTGACGAACTTAATCTTGTGACATGTTACTACTGTGGTTACCAAGGACATTATGCAAGCAATTGTCCAGAAAATATGAAGCACAAGATAAACAAGCCCATGAAGGATCTCAACCTTGATACATGTTTCAAGTGTGGAAAAAAATGACACTATGCAGATGTTTGCCCAGAGAAGTTTCATCAAGATCCCAAGCAAGCCAAGAAGTAATCTAGTTGGAAAATTTTTAAGGGTGGTAGTACCCTAGTTGCTTTGAGCCAGTTTGTAATCCCTATCTTTCCCAAATCTCTGGACGAGATTTCTTTTAAGGGTGGTAACCTGTCACATCCCAAAATTTTCCAAATTTTGTAATGTGAAAAATAAATAAACAAAATAAATAATTGTTGAAATTTAGGGTGAAAAGAAACTTTTTGATTCCAAATGGAAACTTAAAAACCCCATTTTGAACAAACTTGAGTAATATTTGAATCCAACCAAATTCAAATCAAGTGAAATGCATTCTTCATTAATGCATCTTGAAATTTAAACATTTGAAAAATAAACCAAAACCCTAATGGAAGAAAAACATTTCCAAGTTATCTTCAAGATCATGGATTGGATCCATATAAAATTTGTCAATAAATATTTAAAATGATAAAGAATGACAAATATAAATATTATAAAACCATATGAATTGGTTTCACTTAATTTAGAGCCATAGATAAAATCTTATGAATTTAATAAGATAAGGAAATTGAATTTCCAAAGCCAATAAAGCACCTATCTAGAAATCCATACCAAATGGTGAGAAAATAATCCTAAAGATATTTAAAAGGATAAAGAAATATTAAATAAGATTTTACAAATTGGAATCACCAAGTTTGGATCTACAAATAAAAATATATGGATTTTATAAGATAAAGATAGAAATATTAAATGAGGAATATTTAAAGACCAAATTAAATCTTGACCTAATCCATAAGTAAATGGAATATATATAATCCAAATCCAAATAAAATAATGGATAAAGAATTTTCAAATTAAATAAAATGGCATTAACCAAATTCTATTTCCATTTGAATAAAGACAAAATCCATATTAGAAATGATTAATTAATCATGGGAAATAATATTTGAAATTTACCCAAGTGGAATAAAAGTTATTTAATTAACTTAAATAAGATCAAAGAAATCTTCTAAATAAAAATTAGGGAATTAAAACCATATTTGATTTCATTGGAATTAAAAAAAATTAAGTGATTAATAAATCATATTAAAAATATTCCAAATAATTCAAGGTGAATTATTTGACACCCAAATAAATCAATAAAACCTATTGAAAAGATTTGGAAATATTTAGATTTCAAATGGAGTTTGAAAAATATTATTAAATCTTATTTGAATTAATACAAGGGCCTATTTTAATTAATTAATATGCCCTAAAAAGAATAAATATATTATTCTAAATTTGACTTCAGAATGTATTGTTAATCAGAATTTGAATATACACAAAGTTTGGAAAAGGTTTGAATTTAAAAGGAGTTTGAATTATTTGAATAAAAATCAAAACAGAGAAATAGAAAAGGAAAAAGAAAAACATTCAGAATAAAAAATAATAAACAAAACCAGGCCCAGCTAGCCCAGTCCAGCCCACTCCCTCTCACCCCGCAGAAAACGATTCGCACTCGCAGATGAACCCACTCAGTCCCTGACTACTAGGTCCCACTCCCCCTCCCTCTTACTCACTGTCAAACAGGCCCCATCTGCCAGGCTTCTTCCTCACCCGCCGCTGACCACGCCCGGTCGTTCTGTCGTCGTTTCTTCCATTGAATTCGCATTAACGACATCATTTAATCGCCCCCTGACCACACCTTCTTAACCGCCTCTCCCTCCCCTCCATTTCCCCCCAACCGGCGCCACCAGAGAGCCACCAGGCTGCTCAAATTCCCTTTTGCACCGCCGCGGCCTCCGACGCACTCCGGCGACAAATACGTTGAGTACACGCCGCCCCCTTCCCTCTGGTTCACGCTCATTGGATCCCCATCACTTTGCGCATCCACTGACCCCAGCCACACTTCCTCTAGTGACCCAGAGCGTCGGTAACCACCTCGACTGAGCGCCGCCACGGTCTGCTTCAACTCCGGCGAGCAGTAGCCGACAAACCAGCATGCCCCTTTCCCTCTGGTGAGTTCTTTCACAACCTAGGCAACCTTGCGCACCCTCCTGACGTGTTTATTAATCAGTTGCGACCTAGACGATCGCCTTCGACCACGGTCGTGCGTACCCGTGCTAGAGAGCTACTCCGGCGAGCAATTGTCGTCCACCCCGAGCGCCCCTTCGACAACCGCGGCACCGTTGAGCATCAGAAGACTACGGTGAACTCGGTGAGCCCCCTCTCTCTCTTTTGCTTCATGTATCGCCAGCGACGCCACTGCCAGGCCGCTGCCGCCGCGCGTCAGACTCCAGCGCCGCCAGTTCTAGGTCATTGCACCGAGGACCATTGGATCTTGATCCTGTGGCGTAGATAGAGTCACTTAAACGAAAGGGTACGAGCTCATCTGCACCGTTTAGTCTCACTTAGATCCAACGCACCACACTGCGTGATCCACGCGAACCGTTATCGGCCAATAAGGACTTGACGTGTGACACTGTGTTGTTTTAAAAGCCAGAAACATTTCTATTAGTTGTTTGATTTTGTAAATTGCATAACTTTTGATCCACACGTCCAAATTTTACAAATTTTATATCAATGGAATCAGCAAAACAAATTCTATCCAAACATGTACTTTGTTTAATGAATTGCTTCCGGTAAAATGGTTGTTTTTCCAGAAACTTGTGTAGACATAATTTGAATACAAAATTCATTCTAGAATTATTTTTTGTGATAAAACCTTTGGGAAAATGGACCGTTTGAATCTACTGACCATATAAACCAACTTGTGGTTTCAAAAACATATTTTGTGAAGAAAACGAATAAATCTTTGATTTAGAACATTTCTAGTCAGATATAAATAATGTTTATTTATTAAAAATGATTTTGGAGGAAACCCGTTGGGAAAATGTTTTGATTTAAACTCTCTGACCCTAAACACAAAGTTTTATGATTTAAAAATATATTTGTGAACCCTATAGATTATTACTTTGCTAAAAAGCATTTTCAACCACATAAAATATTGATTTGGTTTAAATATGGTTTATAAGTAAAATCTTTTGCAAATGATTTTGCCAAAATGACCAATAGGTGTTTTAGAATGTTTATAACATGTTAGAAACCACTTTTCCAAATAAAACAATCTTTTGCATGCTTGGATGCATTGCTTAGTTTCTATTATTTTATGTGATGTTTGCTTGAATGGTAGATTGAAATTGTGCCTTGCTTGATTAATTGTAGTGATTTGAAGAGTGTGAATATTGCAAGGTCAAGGAGTGAACTTATATTCTCTACAAAAGGCAAGTGATGCTTCATACTTTTGTCCCATTATTTTCACTATGCATTAGTGATATTACTAAAGTAGGACTTGCATGGAATTTTTGCTAAGTATAACTATGCCATGGGAAATCCTAGTAGATGAAACTTTAGTAGAAATTTCCTACGTTAAGATTCCTACTACTATCATGCTTAGCTTAGCTAGTAGAAAACAAGGGTGGATTATATTCATGCTATGGAATATTTCTAAGTCAAGTACTTGTGTTTTGTTTAATAAAACAACTAAGTGAATGAATCACCTGGGTGGAATGGAAAGAATGGTTTGTGTTGAGTGGTTATGCAAGTCCAGTATGTTGGGGAAAACTTGGGCATCACCAAGTCCAGTATGCTGGGGAAAACTTGGTACCTCACTTGTGGAATGCCAGCCAGGAACAAAGAAATTTGAGATGTCAAATGTTTAGAAGCTTCAAGTGGAGCCACTTGGCATTATGGGCTCTGCCTGGATCATATAGGTTGCAATAACTTAGCCAAATGGACAGTTGGTGGTAGGGGATTAATAGGTTGGAGCGCGTCCATTATGGTCTAAGGGAAGGCTTCTGAAAGATCTTGTCTTGGTGAAACCAACTCTTGTGGGGAAAAAGCATATACACATTTATAAAATCAATAAAAGTCAAATAAAATAAAATAATTCAATATAGGTTATAAAATATTAAAAAGTAATATTTATAAACCTTATTACTAAAAAGGAACCTTTTGGGGTAAAAGCATATAAGTTTAAATAATGCATTACATTACTTGCAGAAACATTTTCCTAAGTTAAGATTCCTACTACTATCATGATTAGCTTAGCTAGTAGAAAACAAGGGTGGATTATATTCATGCTATGGAATATTTCTAAGTCAAGGACTTGTGTTATGTTTAATAAAACAACTAAGTGAATGAATCACCTGGGTGGAATGGATAGAATGGTTTGTGTTGAGTGGTTATGCAAGTCCAGTATGTTGGGGAAAACTTGGGCATCACCAAGTCCAGTATGCTGGGGAAAACTTGGTATCTCACTTGTGGAATGCCACCCAGGAACAAAGAGATTTGAGATGTCAAATGTTGAGAAGCTTCAAGTGCAGCCACTTGGCATTATGGGCTCTGCCTGGATCATATAGGTTGCAATAACTTATCCAAATGGACAATTGGTGGTAGGGGATTGATAGGTTGGAGCACGTCCATTCTGGTCTAAGGGAAGGCTTCTGAAAGATCTTGTCTTGGTGAAACCAAGTCTTGTGGGGAAAGTGCACCACCTCTACAGAGTGTAAAATCTAAGTACTTAGCCATGTCCCTGGTAAAGGACAATTTGAGCATCAACACATGGAAGCTATTAATAATCTCCTCATCCCAATAAGTACTTTGTGGTTGAACAAGGGTTGAAGGATCACCAATTTCTATTGGGAGATGCCTTGGGTGATTTTTGACAAACAAAAACTTAGTGTTTTCAAATGATAAGGAAAATCTATTTTGAGCATGGCAAGCCTAAGCTCCACTTAGCCAAATGCATATAGATGATAGACTCCACCATATTACCATAGTATCACTTGCCAATACAATTCAAATGTATTGACCCTTGTGGCTGTAACTTAATATGTTGCAGGTTTGTTTCATGTTAGTGAAGTGTGTTGATTAGGATTACAAGTCTACAACCAAAATGACTGCCTATGGCACTTTGAAGATGAAGGACCCCATGCTATTGTTATATTATGCTGCATTGTAATGAGATAGCCAAATGAGCTATGTAAGATGTAATAAATTATTTTATTCCTGGTTATAAAGTTGTATTATGACCTTTGTTTCTTGATATTACATCTTAACTATGGATGCTAGCTATTGATCTAGGGACTAGCATTGTAAATACAGGGATCTCTACCTTATTAAAGGTTGGGACCTCTATAGATGGTATCAGAGCATTGTGTTGCCTGTAGGATTTGTAAACCTAGAATTGGACAAAACCCCTTAGAAAAGTAGGAGTTGTATTTATTCCTAAACTTATTTGCATACAATCTTGTAAACTCTTTCCTCAACCATTTTGGTTTTGATTCTACATCTCTTCCTTTTTAAAACTTGATGGATAAAGCATCTGAGCAAAGACTTCAACATGAACAAAGGACTTCACTAACTCAAGTGATTTCAACCTTATTCTCAACAAGGACTTCAACTTGGACATCACTAAGGACTACAAGTGAGACAAGAAATATTACTCAAGACTTGAAGACTAAGGAAACACAACTTAGAAGGAACAATCATCACCTTTGAAGTTTTGTGACCAAGACACAAGGATTTTTCCAAGGAAACCAACATCTCATTCAAGGAGAAACAACAAAGAATAATGGAGGGATCTCAAGTGAACCATATAGTTGGACCACCCTATTTAGATTAAATCAAACACACCAACTTAGGTGGTGTAACAAAAATATTTTGTTTCCTATAAATGTGCTTGAAATTTCTTGTTTGAGTGGAATGATTGTTTGTGATTTCTTGCACATTGCTTGTGTGAAATTGTTGTTTGTGATTAGAATTATTTCCTTAGAAATCTTTTGCCTATTCTAATCCCAATCCAACCCAAACAGATCACTACTCCAAGAAACTCCAACATAAAGAATGGTGACAACAACAACAACCAAGAGATCAACATGAGAGAACTCATAGTAACCTAAACCCAGTTGAACTAAGTGACAACTCAGTTTTTAGCTAACAATAATGAGTTATACCCAACCATGCAAAAGTTCTTGGAAACTCAAACTCAACGGATGCAAAAGGTGACAAATCAAATGATCAATATGGGAGACAACCCTTTCCAAGGAGCTTGTGATAACAATGATGTCAAGGATGATATTCTAGAAGGAACTCAAGCTTGCAATGTTTGTGGATACAAGGATCACACTTCCAAAGAGCATGAAGCTCAATGCCCTAATTGTGAAGAGAAACAACCAACTAAACAATGCCCCACATCTCAAGCTACTTGTTTCCTATGTGAAGGAAATAATCATGTCCCTATCCAATGCCCCATCTATTCCATAGTTCAACAAAGGAAACAAGGTGGAGTGCATCAACAGACTATAACCCCTTTGAGGGAACAACTTCTACCAAGAAGGATGAAGACAAAGGAAAATCTCAGCTTGCACCTCCATGCAATATGACTCAATTTGATGGACCAAAGAGGAAACATATGTATTATCCAAGGAAAAGATCAAGGAGACCAGGAAACTTTCCCACCTTTGAGATAATATATGAAGAACATGAACTAGAAGCACTCCTAGCTTTGGAGAAACCCAAGAATAAGAAGGACAAAAGTCAAGTGCAGTGTTGCCATTGCAAAGAGATGGGACACTATGCCAATGAATGTCTAGAGAAGAAGAAGAAGTACAAGGATATTAACCAAGTGTGGTGCAACAACTGCAAAGAGCTAGGCCATTATGTGTCAACTTGTCCACAGAAGATACGTGACGAACTTAATCTTGTGACATGTTACTACTGTGGTTACCAAGGACATTATGCAAGCAATTGTCCAGAAAATATGAAGCACAAGATAAACAAGCCCATGAAGGATCTCAACCTTGACACATGTTTCAAGTGTGGAAAAAAAGGACACTATGCAGATGTTTGCCCAGAGAAGTTTCATCAAGACCCCAAGCAAGCCAAGAAGTAATCTAGTTGGAAAATTTTTAAGGGTGGTAGTACCCTAGTTGCTTTGAGCCAGTTTGTAATCCCTATCTTTCCCAAATCTCTGGACGAGATTTCTTTTAAGGGTGGTAACCTGTCACATCCCAAAATTTTCCAAATTTTGTAATGTGAAAAATAAATAAACAAAATAAATAATTGTTGAAATTTAGGGTGAAAAGAAACTTTTTGATTCCAAATGGAAACTTAAAAACCCCATTTTGAACAAACTTGAGTAATATTTGAATCCAACCAAATTCAAATCAAGTGAAATGCATTCTTCATTAATGCATCTTGAAATTTAAACATTTGAAAAATAAACCAAAACCCTAATGGAAGAAAAACATTTCCAAGTTATCTTCAAGATCATGGATTGGATCCATATAAAATTTGTCAATAAATATTTAAAATGATAAAGAATGACAAATATAAATATTATAAAACCATATGAATTGGTTTCACTTAATTTAGAGCCATAGATAAAATCTTATGAATTTAATAAGATAAGGAAATTGAATTTCCAAAGCCAATAAAGCACCTATCTAGAAATCCATACCAAATGGTGAGAAAATAATCCTAAAGATATTTAAAAGGATAAAGAAATATTAAATAAGATTTTACAAATTGGAATCACCAAGTTTGGATCTACAAATAAAAATATATGGATTTTATAAGATAAAGATAGAAATATTAAATGAGGAATATTTAAAGACCAAATTAAATCTTGACCTAATCCATAAGTAAATGGAATATATATAATCCAAATCCAAATAAAATAATGGATAAAGAATTTTCAAATTAAATAAAATGGCATTAACCAAATTCTATTTCCATTTGAATAAAGACAAAATCCATATTAGACATGATTAATTAATCATGGGAAATAATATTTGAAATTTACCCAAGTGGAATAAAAGTTATTTAATTAACTTAAATAAGATCAAAGAAATCTTCTAAATAAAAATTAGGGAATTAAAACCATATTTGATTTCATTGGAATTAAAAAAAATTAAGTGATTAATAAATCATATTAAAAATATTCCAAATAATTCAAGGTGAATTATTTGACACCCAAATAAATCAATAAAACCTATTGAAAAGATTTGGAAATATTTAGATTTCAAATGGAGTTTGAAAAATATTATTAAATCTTATTTGAATTAATACAAGGGCCTATTTTAATTAATTAATATGCCCTAAAAAGAATAAATATATTATTCTAAATTTGACTTCAGAATGTATTGTTAATCAGAATTTGAATATACACAAAGTTTGGAAAAGGTTTGAATTTAAAAGGAGTTTGAATTATTTGAATAAAAATCAAAACAGAGAAATAGAAAAGGAAAAAGAAAAACATTCAGAATAAAAAATAATAAACAAAACCAGGCCCAGCTAGCCCAGTCCAGCCCACTCCCTCTCACCCCGCAGAAAACGATTCGCACTCGCAGATGAACCCACTCAGTCCCTGACTACTAGGTCCCACTCCCCCTCCCTCTTACTCACTGTCAAACAGGCCCCATCTGCCAGGCTTCTTCCTCACCCGCCGCTGACCACGCCCGGTCGTTCTGTCGTCGTTTCTTCCATTGAATTCGCATTAACGACATCATTTAATCGCCCCCTGACCACACCTTCTTAACCGCCTCTCCCTCCCCTCCATTTCCCCCCAACCGGCGCCACCAGAGAGCCACCAGGCTGCTCAAATTCCCTTTTGCACCGCCGCGGCCTCCGACGCACTCCGGCGACAAATACGTTGAGTACACGCCGCCCCCTTCCCTCTGGTTCACGCTCATTGGATCCCCATCACTTTGCGCATCCACTGACCCCAGCCACACTTCCTCTAGTGACCCAGAGCGTCGGTAACCACCTCGACTGAGCGCCGCCACGGTCTGCTTCAACTCCGGCGAGCAGTAGCCGACAAACCAGCATGCCCCTTTCCCTCTGGTGAGTTCTTTCACAACCTAGGCAACCTTGCGCACCCTCCTGACGTGTTTATTAATCAGTTGCGACCTAGACGATCGCCTTCGACCACGGTCGTGCGTACCCGTGCTAGAGAGCTACTCCGGCGAGCAATTGTCGTCCACCCCGAGCGCCCCTTCGACAACCGCGGCACCGTTGAGCATCAGAAGACTACGGTGAACTCGGTGAGCCCCCTCTCTCTCTTTTGCTTCATGTATCGCCAGCGACGCCACTGCCAGGCCGCTGCCGCCGCGCGTCAGACTCCAGCGCCGCCAGTTCTAGGTCATTGCACCGAGGACCATTGGATCTTGATCCTGTGGCGTAGATAGAGTCACTTAAACGAAAGGGTACGAGCTCATCTGCACCGTTTAGTCTCACTTAGATCCAACGCACCACACTGCGTGATCCACGCGAACCGTTATCGGCCAATAAGGACTTGACGTGTGACACTGTGTTGTTTTAAAAGCCAGAAACATTTCTATTAGTTGTTTGATTTTGTAAATTGCATAACTTTTGATCCACACGTCCAAATTTTACAAATTTTATATCAATGGAATCAGCAAAACAAATTCTATCCAAACATGTACTTTGTTTAATGAATTGCTTCCGGTAAAATGGTTGTTTTTGCAGAAACTTGTGTAGACATAATTTGAATACAAAATTCATTCTAGAATTATTTTTTGTGATAAAACCTTTGGGAAAATGGACCGTTTGAATCTACTGACCATATAAACCAACTTGTGGTTTCAAAAACATATTTTGTGAAGAAAACGAATAAATCTTTGATTTAGAACATTTCTAGTCAGATATAAATAATGTTTATTTATTAAAAATGATTTTGGAGGAAACCCGTTGGGAAAATGTTTTGATTTAAACTCTCTGACCCTAAACACAAAGTTTTATGATTTAAAAATATATTTGTGAACCCTATAGATTATTACTTTGCTAAAAAGCATTTTCAACCACATAAAATATTGATTTGGTTTAAATATGGTTTATAAGTAAAATCTTTTGCAAATGATTTTGCCAAAATGACCAATAGGTGTTTTAGAATGTTTATAACATGTTAGAAACCACTTTTCCAAATAAAACAATCTTTTGCATGCTTGGATGCATTGCTTAGTTTCTATTATTTTATGTGATGTTTGCTTGAATGGTAGATTGAAATTGTGCCTTGCTTGATTAATTGTAGTGATTTGAAGAGTGTGAATATTGCAAGGTCAAGGAGTGAACTTATATTCTCTACAAAAGGCAAGTGATGCTTCATACTTTTGTCCCATTATTTTCACTATGCATTAGTGATATTACTAAAGTAGGACTTGCATGGAATTTTTGCTAAGTATAACTATGCCATGGGAAATCCTAGTAGATGAAACTTTAGTAGAAATTTCCTACGTTAAGATTCCTACTACTATCATGCTTAGCTTAGCTAGTAGAAAACAAGGGTGGATTATATTCATGCTATGGAATATTTCTAAGTCAAGTACTTGTGTTTTGTTTAATAAAACAACTAAGTGAATGAATCACCTGGGTGGAATGGAAAGAATGGTTTGTGTTGAGTGGTTATGCAAGTCCAGTATGTTGGGGAAAACTTGGGCATCACCAAGTCCAGTATGCTGGGGAAAACTTGGTACCTCACTTGTGGAATGCCAGCCAGGAACAAAGAAATTTGAGATGTCAAATGTTTAGAAGCTTCAAGTGGAGCCACTTGGCATTATGGGCTCTGCCTGGATCATATAGGTTGCAATAACTTAGCCAAATGGACAGTTGGTGGTAGGGGATTAATAGGTTGGAGCGCGTCCATTATGGTCTAAGGGAAGGCTTCTGAAAGATCTTGTCTTGGTGAAACCAACTCTTGTGGGGAAAAAGCATATACACATTTATAAAATCAATAAAAGTCAAATAAAATAAAATAATTCAATATAGGTTATAAAATATTAAAAAGTAATATTTATAAACCTTATTACTAAAAAGGAACCTTTTGGGGTAAAAGCATATAAGTTTAAATAATGCATTACATTACTTGCAGAAACATTTTCCTAAGTTAAGATTCCTACTACTATCATGATTAGCTTAGCTAGTAGAAAACAAGGGTGGATTATATTCATGCTATGGAATATTTCTAAGTCAAGGACTTGTGTTATGTTTAATAAAACAACTAAGTGAATGAATCACCTGGGTGGAATGGATAGAATGGTTTGTGTTGAGTGGTTATGCAAGTCCAGTATGTTGGGGAAAACTTGGGCATCACCAAGTCTAGTATGCTGGGGAAAACTTGGTATCTCACTTGTGGAATGCCACCCAGGAACAAAGAGATTTGAGATGTCAAATGTTGAGAAGCTTCAAGTGCAGCCACTTGGCATTATGGGCTCTGCCTGGATCATATAGGTTGCAATAACTTATCCAAATGGACAATTGGTGGTAGGGGATTGATAGGTTGGAGCACGTCCATTCTGGTCTAAGGGAAGGCTTCTGAAAGATCTTGTCTTGGTGAAACCAAGTCTTGTGGGGAAAGTGCACCACCTCTACAGAGTGTAAAATCTAAGTACTTAGCCATGTCCCTGGTAAAGGACAATTTGAGCATCAACACATGGAAGCTATTAATAATCTCCTCATCCCAATAAGTACTTTGTGGTTGAACAAGGGTTGAAGGATCACCAATTTCTATTGGGAGATGCCTTGGGTGATTTTTGACAAACAAAAACTTAGTGTTTTCAAATGATAAGGAAAATCTATTTTGAGCATGGCAAGCCTAAGCTCCACTTAGCCAAATGCATATAGATGATAGACTCCACCATATTACCATAGTATCACTTGCCAATACAATTCAAATGTATTGACCCTTGTGGCTGTAACTTAATATGTTGCAGGTTTGTTTCATGTTAGTGAAGTGTGTTGATTAGGATTACAAGTCTACAACCAAAATGACTGCCTATGGCACTTTGAAGATGAAGGACCCCATGCTATTGTTATATTATGCTGCATTGTAATGAGATAGCCAAATGAGCTATGTAAGATGTAATAAATTATTTTATTCCTGGTTATAAAGTTGTATTATGACCTTTGTTTCTTGATATTACATCTTAACTATGGATGCTAGCTATTGATCTAGGGACTAGCATTGTAAATACAGGGATCTCTACCTTATTAAAGGTTGGGACCTCTATAGATGGTATCAGAGCATTGTGTTGCCTGTAGGATTTGTAAACCTAGAATTGGACAAAACCCCTTAGAAAAGTAGGAGTTGTATTTATTCCTAAACTTATTTGCATACAATCTTGTAAACTCTTTCCTCAACCATTTTGGTTTTGATTCTACATCTCTTCCTTTTTAAAACTTGATGGATAAAGCATCTGAGCAAAGACTTCAACATGAACAAAGGACTTCACTAACTCAAGTGATTTCAACCTTATTCTCAACAAGGACTTCAACTTGGATATCACTAAGGACTACAAGTGAGACAAGAAATATTACTCAAGACTTGAAGACTAAGGAAACACAACTTAGAAGGAACAATCATCACCTTTGAAGTTTTGTGACCAAGACACAAGGATTTTTCCAAGGAAACCATCATCTCATTCAAGGAGAAACAACAAAGAATAATGGAGGGATCTCAAGTGAACCATATAGTTGGACCACCCTATTTAGATTAAATCAAACACACCAACTTAGGTGGTGTAACAAAAATATTTTGTTTCCTATAAATGTGCTTGAAATTTCTTGTTTGAGTGGAATGATTGTTTGTGATTTCTTGCACATTGCTTGTGTGAAATTGTTGTTTGTGATTAGAATTATTTCCTTAGAAATCTTTTGCCTATTCTAATCCCAATCCAACCCAAACATATCACTACTCCAAGAAACTCCAACATAAAGAATGGTGACAACAACAACAACCAAGAGATCAACATGAGAGAACTCATAGTAACCTAAACCCAGTTGAACGAAGTGACAACTCAGTTTTTAGCTAACAATAATGAGTTATACCCAACCATGCAAAAGTTCTTGGAAACTCAAACTCAACGGATGCAAAAGGTGACAAATCAAATGATCAATATGGGAGACAACCCTTTCCAAGGAGCTTGTGATAACAATGATGTCAAGGATGATATTCTAGAAGGAACTCAAGCTTGCAATGTTTGTGGATACAAGGATCACACTTCCAAAGAGCATGAAGCTCAATGCCCTAATTGTGAAGAGAAACAACCAACTAAACAATGCCCCACATCTCAAGCTACTTGTTTCCTATGTGAAGGAAATAATCATGTCCCTATCCAATGCCCCATCTATTCCATAGTTCAACAAAGGAAACAAGGTGGAGTGCATCAACAGACTATAACCCCTTTGAGGGAACAACTTCTACCAAGAAGGATGAAGACAAAGGAAAATCTCAGCTTGCACCTCCATGCAATATGACTCAATTTGATGGACCAAAGAGGAAACATATGTATTATCCAAGGAAAAGATCAAGGAGACCAGGAAACTTTCCCACCTTTGAGATAATATATGAAGAACATGAACTAGAAGCACTCCTAGCTTTGGAGAAACCCAAGAATAAGAAGGACAAAAGTCAAGTGCAGTGTTGCCATTGCAAAGAGATGGGACACTATGCCAATGAATGTCTAGAGAAGAAGAAGAAGTACAAGGATATTAACCAAGTGTGGTGCAACAACTGCAAAGAGCTAGGCCATTATGTGTCAACTTGTCCACAGAAGATACGTGACGAACTTAATCTTGTGACATGTTACTACTGTGGTTACCAAGGACATTATGCAAGCAATTGTCCAGAAAATATGAAGCACAAGATAAACAAGCCCATGAAGGATCTCAACCTTGACACATGTTTCAAGTGTGGAAAAAAAGGACACTATGCAGATGTTTGCCCAGAGAAGTTTCATCAAGACCCCAAGCAAGCCAAGAAGTAATCTAGTTGGAAAATTTTTAAGGGTGGTAGTACCCTAGTTGCTTTGAGCCAGTTTGTAATCCCTATCTTTCCCAAATCTCTGGACGAGATTTCTTTTAAGGGTGGTAACCTGTCACATCCCAAAATTTTCCAAATTTTGTAATGTGAAAAATAAATAAACAAAATAAATAATTGTTGAAATTTAGGGTGAAAAGAAACTTTTTGATTCCAAATGGAAACTTAAAAACCCCATTTTGAACAAACTTGAGTAATATTTGAATCCAACCAAATTCAAATCAAGTGAAATGCATTCTTCATTAATGCATCTTGAAATTTAAACATTTGAAAAATAAACCAAAACCCTAATGGAAGAAAAACATTTCCAAGTTATCTTCAAGATCATGGATTGGATCCATATAAAATTTGTCAATAAATATTTAAAATGATAAAGAATGACAAATATAAATATTATAAAACCATATGAATTGGTTTCACTTAATTTAGAGCCATAGATAAAATCTTATGAATTTAATAAGATAAGGAAATTGAATTTCCAAAGCCAATAAAGCACCTATCTAGAAATCCATACCAAATGGTGAGAAAATAATCCTAAAGATATTTAAAAGGATAAAGAAATATTAAATAAGATTTTACAAATTGGAATCACCAAGTTTGGATCTACAAATAAAAATATATGGATTTTATAAGATAAAGATAGAAATATTAAATGAGGAATATTTAAAGACCAAATTAAATCTTGACCTAATCCATAAGTAAATGGAATATATATAATCCAAATCCAAATAAAATAATGGATAAAGAATTTTCAAATTAAATAAAATGGCATTAACCAAATTCTATTTCCATTTGAATAAAGACAAAATCCATATTAGAAATGATTAATTAATCATGGGAAATAATATTTGAAATTTACCCAAGTGGAATAAAAGTTATTTAATTAACTTAAATAAGATCAAAGAAATCTTCTAAATAAAAATTAGGGAATTAAAACCATATTTGATTTCATTGGAATTAAAAAAAATTAAGTGATTAATAAATCATATTAAAAATATTCCAAATAATTCAAGGTGAATTATTTGACACCCAAATAAATCAATAAAACCTATTGAAAAGATTTGGAAAGATTTAGATTTCAAATGGAGTTTGAAAAATATTATTAAATCTTATTTGAATTAATACAAGGGCCTATTTTAATTAATTAATATGCCCTAAAAAGAATAAATATATTATTCTAAATTTGACTTCAGAATGTATTGTTAATCAGAATTTGAATATACACAAAGTTTGGAAAAGGTTTGAATTTAAAAGGAGTTTGAATTATTTGAATAAAAATCAAAACAGAGAAATAGAAAAGGAAAAAGAAAAACATTCAGAATAAAAAATAATAAACAAAACCAGGCCCAGCTAGCCCAGTCCAGCCCACTCCCTCTCACCCCGCAGAAAACGATTCGCACTCGCAGATGAACCCACTCAGTCCCTGACTACTAGGTCCCACTCCCCCTCCCTCTTACTCACTGTCAAACAGGCCCCATCTGCCAGGCTTCTTCCTCACCCGCCGCTGACCACGCCCGGTCGTTCTGTCGTCGTTTCTTCCATTGAATTCGCATTAACGACAACATTTAATCGCCCCCTGACCACACCTTCTTAACCGCCTCTCCCTCCCCTCCATTTCCCCCCAACCGGCGCCACCAGAGAGCCACCTGGCTGCTCAAATTCCCTTTTGCACCGCCGCGGCCTCCGACGCACTCCGGCGACAAATACGTTGAGTACACGCCGCCCCCTTCCCTATGGTTCACGCTCATTGGATCCCCATCACTTTGCGCATCCACTGACCCCAGCCACACTTCCTCTAGTGACCCAGAGCGTCGGCAACCACCTCGACTGAGCGCCGCCACGGTCTGCTTCAACTCCGGCGAGCAGTAGCCGACAAACCAGCACGCCCCTTTCCCTCTGGTGAGTTCTTTCACAACCTAGGCAACATTGCGCACCCTCCTGACGTGTTTATTAATCAGTTGCGACCTAGACGATCGCCTTCGACCACGGTCGTGCGTACCCGTGCTAGAGAGCTACTCCGGCGAGCAATTGTCGTCCACCCCGAGCGCCCCTTCGACAACCGCGGAACCGTTGAGCATCAGAAGACTACGGTGAACTCGGTGAGCCCCCTCTCTCTCTTTCACTTCCTTTATCGTCAACGATGCCACTGCCAGGCCGCTGCCGCCGCGCGTCAGACTCCAGCGCCGCCAATTCTAGGTCATTGCACCGAGGACCGTTGGATCTTGATCCTGTGGCGTAGATAGAGTCACTTAAACGAAAGGGTACGAGCTCATCTGCACCGTTTAGTCTCACTTAGATCCAACGCACCACACTGCGTGATCCACGCGAACCGTTATCGGCCAATAAGGACTTGACGTGTGACACTGTGTTGTTTTAAAAGCCAGCAACATTTCTATTAGTTGTTTGATTTTGTAAATTGCATAACTTTTGATCCACACGTCCAAATTTTACAAATTTTATATCAATGGAATCAGCAAAACAAATTCTATCCAAACATGTACTTTGTTTAATGAATTGCTTCCGGTAAAATGGTTGTTTTTGCAGAAACTTGTGTAGACATAATTTGAATACAAAATTCATTCTAGAATTATTTTTTGTGATAAAACCTTTGGGCAAATGGACCGTTTGAACCTACTGACCATATAAACCAACTTGTGGTTTCAAAAACATATTTTGTGAAGCAAACGAATAAATCTTTGATTTAGAACATTTCTAGTCAGATATAAATAATCTTTATTTATTAAAAATGATTTTGGAGGAAACCCGTTGGGAAAATGTTTTGATTTAAACTCTCTGACCCTAAACACAAAGTTTTATGAGTTAAAAATATATTTGTGAACCCTATAGATTATTACTTTGCTAAAAAGCATTTTCAACCACATAAAATATTGATTTGGTTTAAATATGGTTTATAAGTAAAATCTTTTGCAAATGATTTTGCCAAAATGACCAATAGGTGTTTTAGAATGTTTATAACATGTTAGAAACCACTTTTCCAAATTAAACAATCTTTTGCATGCTTGGATGCATTGCTTAGTTTCTATTATTTTATGTGATGTTTGCTTGAATGGTAGATTGAAATTGTGCCTTGCTTGATTAATTGTAGTGATTTGAAGAGTGTGAATATTGCAAGGTCAAGGAGTGAACTTATATTCTCTACCAAAAAGGCAAGTGATGCTTCATACTTTTGTCCCATTATTTTCACTATGCATTAGTGATATTTCTAAAGTAGGACTTGCATGGAATTTTTGCTAAGTATAACTATGCCATGGGAAATCCTAGTAGATGAAACTTTAGTAGAAATTTCCTACGTTAAGATTCCAACTACTATCATGCTTAGCTTAGCTAGTAGAAAACAAGGGTGGATTATATTCATGCTATGGAATATTTCTAAGTCAAGTACTTGTGTTTTGTTTAATAAAAGAACTAAGTGAATGAATCACCTGGGTGGAATGGAAAGAATGGTTTGTGTTGAGTGGTTATGCAAGTCCAGTATGTTGGGGAAAACTTGGGCATCACCAAGTCCAGTATGCTAGGGAAAACTTGGTACCTCACTTGTGGAATGCCAGCCAGGAACAAAGAAATTTGAGATGTCAAATGTTGAGAAGCTTCAAGTGGAGCCACTTGGCATTATGGGCTCTGCCTGGATCGTATAGGTTGCAATAACTTAGCCAAATGGACAGTTGGTGGTAGGGGATTGATAGGTTGGAGCGCGTCCATTATGGTCTAAGGGAAGGCTTCTGAAAGATCTTGTCTTGGTGAAACCAACTCTTGTGGGGAAAAAGCATATACACATTTATAAAATCAATAAAAGTCAAATAAAATAAAATAATTCAATATAGGTTATAAAATATTAAAAAGTAATATTTATAAATCTTATTACTAAAAAGGAACCTTTTGGGGTAAAAGCATATAAGTTTAAATAATGCATTACATTACTTGCAGAAACATTTTGCCTCTTTAAATATTGTTCTTACCAGGCAATAATGATGTTTTTGTAGAACTAGAAGCTCAAGATCCAGTGCAAGCATCAGGCTTCACTACCTTGCCATCACAAGGCAAGTTCATCACTTGCTCATGTCCTTTGAAGAGTCTTTATCAAAGTATTTGCAAATTGTGTGTTATCATATATGCTATAAAAGAAAGAAAATAATATTTTCATAAATAAAGAAATCATAGATATCATCCTAAGTGGTGATATAATGGGGCAATAGAACTTAGGGTTCTATTTGCAACAATGATGATCAAGTAGGGACTTAATAACCCCTGACATCAGTGATTCTAGCGCCGTATATGACGCGTTAGCCATGAGATTTGGAATGGGACAGAGAAGTCAGCTGTATCTTCTTCCTCTCGCATGAAGCCGGATGTGCAGGTCATGGCTGTTATCCTCGTAGCATGCATATTAATTGGTAATTCGTAGAGGATATGCAGCATATGGGTGGGAACCCTCAACGTCCCCCGATAGTTCTGGCATCTAATGGTTTGTACAAACCATTGCCGTAATTCATTATGTGGGCATGGTGTACACCCAGGAGGCATGCGTTGTCGCGAAGGGGGTAGTGATTGGCTTGGACCACCTACTGGGCCCCACATCATGGAATTGTGGACGGGAAAGTACGCCCGGTTGTGCAACAAGGAGTTGATCTGTCATGGGTAAAGTAACGCACCTCTGTAGAGTGTAAGAACTGTAACTTGTTACTCCCTATTCCGGGAAGGAGCTACGAACGCGGCACCAAAGGAACTCCATGAAAGTTATAGTCAACTTGTGAAGGCTGATTGTCATAGTTTTTCAGAATAAAATCAATCTTTGAAGAAAGATTTACAAAAACTGCATAGTGCCAAGGAATTATAATCCGAGGTGGTAGTTAGAGCATCAAGCTTCCCACCATGCATATAGTGAACTTTTTTGGTAACACTGTTACTCATTCTTTACTTTGATCCCTTGCTTAGACTCCGTGGATCCCGAAGACGTGCCAATGTATTCAGCTGAATTCCAAGAAGATGTGTTCTACGAGGAACCTGATCTATCCGGAGGAGTTGAAGGCATGGATTACGAGATCCGTTACGGTGTCGATGAGAACGAGACCAACTAAGTACCTAGTTAGTAGTAACCATCGGAGCAGATCAACAGGCACTCTATAGAATAAGCTGTTGAGCCCCACTCCTAGTCGGAGTTGTTACTTTTAAATTTCCGCTGAACATCTTATATTTTGGTTTGTAAGTTTGATCTTTTGGAAGTCTTGAACTTACGGTATTGTAATAATAATAATGTGTGTACCTTTGTAATATGGACCCGCAATGTTTCTGTTGTACCACTCCGAGGGATGTGATATTTACGGAACGGTGTTCTATGGATGTCATGTCAACGACTATAGTGTACTACACATGCAGTGGTATGCTGGGTCACCACAGTCGAGAGGTCACACGATTTTCATGGCCCCTCTATACTTTTTGGCAATGTGTTCGCGTTAGGAAGACAATCATGCCAAAATTCCATGTTAGCATTGAAGCTCACGTCGGTCCATTTGTGTCCCGCCTTCATCTCTAGAGCCTTGAGCGTTACACTTAGGAGTGTATCCTCGGGCCGACACCCAGGATACAATGGAGTCAACCCATCTTATTCCATTTGCACCATCTTGGCTTTCTCTCTAGCTGCAGCTTTGGCGATGCTCGTCTCGTTGAGAAGCAGTTCCTGAACATGAGGGTCCCTTAACACCAAAGTTAGCAGCGTCAGGGTGTTCGCTTCTTCTCCTTCATGATGGTCATGCCCGTTGACATCTCCTTTTTGTCATGATGATCATGTCCGCCGATATATTCTTCTCCATCATGACAATGCCCGTCGGGAGACTCTTCGTATTCTCGCCCGCCCAAGTCTTCATGATGACCACCACCATTTACTGCCAGCTCCTCATCGAAGTCATCGCGCATGAAACTGTGCCTAAGCAGGTGATCCTCCAATTGTCCAGAATCAGGGTCGATCGAGCGCTGGAGTTTGCATGTTCGACATGGACATCTTATCTGGGTCTTTTTGTTACGAATCATGTCCGCCTTCATGTCTTTCTTATACCTAGTAACTCATCCTTCGCCCATGCTGACGACCATGGTAGCCTGCGTGGTATGCACGGATAGAGAAAAAGACAGAGAGTAGGTTAATTAGAAACCACACCTTATGCACACACAAACACACAGAAAGTAGGACATATCGGTGGTGCAAAAATTTACCGAAATGGAAATGAATCAAGATTTCGGCAAACATCCATGCACCACACAAGGGCAGAAAAGCAAAAACAAGAAACTTCTTCTCATGCAAGAATTCATGCACCACACAAGCTTCATGCACAAAAATCATCTTCGCGCCATGCATGCATCGCATGTACACACCGCCCGCGTGACAAGCTTTACACCTACAAAACATGTATATTCATGGCCAATTACTCACAGGGTAGATTGAATACCGAGTTGAGAGCGCGATGCGAGAGAGTGTGGACCAATAGATCTATAGAGAGATAATGGTACACAAATAGAGATGTGGAGGAGAAAAGTTAGTGTGTTTTAGATCTACTAGATGGAGAAAGGCTTTCCCTAACCAATATATCAATTATAGTAGGTTTAAATACAACAAAATGTAGAAAATTATGGAAACAATGGGGCGGGAGAGAGGAGGAAGACGAGCTAGGAGGAGGGGGAAGAAGGATGTGAAATGGATGGTGGTAGATAGAGGGGTGCAAAGCTGCCACCTTTTTGTGCAGATATGGACGCAGGGTTCTATGGAGCATATGGGAGATATGCGCCACAGAATATTGGCCATAGGGTGTAGTGGCCAGACAGTGGGCCCCTGGACTCAGTGTACTGTGGCGCATACGGGCGACATGCGCCACAGAAGTTCAATCTTCTGTGGCGCGTATCCCCCATATGCTCCACAGAACCTTGGCCCTAGGGTGCTGTGGCCAGACTGTGGGCCCCTGGACTCAATGTTCTATGGCGCATATGGGCCGTATGCGCCATAGAAGATCGAACTTCTATGGCGCATATAGTCCATATGCGCCACAGAACACTGAGTGCAGATCTGCACGAAATTAAAGGTGGTACATAGCTGCTTTAATGACACCCCTATATATATACCACACTCCCTGTCCAAAGCAACATACCTGCCCATTATGTCTTCTTCCCACAACTCGTCGGAAGACTGCTGGAGATCACAGCTCGCTCGCGTTCCCTGTAGCCTACTCGTGGGGTATTGCTTGAAGTCAGCCGCCGTGGGATTCGGAGGTCAACCGAATCGAGGAGGAGGCCAGGCTGCGACACGAGGCCCTCTACAACAAGGCCATGAGGTTGTACGCCGTGCTCGCGTCCCCCGAGGAGAGGGTGCGCATGGCGGAACCAATCAGGTGGCAGCCGGTGCTCGACCCCAATGTGTCCATGGAGGACCACATCTCCAGGCTATAGGCGCGCGTGAAGAGGTAGGTTTGGCATCTTCCACCTCCATCACTGTAACATCCCAAAAATATCAAACTTAGATCAACAAAACACTAATCCTAAAGTTTAGGGTTAACAAAAACTTTTCTAAATCAATTCATGAAAGCATGTCTATGTGTATGCATGAATTTTGAAATTCTTTAAAACCACTTTGTTTGTGTGATCCATTGCTTGTAAAATGTTTCTTAGGTGAAAAGAACATCATCTAAAACATTCCCCACACTTTTCCTAAAGAAAAATAAGTCAAAACCAATATATTAAGTGAATGGTCATTTTGACCAATTTAACTCCCATGCCTACTTTGGCTGTCTCAAACTTTCAAAACCTAACAGAAACTTTTCTGGATCTTTGCACCCCTTGAATGTACTCATAACAAAGTATCAAGGCCCACCTTGTGATCATCCAGAAACTTTCAAATGCATAGTTTAAATGACAACTCAAAATTGAATCTTCTTCATATGGGAAGATCCCACTTTTTCAAAACCCACTTAAACAAGCTCAATTTTTCAAAACCCAAGCATCTGCAGACTCACCAGAACCAATCTAGCAAACCCACCAAAAATCATGTCAAAATTCAAAACTTGATTTCATGCGGCCATTTCATCAAACAGGTTGCAGACACAAATCAAACAAAACACAAAACACTATAGTGTGCAGTGATTCTTGCCTAACTTGTTCCCTAGTCGGCTCTCACACACCTCAGTAGACCATCTAGAAAGATTAGCCCAACACTAGCACCCTGTGAGCTTGCCATTCCCATTAATGGTGAACAGCCGAGCAACCCCATGTCACCCCAAAGTGGACAGCAAGCTAGGAGCAGCAGCAAGCCTAGCCAGCATGTCTGGGAGGCAGCCCACCGTCCACCGCCACTGCCTGTCCCAGCCGCGAGCGTTGCCAAGCCCTGGACCACACGCGCAAGACACGCCCAGACCATGCCGAGCGTGCGCCAGAGCGCCACCCTCGACCACCACCCACAGACCGTGCGCCGCCCTCACCGCGCGCACACACGATCACCACCGACCCAGGAGACCGCCAGACATCCCCGTTTAACGCCTCGCGCCATACAGCCACCGCCCGCCGTCGAGAACGCCGCCTCTGCCGCGCAGAGCACCGCCGCCCCATCACTCGCGACCATGCCGTTGAGCATCGCCAGGAGACACAGCACCGTCCCCTACCCTTGCCCATGCCATTAGCTGCCTGTAACATCGCCTCCGACGAGCTCACCTTGCGCCCCGACGGTCCCCTCACTCGACTATAAATAGAGGCCACCCCCGCACGATTTCTACACACCATCTCACTCCCCTCTCCTCACTGATCGTGCCACACCATTCTCAGAGCAAGGCGAGCACCACCCTGCCGGAATTTCACCGGAGCTTGCCGCTGCCGGAGAAGAAAGGAGCCAGCGATTGGAGCCGCCCCAGGAGAAGCCACCGGTACCAGGAGGTTCGCCGTCGTCGACTTCGTCGTTCGCCCGCCTCGCCGACCCTCGCCCGTACCCCGGTGAGCCCCCAGCACCCCTCACTGGCCGCGCTAGGTTTCGTTCTCGCCGGAGCTGTCTCGCGTCGACGATGACCCTCAGCCGTTGGATTAGAACCAGATCTAACGAACCACGTTGCCCCATACCGCTTCGCCCAGCCCCATGTCACTGACGAGTGGGGACACCCACTTAAGCAGCCCGCGGGAGCACTGCGCTTAGCAGGCCGGCCCGTTAGAATTTCCCGCGCAGCCCAGCATTTCAAATTAAACTTTTTCTTTTTAAATTCAAACACACTTCAGTACCCAACTTCAAAAATCAACCCAGATCAATTTAGTGCACCAAATTAGATGAAACCAATTTTGTTGGAAAGGTCTGTGAATGCTTAATCCAAGCCCGTTGGATTCAAGTCATTTGGATTTGTAGATCACCCTTAGCAAAAATGACAAGGCAGAAGCTTTTCTGCATTCAAACATTTTTCAAATTTAAACCACAATAGCTTTTGAGTTGATTCCAACTCTCAAAAATTACTTTCAACCATACCTTTCAGAATATATAAAAATATATATATAGGTTACTTGCAGAAATAATGTTCAAGGAATAAAGGAATGCTTCATAAGCATTTCTAGCCACTTTAATTAATTAAAATAAAAGGGTAAAACCTTGTTAAATTGTGACACCACTTTAAATCACATTCCCATGGACTACAACATGTGGTGATGACAGGTGTCAACATGATCCCATGTTTAGTTTGGAGAATATTAAATCTTAAGTAGTTCTTCAATGAGTAGAAATTACTTTTTCTAAAATAAGAAGACTTAAACCAATCCTTAACCTTGTAATGTTAGAGATGATGCTAGATCATCTATAGGACCCTTGTGTGTGATGATTGCAAGTAGTTAAGTATTGTTTGGTGATTGTGTACCTCGTATTTATTCATAGACGCTAGTACCGACCAAGGCTACGAAGAAGAAGGAGGATACTACGAAGAGGAAGCCGAGGAGAACTTCAACCACTGCTCTGCACAAGGCAAGCCTAATACTACTAGTTGATTGAGCAAGCTAGTAACTATGCAAGCTTATACTAATATTGATGCAAGCTAACACTTGCAAGATACCCTATTGTTGCCACAACCCATGCTTGTGACATGATTACTATATGCCCTAAGCGTATGTAACCATACCCACTTGCTAAACCAATCCTAGTTTTATGGCAAGCTTTTTACTCTATTTCCTTATCAAAGTTTACTTAGAGGCTACCCAAGAAGTTTGGTAGAGACTAGACAGTTGTGCTGAAGGTTGCATAAAGAACATTAAAATTTGGCCTAAGCTAGAAACCTTGATATCAGCTTATGATATAAGGTTGGACTTAGTTGCAACTCCACAAGTTACTACCCCTCTATTAGTACTACCCCACCTGTAGATGCTAGTGCTAAGCATAAAACTTGATCAACTTTAGATGGGAATACTTGGTGGAAAAATGGTTATGAAAACCTTGGAATGATGGATCATTCTATTGAAATGTTTTGGACATGTGTTTCCAAACACTTGATGATTTTGGTGATGAAAATGTTGAGGCATGAGCCTTAGCCCTTTATAAAACTGATGGTTGTCTGGATGCGATACCATTCCAATTTTATCGTACAACCACAATACCCGAATATTGGGTAGGGCTTGACTGGAAACTTATATACCTTAGTATTAGTTCCCTCAGGGCCAAGGTCTGAGCTGAGGCTACCTTGTGAAGATTGTCCACCTGTGCAGTACCCAAGATGACAGTGGTCATGGTTGGGAGGCCAAACTCACAGGAGAGGTGCTTATACTAGGGAGTGTAAATGGAAGGTTAGGATTGATTATCCGCATACTGAGTATGGTGAATTCAGGATTTGTTCCTGACGGATGTATCGAATGCTGTGGTGAAAGTGTACAATCTCTGCAGAGTGTCAAACTATTCGAATAGCCGCGTCCGCAGTTATGGACAGTTGGAGTGGCCATACTGTTCCCCCGTCAGACTTTTCAAAATGACTTATGAACGACCTGAGACTTTGACTTGACCACAATAGAGTTGTGACTGGAAATACAAGATCCCACTTAGGAGTTATAAAATTGTGACCAGCTTTGGAACTTAGTAGTATAAATCTGGCTTTTGCAAAAAAACCCTAGAGCCTAGTGTCCTATTATCCAAAAACCCCTCTTTCTTGTTAGTATTAGTTTGCGAGTACTTAAAGAGTACTCATGGCTTTGTCCCTGGCTATTCCCATGGCCAGACTATGAAGAGGAGTACCTAGAGGATGGACCCCAGGACGGTTACGACAACTAGGATCATCTCCCATCGTCAGCATTGCCTGTGACCCCGAAGATGGAGCCTCGCCTACGCTACCGTTATTATGCCGTATTCCGCTGCTTGATGTTGTATTAAGGACTGGATCATGAGATCCCTAATTGTGTAAGAACTTATGTATCGTTGTAATGGATGAAGTACTATGGTATCCAATTCTGTTATGTCTCGCAAAATAGTAATCCTGGGATTGCGATGTATGGCATAACAGGCATCTAGGATTGAAAAATCTGGGTGTTGACAAGTTGGTATCAGAGCCATCCTGACCATAGGAGACCCTAGTTAGATTGGACGCTGAACCAAAAACTTAGTTTCAATACTCGAAAACAAAACTATTTACGAAAAATTATTCTCATTCTTACCTCTTAAATTCTTTAATAAACCTCATGTACCTCAAAAACTCTTGCAAAATATATAAAATTTTGACACACTTGATCACTTTGCTAAACTACTCCTCCTTTATTTTTATAGATGGACGTGAAGTACAGCAAGTTTTACCAACTCGGAAATGGAGGAGACCTTATCTTTGAGAGGGATCTGGATCAGCTTTCGGAACTTTTGGAGCGCCCGCATCTCGAGTTCTTCGGAGCTCAGCTCAATGATCAAGGGGGGGAAGATCTACAGTGGCTAATAGTTGCAAGTCTCCGAGGAAAGATTGAACCTCCCACTGCGGAGGGAATTCAGTTTACCTTGAGGGAAAACAACTGGCTCGATGGACTTGCCCGAGCAATGTAGGAAGCTCTTTCCCGTCTGTGTGGGCAGAGCATCAATCAGATCAAGGGTACTCGCTTTGAGTTTTGCCCAAGACGTGATGCAAATGGTCAACCACTGGAAGCCCCATACCACCTCGAGCTGAAGACTCAATTGGACCACCTTAGCTTCATGATGTATGATCGTCAACAGGAACTGGACAACTGCCGTGACTATTGTAACCACAAGTCTGCCATCATCAAGACGAAGGATCAGACCATCGCCATGCTAGCAAAGGATCGCAAGTCTCGCCGCCGTCAGCTCGACAAGAAGTAGCGCATTATTGCCCGTCTTCGCCATCGTATCTCATCTCTAGAAGAGACCATCCATGAGAGAGACATGCAGTTAGAGGAAAGGGAAAATGCCGGAGAAGATCTTCGTGGAGACCCTTACTCCTATCTCAGCGATGACGATGATTTTCTGGAGGACCAGGCCATGGACTTCTTCACCGATAAGGATGATTTCGCCTTCATCGATGATGCGGAAGATGATGAAGCCACAGACTCCGAGCAGTAGTAGCACTGAGCACTAGCGTAGCGAGTAGTAGTCGGTCCCACTGTATCGTAGTTCCCAGAATGGTTCTTAAAACCATCTGTTTTGCTTGTTGTGGTGTGTGTTGTACTGTGTGCTATGAGTGAATGAATGAAAAAGCAAGTTGCTAGAAAACTTGAGTCAACTCTAAAAACTTTTCAAAGACCCAAAACCTTAGAAATTTTCCTCTTTTCTCATGATCTATATCAATCCTCAGATGCCACGTGGAGGAAGTGGTTCAACCCCGGACCCAATGTTGCAGATCCTGCAAATGTTGACTTCTGACCGCGAAGCTGAACGAGCAGAACGGCAAGCCAACCTAGCTACTCTGCAACAGATAGCCCAGCTAGCCCACAACAACCAAGGTCATGGAAATCAGGACAACCACGGATCTAAGCTCAAGAACTTCCAGAATACCAACCCACCCGTTTTCACCAAGTCAGAAGAACCCCTAGACGCCGATGATTGGCTGCAAACCATGGAGAATAACTTAGAAGTAGCCGGAGTAGAAGCCAACGAGAAAGTCTTGTTCGCCACTCATTATCTAGCCGGAGATGCCAGGGCATGGTGGAACAGTGTTCGTGCAATGACTGGAGGCCAAATAATGACCTGGGAGGAATTCAAGGTCAAGTTTAGCAGAACCCATGTGCCGCCAGGTTTGATCAAGAGAATGAGAGACGAGTTCAGAGAACTGAAGCAAGGAAGGATGACAGTAGTGGAATACCGTGACAAATTTTTGTCATTAGCTAGGTACGCCCCAGATGAGATAGACACCGAAGCCAAGAAGAAAGAAAGATTCCTGAATGGTCTGCATGACGAGATGCAGACAGTATTAGTCAATATTCCCTTTGCCGATATCGAAGCCCTTGTCGACTCCGCTATCCAGATGGAAGGAAAGATCAATCAGGCCAATGAGAACCGCAAGCGTCGCATGATGCATCAACCAGGAACCCATCAGACCCCAAAGTATCGCCCCAACCCATCTCCAGGATTTCCCCAAGAACCAACAGACCCCCTATGACCCGTCCGAACTATCCCAACCGTGGAAACCCTAGACCCGGAGGAAATCACAACAACCCCAGCAATTCTAGCCCTTTCAACCGTGCCCCACCCAAGTTCAACACCAACCATGCTACCGTCAACCCCAATACTGCCCCGAGGACTGGAAGCAATGCTGTGCCTGTCGCAGCCAAGGACAAGTCCCAAGTGACCTGTTATGACTGTGGAAATAAAGGCCACTATTCCAACGAGTGCCCCAACAAGAAGAACGCTACAGCCCCTAATACCAATGTCCCAGCCCAGCAGCAGCGTCGTGTCCAGCCAGGGAGAAGATTTGCCCCAGGAAATTCACTCAACCGTAATGGCCGCCTTTTTCTCATGCATGCTGAAGAAGCTCAGGAAGCGCCAGACGTCGTGCTGGGTATGTTTTCTGTTAATTCAGTACTCGCAAGAGTGTTGTTTGATTCTGGTGCATCGCATTCATTTGTCACCGAAGAATTTGCATGCACTAGTAAAATCCAACCAACCAAACTGAAGCATGTGATGATTGTACAAATTCCCGGATCAACCACCAAGGCTAGGCATATTTGCAAAGCCGTCCCTATCTGAATCCATGGCATAGTTTTTTATGCTAATCTAATAGTACTCGGAACTAAAGGTTTGGAAGTAGTACTAGGAATGGATTGGATGT
Source organism: Avena atlantica (assembly GCA_910589765.1). Classification (NCBI taxonomy): domain Eukaryota; kingdom Viridiplantae; phylum Streptophyta; class Magnoliopsida; order Poales; family Poaceae; genus Avena; species Avena atlantica. The sequence goes on from OU342736.1 coordinate 15,708,625, forward strand.
CTAAACATAAAGGAATGATTGACTGTGCCAAGAAAGCCATTACCATGACTAGTACCGCCGGAATATTAGTCGAGCATATATCGGAAACCTTACCTCGCCAATTCAAGTGTAACAAGAGTCTAGCCCAACCTACCATCGACCAAGTTCGGATAGTCTGTGAATACCCCGATGTATTTCCAGATGTTTTGCCCGGTATGCCCCCAGATAGGGATATCGAGTTTATCATCGAACTAATCCCCGGAACAGGACCTATAGCCCAGAGACCCTATAGTATGAACCCGTCAGAACTAGAAGAACTGAAGAAGCAATTGGATTCCATGTTAGAAATCGGATTGATTCAACCAAGTGCGTCCCCATGGAGGTCACCTGTCTTATTTGTGGACAAGAAGGATGGAGGTAACCGTTTGTGTACGGATTATCGAAAGTTGAATGATGTCACCATCAAGAACAAGTATCCCTTGCCCAAGATAGAGGATTTGTTTGATCAGTTGACCGGTGCCCAGGTGTTTTCTAAGATTGATCTTAGAACTGGTTATGATCAACTCAAAATTCGTGCAGAGGATATTCCAAAGACTGCCTTTACCAGCAGATATGGGTTGTATGAGTATACAGTCATGTCTTTTGGATTTAACCAATGCCCCCGCTTATTTCATGAACCTCATGAATAAGATTTTTATGGACTTCCTGGATAAGTTTGTCGTTGTTTTCATCGATGACATTCTGATTTATTCCAAATCGGAAGAAGAACATGAGCTACACCTAAGGACCATTCTTGGAACCCTTAGAGAGCATCAGCTGTATGCAAAATTTAGCAAATGTGAAATCTGGTTACAGGAAGTAGGATTCCTCGGTCACATTGTATCAGCCGGAGGAATTGCCGTTGACCCTGCCAAAGTGAAAGATGTAGAAGATTGGCAAGCCCCAACCACTCAAACCCAAGTTCGTGCTTTTCTCGGATTGGCGGGATATTACCGCAAATTCGTAGAAGGATTCTCTAGTATCGCCCGACCCATGACCCAATTGCTGAAGAAGGACAAGAAGTTTGAATGGACAGACAAGTGTGAAGCGAGTTTCCAAGAACTCAAAAGGAGATTGATTTCCGCCCCAATCTTGATCATGCCGGATATCACGAAGCCATTCGATGTGTATTGTGACGCATCCAAGATTGGTCTCGGATGTGTGCTAATGCAAGAAGGCCAAGTTATATCCTATCTATCGCGACAATTGAAGCAACATGAACAAAATTATCCAACCCATGACCTCGAACTCGCAGTCGTAATTCTAGCCCTGAAGACATGGAGACATTACCTTATGGGAAACCGTTGTGAGATTTATTCGGATCACAAGAGCCTAAAGTATATATTCACTCAGAAGGAGCTGAATATGAGGCAGAGAAGATGGATTGAGCTAATCAAGGATTACGACCTGGACATTCATTATCACCCTGGAAAAGCCAACGTAGTAGCCGATGCCCTTAGCAGATTGCCGTGCCGCTTGAACTCCATGATTTTGAAGGAGCAACCAAGTTTGCACAAGGAGATGGAAGATTTTCGACTAGAATTAGTAAGTGAAGGATTTTTGGCTAGCATAGAACTTCAGCCCACTTTGATCAGTCAGGTTAAAGAGGCGCAGAAAGGAAATGCTAGTATCGACGGAATTAAACGTCGTATCGGTACAGGCAAAGTACCCGGATTCACCAAGGACGAAGAAGGAGTTTTGTGGTACAAAGGACGCCTTTGTGTACCAGCAGATTCTGAGTTAAAAGAAGTTATCTTGAAGGAGGCCCATGATACTCATTATTCTATCCATCCAGGAGGAACTAAGATGTATCAAGATTTGAAAGAGCAATTTTGGTGGCATAAGATGAAGAGAGAAATCGGAAGCTATATCGCCAAGTGTGATATATGTCAGCGAGTCAAGGCAGGACATCAAAGACCCGCTGGATTGTTGCAACCTTTGCAAATTCCGGAATGGAAATGGGATTCTGTAGGAATGGACTTTATCACTGGACTACCTACTTCTAGTAGGGGAAATGACTCTATTTGGGTCATAGTGGACAGATTATCCAAAGTCGCCCATTTCTTGCCCGTTAAAACCACCTATCAGAGTTCGAAGCTAGCAGAGTTGTACATCGCTAGGATCGTTAGTTTGCACGGAGTCCCCAAGAATATCGTATCGGATCGAGGAACTCAGTTTACCTCGAGATTCTAGAAGAAGGTCCAGGAAGGTTTAGGAACCCTCCTAGATTTCAGTCCCGCGTATCACCCTCAGACCGATGGACAAACGGAGCGAGTAAACCAAATACTCGAAGATATGCTTAGAGCATGTGTGCTAGAGTATGGATCCAAGTGGGAAGACTGTCTACCGTTTGCAGAATTTTCCTACAACAATAGTTACCAAGCCAGTTTGCAAATGGCCCCATTTGAATTCATGTACGGAAGCAAGTGCCGCACCCCTTTGAACTGGTCGGAAGTAGGAGAGAGTCAAATTTTCCCCCACTCCCGTCCCGGGGCGCTAAGGGGTTTTGTTTTAGGAACAGACGGCGGCGGACCCGACATCCTACGAGAAGCAGAAGAGAAGGTTCACAAGATTCGAGAGCACCTCAAGACAGCCCAATCCCGACAAAAGAGTTACGCCGACAAGAGACGTCGAGACCTCGCCTTTAACATTGGAGACTTTGTTTACCTGAAAGTGTCGCCATTGAAGGGAATGCAACGTTTCCAACTCAAAGGAAAGTTAGCCCCCAGATATATCGGACCTTTCAAAATCTTGAACCGTCGAGGAGAAGTATCGTATCAACTCGAGCTACCAGAAGAGATGTCAGCAGTGCACAATGTGTTCCATATCTCGTTACTTCGCAAATGTCTCGAAGTCCCCGAGAAGACCGAAGTGTTCAAGAATATCGATCATAGGACCATAGAGATCAATGATGACCTGACCTATCCTGAAGTACCCATCCGTATATTGGAAGAAGCTTTTCGAACGACCAGAACCCGAAGCATCAAGTTTCTCAAGATTTAGTGGAGCAACCACACAGAAGAGGAAGCTACCTGGGAACGCGAAGATCACATCAGGACGGAGTTTCCAGATCTCTTCAAATCCTAGGTAATCTTTTCGTCCTTTTTCAAATCTCGGGACGAGATTTTGTTTAAGGGGGGAAGGTTTGTAACATCCCAAAAATATCAAACTTAGATCAACAAAACACTAATCCTAAAGTTTAGGGTTAACAAAAACTTTTCTAAATCAATTCATGAAAGCATGTCTATGTGTATGCATGAATTTTGAAATTCTTTAAAACCACTTTGTTTGTGTGATCCATTGCTTGTAAAATGTTTCTTAGGTGAAAAGAACATCATCTAAAACATTCCCCACACTTTTCCTAAAGAAAAATAAGTCAAAACCAATATATTAAGTGAATGGTCATTTTGACCAATTTAACTCCCATGCCTACTTTGGCTGTCTCAAACTTTCAAAACCTAACAGAAACTTTGCACCCCTTGAATGTACTCATAACAAAGTATCAAGGCCCACCTTGTGATCATCCAGAAACTTTCAAATGCATAGTTTAAATGACAACTCAAAATTGAATCTTCTTCATATGGGAAGATCACACTTTTTCAAAACCCACTTAAACAAGCTCAATTTTTCAAAACCCAAGCATCTGCAGACTCACCAGAACCAATCTAGCAAACCCACCAAAAATCATTTCAAAATTCAAAACTTGATTTCATGCGGTCATTTCATCAAACAGGTTGCAGACACAAATCAAACAAAACACAAAACACTATAGTGTGCAGTGATTCTTGCCTAACTTGTTCCCTAGTCGACTCTCACACACCTCAGTAGACCATCTAGAAAGATTAGGCCCACACTAGCACCCTGTGAGCTTGCCATTCCCATTAATGGTGAACAGCCGAGCAACTCCATGTCACCCCAAAGTGGACAGCAAGCTAGGAGCAGCAGCAAGCCTAGCCAGCATGTCTGGGAGGCAGCCCACCGTCCATCGCCACTGCCTGTCCCAGCCGCGAGCGTTGCCAAGCCCTGGACCACGCGCGCAAGACACGCCCAGACCATGCCGAGCGTGCGCCAGAGCGCCACCCTCGACCACCACCCACAGACCGTGCGTCGCCCTCACCGCGCGCACACACGATCACCACCGACCCAGGAGACCGCCAGACATCCCCGTTTAACGCCCCGCGCCATACAGCCACCGCCCGCCGTCGAGAACGCCGCCTCTGCCGCGCAGAGCACCGCCCGTTCCAGACCAAACCACACCGCCCCATCACTCGCGACCATGCCGTTGAGCATCGCCAGGAGACACAGCACCGTCCCCTACCCTTGCCCATGCCATTAGCTGCCTGTAACATCGCCTCCGACGAGCTCACCTTGCGCCCCGACGGTCCCCTCGCTCGACTATAAATAGAGGCCACCCCCGCACGATTTCTACACACCATCTCACTCCCCTCTCCTCACTGATCGTGCCACACCATTCTCAGAGCAAGGCGAGCACCACCCTGCCGGAATTTCACCGGAGCCTGCCGCTGCCGGAGAAGAAAGGAGCCAGCGATTGGAGCCGCCCCAGGAGAAGCCACCGGTACCAGGAGGTTCGCCGTCGTCGACTTCGTCGTTCGCCCGCCTCGCCGACCCTCGCCCGTACCCCGGTGAGCCCCCAGCACCCCTCACTGTCCGCGCTAGGTTTCGTTCTCGCCGGAGCTGTCTCGCGTCGACGATGACCCTCAGCCGTTGGATTAGAACCAGATCTAACGAACCACGTTGCCCCATACCGCTTCGCCCAGCCCCGTGTCACTGACGAGTGGGGACACCCACTTAAGCAGCCCGCGGGAGCACTACGCTTAGCAGGCCGGCCCGTTAGAATTTCCCGCGTAGCCCAGCATTTCAAATTAAACTTTTTCTTTTTAAATTCAAACACACTTCAGTACCCAACTTCAAAAATCAACCCAGATCAATTTAGTGCACCAAATTAGATGAAACCAATTTTGTTGGAAAGGTCTGTGAATGCTTAATCCAAGCCCGTTGGATTCAAGTCATTTGGATTTGTAGATCACCCTTAGCAAAAATGACAAGGGAGAAGCTTTTCTGCATTCAAACATTTTTCAAATTTAAACCACAATAGCTTTTGAGTTGATTCCAACTCTCAAAAATCACTTTCAACCATACCTTTCAGAATATATAAAAATATATATAGGTTACTTGCAGAAATAATGTTCAAGGAATAAAGGAATGTTTCATAAGCATTTCTAGCCACTTTAATTAATTAAAATAAAAGGGTAAAACCTTGTTAAATTGTGACACCACTTTAAATCACATTCCCATGGACTACAACATGTGGTGATGACAGGTGTCAACATGATGCCATGTTTAGTTTGGAGAATATTAAATCTTAAGTAGTTCTTCAATGAGTAGAAATTACTTTTTCTAAAATAAGAAGACTTAAACCAATCCTTAACCTTGTAATGTTAGAGATGATGCTAGATCATCTATAGGACCCTTGTGTGTGATGATTGCAAGTAGTTAAGTATTGTTTGGTGATTGTGTACCTCGTATTTATTCATAGACGCTAGTACCGACCAAGGCTACGAAGAAGAAGGAGGATACTACGAAGAGGAAGCCGAGGAGAACTTCAACCACTTCTCTGCACAAGGCAAGCCTAATACTACTAGTTGATTGAGCAAGCTAGTAACTATGCAAGCTTATACTGATATTGATGCAAGCTAACACTTGCAAGATACCCTATTGTTGCCACAACCCATGCTTGTGACACGATTACTATATGCCCTAAGCGTATGTAACCATACCCACTTGCTAAACCAATCCTAGTTTTATGGCAAGCTTTTTACTCTATTTCCTTATCAAAGTTTACTTAGAGGCTACCCAAGAAGTTTGGTAGAGACTAGACAGTTGTGCTGAAGGTTGCATAAAGAACATTAAAATTTGGCCTAAGCTAGAAACCTTGATATCAGCTTATGATATAAGGTTGGACTTAGTTGCAACTCCACTAGTTACTACCCCTCTATTAGTACTACCCCACCTGTACATGCTAGTGCTAAGCATAAAACTTGATCAACTTTAGATGGAAATACTTGGTGGAAAAATGGTTATGAAAACCTTGGAATGATGGATCATTCTATTGAAATTTTTTGGACATGTGTTTCCAAACACTTGATGATTTTGGTGATGAAAATGTTGAGGCATGAGCCTTAGCCCTTTATAAAACTGATGGTTGTCTGGATGCGATACCATTCCAATTTTATCGTACAACCACAATACCCGAATATTGGGTAGGGCTTGACTGGAAACTTATATACCTTAGTATTAGTTCCCTCACGGCCAAGGTCTGAGCTGAGGCTACCTTGTGAAGATTGTCCACCTGTGCAGTACCCAAGATGACAGTGGTCATGGTTGGGAGGCCAAACTCACAGGAGAGGTGCTTATACTAGGGAGTGTAAATGGAAGGTTAGGATTGATTATCCGCATACTGAGTATGGTGAATTCAGGATTTGTTCCTGACGGATGTATCGAATGTTGTGGTGAAAGTGTACAATCTCTGCAGAGTGTCAAACTATTCGAATAGCCGCGTCCGCAGTTATGGAAAGTTGGAGTGGCCATACTGTTCCCCCGTCAGACTTTTCAAAATGACTTATGAACGACCTGAGACTTTGACTTGACCACAATAGAGTTGTGACTGGAAATACAAGATCCCACTTAGGAGTTATAAAATTGTGACCAGCTTTGGAACTTAGTAGTATAAATCTGGCTTTTGCAAAACAACCTAGAGCCTAGTGTCCTATTATCCAAAAACCCCTCTTTCTTGTTAGTATTAGTTTGCGAGTACTTAAAGAGTACTCATGGCTTTGTCCCTGGCTATTCCCATGGCCAGACTATGAAGAGGAGTACCTGGAGGATGGACCCCAGGACGGTTACGACAACTAGGATCATCTCCCATCGTCAGCATTGCCTGTGACCCCGAAGATGGAGCCTCGCCTACGCTACCGTTATTATGCCGTATTCCGCTGCTTGATGTTGTATTAAGGACTGGATCATGAGATCCCTAATTGTGTAAGAACTTATGTATCGTTGTAATGGATGAAGTACTATGGTATCCAATTCTGTTATGTCTCGCAAAAATGGTAATCCTGGGATTGCGATGTATGGCATAACAGGCATCTAGGATTGAAAAATCCGGGTGTTGACAATCACCCCCACGAGCTCTGTGCAGGGATTTGCAATGTTGTAGTTTGTGTATTTGCAATGATGTATGTCATTGTTTTTTTACTGTTCAAGGTCTATGCGCATGTGCATTTGCAATGATGTATGCCACATGTCTATCTAGTAGATTGTATAGTATTCTACCTATGCCACTGGTACTTGTTTAGTTGGGAAAACCAAGAGGATAATGTGTACTAGAAACACTCAACATAATCTAAGTATCACGCACCATTCTGTGGCGCATATTGCAGATATGGGTCCCACCTGATGATTATGTGGCGCATCTGTCTATATGCGCCATAGAAGATAAAACTTCTATGGCGCATATTGACAGATGCGCCACAGAAGTTTCATGGACCAAGGCCTGGTGTGGGTCCCACCTAACTTCTATGGCGCATATCCAGTTGCCATGCGCCACAAAAGTTTCATGGTTCTGTGGCGCATTGTTCCAGATGCGCCACTGGACATATTTTGTGGCGCATGGTCAGAACCATGCGCCAAAGAAGGTCTGTCTATCTATAGCTAGTTTCCTAGTAGTGGAGAAGCTAGCGCATGTTCGCAGTCCTTCACATTCTTCCAGTCGCCAAGTAAGTATTCTCTGGAGTGTTTCTTTGAGCAACTGACTTATGTATATTCGGTGAATTTACTAACGATGTCGTGTGGCAGGACTGGTGTAAAGAATAAAGGCACCCCTCGGTGGCTAAGGTCCCATTAGGTGCCACGGGATCGCAGGTCGATCCCTCAAAAAAGAGGAAAAGCAACGAGGTCGAGGCGTCTGTGGAAGGCGCGAAGAAGGCCAAGGGAGACGAGGTCATCACAATTTCGGACGAGCCGGTCGACACCCCAAGCAAGGCTCTGACTGGAGCGGATGCAGCCACGAAGGCCGTAGTGGACATGGAGTTGCATCGAAAAGGACCTACAGCATCGGTCGGGGCGACATGCCCATCTTCGAGTGTCGCGGGAACAGTGGTGGCAACGTTCCCTCGCTTTGTGGCGAGGGCCTCTACGACGAGTGCCTCGGTGCCATCGGGTTAGGTGCCCGACATTGTGGGCTCGAAGGTCGATGTAACATCCCAGGATTAGAACCTCGAAATAGACAGGACACATGTTTGTGCATTGCATTCATGCATAAGAAAATCTAGAGAATTTTTGCGCAAAACTAAAGAAGCTATACAGGGATCGAGATCTCTCTTGTTCTAATGGAAACATGAGGACAGGTGCGATGGATTTCGACATGACCTCTATTGTTCTTTTGTCTTTCAGGGGAAGATAATTCAAAATTTGAATTTTAAATTGAAAGATCTGAATATTAAAAGAATTTGAAATGGAATAATAATTGGAAAGTAAATTGTAATAATAAATAAAAGGTGAAATCTTATTTATATTTAAGATGTAGTCTTTACAATTATCTAAGTATAAAAGATAATTGAAAATTCAAGCACAAAAATGAAAAAAAGGGAATTTACAATAAGAACTGAGTTCATAATTATAAACAAGATATGAATATTACAATAATACAGATTACAAATAGAAAGAAAAATTAAGCATTAGTAAGATTATATAATATTACATTGTCTTTACAAATGAAATATAAAACAAATAACTTTATTAAATAAGATACAACCATACAATGTCTTTACATTATTTAAACAGAAAAGAAATTACAATAATAGTTAAAAGAAAGCAAAGAAAGAAAACATAAATTATTTTCCTATCTACTTTTGTATCCTGTTTTCTTCATCCCTTCTTATCCTCCTTATTCTTGATCCCTGCAAGAAAGCAACAAGCAAAACAAATAGAAAACACAGGGGGTTATGGGGGTTATGGTACTCTCAGGTTTTAGCAATGTAATGCATTGCTTTGCCTCATCATTGAGTAGTATTAAATAAAAAGGGGCCAATGTAAAATCTGTTCTTATCTAGAATTTTTGCCTCAGGCTTATGCATCATAGGCAGGGGCAAGTTTCACCAAATAGAGCATATATTCTTATCAGATGTGTAGCCTCAGTACAATATCATTGGCCAAGAGGCAAGTTACACCAGATAAGGACATAGTAAAGAAGTAGGAGTAACAGCCAAATTTCATGATCTGATCCACTCACTGGAGGTAAGCAGACACGCTGCTCACACAACCATGCATAATGTTGTGCTGTCGACACATCAGTAGAAGAAGCAATAGTAGTGGTAGTATAAGAGGATAGCCACAACAGCTAGCCAAAACAGTAATCCATTCTTAGTTTACAGACCACAAGACCAACACATCCTGATCCATTCTATCACTACACCAAAAAACTCAAGAACTCATTCCTCTTTAGAACTCATCACAGCCAATCCATATCTCACCAAACAAGACACTAGCCCAGATCACCACCACATCACTACACCATGGTTGCTGCAAGGAGCCATCCAATGGCAAGGACAAGGTGGAGAAGGCCAGGCTATGGCTGCTAAAGTGGATAAAGTAGTAAAAGGAGAGGTGAGCAGGATATCTAGATGCAACATCATCTGAACGAGATCCCTATCAAGTGCAGCCTCCACACAACTACAGGTCAGGGACATCCTTAAAGGAATTTTGGCAAGCAATAAAATTCAGTAGTAAATCATGTGTTCAGACTATTATTGTGCACACTCTAGGGTAGAATCACCACAGTAGGGTTCTACAGCAGATATGAGCCACTTACTCAAACCACACCATCCTAGAATCCATAAACATAAGAATATAACAGATGGTTGGGAACAAGCCACTTAACATTAGGGAGGATTCTTACAAGAAGACTATTTAATTTATAATAATATCAAGGCTCTTAAGTTGATGATTGCCACAATAACCAATAAATTCCACTACCATATCCATAGCATGAACAAAATCTAACTATTCCTGATACACAATACTAGTCAATGAGATCATTTCCTCACAAATGCAATAGAAACTATAATCAATCTGAGCATAATCAATTAACCCTATACATTCCCACAAGAGATATTCATAATACAGTAACCAGAACACCACATCTAGGTACTGTCATAGTTGATAGTACAGAGCTAGTATTTATTTCATTAGCAACAGTCAGCAAATAAAGAAGCATCCCAACACAGCAAGATCAAGTATGTCGTATCTATCCTTATTAAAAGCATACACTACTACACCTCAATATATACATGATCATTATCACCAAGCTTAACTAAACCAAACACAATAATAAATTCCAGGAAGCAAATATTGAAGATAAAACCAGTTCAAGTCTAATATTCACACTTATATTTACAGAAGAAAATTCAAACATGATATGTGTGGCCATCTATTTACTGCAGCAAGCCAACCATATCCATTTTACCACCAAAATGAAAGCAACAAATAATATTACTCACTAAAGTATGGTGCACTGGAAATAACTACAATACCACTAATAGCTAAATCATACAGCCTCACAAATTGACTAACTAGAATAAAACTGCAGTAAGAATACCATTCCAGAATCATCCATTGCAATTTATTGATGCATAGCATCCATACCAAAACCCTATCAACCACTTAATTAAATCCAGGCCTAAATTGGAACATCAAATAACCAGCACTACATCAGCTACAGGACCAATAAAACCAACTAGATCAAGTAATTACTATCAACCTAAGTCATCTCTAGGCTTAATTAGAATACTACAATTAACCACATAAAATCCAAATAATGTAAATCGTCAACTCGAGGGTCGGTCACACAAGAATTACCTGGATCAAGGTAGGATAAAATGGAGGAATAACATCATAACCGAAATATCTAGGAAATTCCCTACCGGGGTTGCATTCACTGTCGTCCCTCTGGCATTAGAGAGTAGAGTAGGCCGCAATCGTTGCTGCAATACCTCATCACCATAGAGAGCAGCCCCAGCAGACGGCGCGAGATGCGGCCGACCATAGCCGAGACGGCCAGGAAATCAACTGACGGTAAAAACCCAACGGAGCCATAAAGGAGCCAAGGGCAAGCAGCATCCGGGCGTGAGGATTAGAGTAGCCGCGCCGGTGACCTTGCCGAAACTGCATGCCTAGGGTTTCGTGGGGGGCCCAAACGGAGAAGCAGAGCAACGTTGAGACCAGGGGGATCGAAGAAGGAACGAGATCCATGGCCTCATCAAGATTTAACAGAGCCGGAGTTGGACGCCGTCCGGTAGTGCAGCGACGGTGGCGCATCGAGCATGACAGAGAGGGGTTAGCGTGAGTGAGATGGGGAAGAAATAGGGTGGGGCGGGGTGTGGTTTCCCTGGCTCAACCATTTAGGCCGGAGCTTGGCCGACGAGTGGCTGCGAAGGAGGCGGCCAGCGGTGGCCGAAGTGGCTAGAGACGGCGACCTCGCACGGGGGCGGGGAAGGAGTGGATGAGGTCTGTGTGTTTGTTTGCGTGTGTGTGTGGAGTGTAGGGTGAACCGGGGTGGGGTTTGACCCTGAGCCAGATGGGCCAGATTGGGTCCAAATGGGCGCCTTTGGTAAACCTGGCCCAATTCCAAAGAAAATAAATAAGAAATAAAATATTTATCAAATCACTAAATGACCAAACTACCCTGAACATAAATTATACCCTAGAAAAATATAGAAAAATCCTAAAAATATATATGATATATCAAGATGATCACAAAAATATATCTACCTAATAAAAATATAATTTTAAGTGTTTAAAATAAATTTAAAGAAAAATAATTATTAACACCATTAAATTTTAAATGAAATTTTATAAAATAAAACAAAAACCCTAAAAATAAATAAAAAATCATTTTTGTGTATCAAAATAACTCTATTATTTTATAAAAATACTCACTTAGAGTTTTACAAATAAAACATAAAGTAAATATTTAAAGACACTTAATTCTTTGATGAATTTTATAAAAATAAAGATAGTACTTAAAAATAAATAAAATTCATTTTAAGGTCTTGAATAAATATATTACACTAGAAAAATATTAAATATATTATTAGGAAAGTCCTTAATATTTTAAATAATAAATCCTTACCTAATACCTACTTTGTGAATTCTTTAAAAACAATTCTTAAGTAAGAAATAATCACAATTCTTATAAAACCTTGAGCAATTAATGTCTTAGTACTAATTCCAAAACCATCACTTGAATTCATAATCAAACTTAAGTATAAATTTTAACTTTAAAATATTCTTTTAAAAATCGTATTAAGAATCCTTTTAAATAAACATTGGGTATCACCCATTTATATAATATGGTGAATAATCATTATATTTTAACCACTATTAACATAACTTTAAATTCTAACAAATTACTACGACCATCTAATTATGATTCCATTAAATAAATACATATTCCTTTCATAATAGCAAAACAAATTTAATCTAATCATTCACTTAAATAGAAAGTGAATAATTCCACACCTTAGTTATACCTATCATAAATCTAAAACTTGGGAAGAATTAAAATATATTACATTTTAAGTTTACTTAACCTTTTAAATTTAACTTTTGTCTCAAAAACTTATAAACATTATGTCTAATAAACTACTTATGTTTTTATAGTTAACTTTGGTCTATTTCAATCAAGATATAATGCATCTTAAGTCCAGACTATTCAAGCAAGCATAAATAAAATCAACCACATTCTATCCAACATATATTCTAAAAGCTATCAGGGTTGTTTAAACCTTAGGAAGGAAATCTTTTCTTCAAATGTTATTCTTTTTGCCACTTCAAACAATAAGCTCATAATAAGTTCCTCAATTCTTAACAACTCAACCCCAAATATGCTTATCAATAGTCACCAGATGACAATTAACCATAATCACATAAATTTATACTTCACTTGTATATTTTGAATTGTTAACACTTAGGTTCCTTATAAAGCTCATTACTTATTGTCACATCCCAAGATTTTCCAAATCTTGTAATGTGAAAAATAAATGAATAAAATAAAACTTTGTTGATTTTCAGGGTGAGAAGAAACTTTTTGATTCCAATTGGAAACCTTCAAACCTATTTGATCAAATAAAATCTTAAAAGGATTTAAAGAGATAAATAAACAATAAAGTTAAAAATATTTGGAATTATTATTTTGGATCTTTTAATTAAAAGATTTGGTTTTCAAATGAAAAGGTTGGAATATAAATAAAGACTATTTTTATAGAGCCAAATTAAACCTTGGCCAATCTTTTGAAATAAAATGTTTTGTTTTGATTAAAAGAATAAAGGTTTGTTTAAATAAAATAATAAGAGTTCATTAATAAACCAATTTTATTAAAATAAAGGTTTTACCATTTTAATTAAAAACATCAAAACTTGTTAATTTATTTTAAACAAGTTTTCCAAGTGTTTATTATTTTCAAATAAAACCTACTGAATGGTTTTGGTACTATTATTAGATTTCAAATAGAGTTTTTTTTTAAAATCAAACCCTATTTGATTTAATAACTAAGGTCCATTTTATTTAATTATAAATGGATCCTAAAAATAAAAATATTATTTTATTTTGGGACTTGGAATTATGTTGTTGAACAGAACCAAACTCAAGGCAAAGTTTAGAGGAGTTTTTGAATTGTTTTGAATGTTTGAATGGTTGATTGAAATTCAAAACAGAAAATCAAAAGAGAAAAAGAAAAAGATTCAGAACAGGAAAAATAGAGGAAAGAAGACCCAGCCCAGCAGCCCACCTCTCTCCCCAGCGAATCGTTCATTTCTCACTCCGCAACTCACCCACTCAGCGACTGACTGGTGGACCCCGTTCCCTTTCCTTCACTCTCGCTGCCAGAGGACCCCACAGCCACGCGGTCATCTTCCCCACCCCACGACCTGTTCTTCCTCCCCTCGACGCTGTTTCTGGCTATGATTCCGCGGCTTAAATTCGCCTTAACGCCTTCGCCATTACTCGCTGCGACCACGCATGTTAAAGCGTCTCCCCCTCCTCTCTCGTTCCCCTCTGTCGCCCCACCTCAACACGCCTCCAGGCCGCCCTAATTCCTCTCCGAGCACCTCTGTCTCCGACGAGCTCGCAACCGAATTCCGGCAGCCTCGCGCCACCCCTTACCTCCCCGAGCACACAGGCAAGGTCCCCAGGCCCTGGCGCATCTTTCTGCATCCGCAGCTTGCTCGCGCGCGCCTCTGAGCCTCGACAACGATGACTCCAAGAGCCGCCACCGTCTGCTTCCTCTCCGGCGTACCTCCCCGTAAGCATGCGTCCGCCCCTATCCTTCCCGATGACATTCCTGCACTCACCGTACTCGCCCGCATCTAACCGTGCACTTATTTTGCTTCGGGATGATCTGCATCCTCGCCCTCGACCACGACCGTGCGCGACCGACGCCAACAAGAACTCCGGTGAGCAATAGCTCTGAACTCCGTGCGCCCCTTGACTCCTCGAGAACACCTTGAGCTTCCCCAGGCTTTTGCGAATGCGGTGAGCATCTTCCCATCCTCTCTCGCTTCCTTCTTCGCCAGCACCGCCACCATATGACCGCTCCGCCGCTCGCCGCCGCGCCAGCGCCGCTGCTTAGTGGTCGAACGCATAGCGACCATAGGATCTTAATCGTAGCGCTGCGATAGAACGTGAACGAAAGGGTACCTTTTGATCCGCACCATGCGTAGCCACTTAGATCTGACGGTCCAGGAAGATTGATCCGTGCGAACCGGTACCGACGAATGGGAAAGCGCCGCGTGTCACTAGGTTGGTTTAAAACAAAATTAAGAATCTGATTAGAATGCAAACTTGCAAAATCTATAACTTTTGAGCCACACGTACAAATTTTGCAAATTTTATATCATTGGAATCAGTGGAGCAAGCCCTAGTCAACCATGCCATTTGTTTAGTAAAAATCTTCTGGTAAAATGTTTGTTTTTGCAGAAACATTTGTATGCTTGTTTAGAATGTAAAAATTATTCAAAATTAATTTTAGGGATAAAATCTTTTGCAAATGGTGTATTTTGAACCTACTGACCATAGGAAACACTTTGTGGTTTCAAAAATGTATTTGGTGAAACAAAAGAATGATTCTTTGATTTAAAACCATTTCTAGTCAAATAAAAATATGGTTTATTTATTAAAAATAGTTTTGGAAGAAAACCTTGGGGAAATGTTTTGTTTTAAACTCTCTGACCCTAAACACCAAGTTTTATGGTTTGAAAACATATTTTGTGAACCCTATAGATTAATGCCTTAGTAAAAACATTTCTACACCACATAAAATGATACCTTGTTTTGAAAATGGTTTATAAAGTGAAACCTTTTGCAAATGACTTTGCCACTTTATAAAATGACCATTAGGTGTTTTCAAATGTTTATGACCCATTAGGAACCACTTTTTCAAATAAAACAAAGCTTGGCATGCTTGCATGCATTATCTTGTTTATATGATTTTATGTGATGTTTTGGTTGAATGGTAGATTGAACTTGTGCCTTGCTTGATTGAATTGTAGTGACTTGAAGAGTGTGATTGTAGCAAGGACAAGGAGTGAACTTATACTCTCTACCAAAAATGCAAGTGATGCTTCATACTTTTGTCCCATTACTTTCACTATGCATTAGTGATTTTTCTAAGTAAAACTTGCATGGAATTTTTTGCTAAGTATAAACCATTCTATGGGAAATCCTAGTAGATGAAACCTTAGTAGAAAATTTCCTAAGTTAAGATTCCTACTACTATCAAGCTTAGCTTAGCTAATAGAAAACAAGGGTGGAATATACATTCATACTATGGAAAAATTTCTAAGTCCTAGGACTTGTGTTTTTGTTTAATAAAACAACTAAGTTAATGAATCACCTGGGTGGAATGGTAATTTCTTGGTGGTTTTTGGTTGAGTGGTTACACAAGGCCCATGTTTATGGTTTACCTTGTGTATCACACTTGTGGATGGCCACGCAGGAACAAAGATATTTGAGATGTCAAATGTTGAGAAGCTTCAAGTGCAACCACTTGGCATTATGGGCTCTGCCTGGATCACATAGGTTGCTAGAACTTAGCCATTTGGATAGTTGGTGGTAGTGGGATGATAGGTTGGAACGCGTCCACTTGGTCTAAGGAAAGGCTTTTGAAAGATCTTGTCTTGGTGAAACCAAGTCTTGTGGGGAAAGTGCACCACCTCTGCAGAGTGTAAAATCTAAGTACTTAGCCATGTCCTTGGTAAAGGACAATTTGAGCATCAAGACATGGAAACTATCAAGAATCTCATCATCCAAATTTTCTAAGTTAAAAACTTGTGGTTGAACAAGGGTTTAAGGATCTTCAATCTTTGATTGGGAGATGCCTTGGGAAAGATTATTTTGTCAAGCAAAAACTTAGTGTTTTCAAATGATAAGGAAAATCTATTTTGAGCAATGCAAGCCTAAGCTCCACTTAGCCAAATGCATATAGATGATAGACTCCACTATACTACCATAGTATCACTTGCCAATACAATTCAAATGTATTGACCCTTGTGGCTGTAACTTGTTATGTTGCAGGTTTGATTGATTTAGTGAAGTGTGTTGATTAGGATTACAAAGTCTACAACCAACATGTCTGCCTATGGCACTTTGAAGATGAAGGACCCCATGCTTATAGATATTCTGCTGCAATGTAATGTAATAGCCAAATGAGCTATGTAAGATGTAATAAATTATGTTATTCCTGGTTATAAAGTAGTATTATGACCTATGTATCTTGATATTACATCTTAATTGTGGATGCTAGCTAATTATCCAGGGACTAGCATTGTAAACACACGGGACTCTACCTTATTAAAGGTTGGTCACCTCATAGATGGTATCAGAGCATTGTGTTGCCTGTAGGATTTGTAACCTTAGGATTGGACAAAACCCCTTAGAAAAATAAGAGTTGTATTTGTTCCAAAACTTATTTACGAACAATCTTGTAAACTCTTTCCTCAACCATTTTTGGTTTTGACTCTACATCTCTTCTATTTCAACTTGATGGATAAAGCCTACCCCATGGCCAAAAACTTCACCATGAGCAAAGGACTTCTTTAACTCTAATGACTTCAGCGTCTTCAGTTCTAATGACTTCAACTTCTTCAACTCTAATGACTTCAACATCTTCAACATTTTCACCAAGGGCTTCAACCTTAGATATTACTAAGGACAAGTGAGACAAGAATTCTTGCTCAAGATTTGAAGACTAAGGAAGCACAAATTAGAAGGAGCCCTCACCACCTTTGAAGTTTTGTGACCAAGAGTTTTCCTAAGGAAACCATGATCTCATGCAAGGAGAATCAACCAAGAAGGATGGAAAGATCTCAAGTGAACCATATAGATGGACCACCATATTAAGTATAGATCAAACACACCAACTTATGTGGTGTAACAAAAATATTTTTGTTGCCCAAAAATGTGCTTGAACTTTGTTGTTTGAGTGAAATGTTTGGCTTGTGATTGCTTGCACATTGCTTGAGTGAAATGTGATGTGTGTGATTAGAATTATTTCCTTTGAAATATTTTTGCCTATTCTAATCCCAATACAACCCACACAGATGACTACTCCAAGAGACACCAACATCAAGGTTGATGACAACAACAACAACCAAGAGGACAACATGAGAGAACTTATAGCAACCCAAAACCAGTTGAGCCAAATGACAACTCAGCATTTAGCTAACAACAATGGATTAGACCCAGCTATACAAAGGATTTTGAAACTACAATCCCAATTGTTGCAAGGATTGGTTACTCAAATGATCAACATGGGAGAAAACTTTTCCCAAAGAGCTAAAGACAACAAGGATGACAAAGTTGTTATTCTAGAAGGAACCCAAGCATACAATATTTGTAAAGACAAGGATCATACATGCAAGGAGCATGAAGATCAGTGCCCTAACTGTGAACAAGAAAGTCATATCTCTAGTAACTTCCCCAAGAAGAGAGAAAGATTTCCCACCTTTGAGGTGACATGTGAAGAGCATGAACTAGAAGAACTCCTAGCTTTGGAGAGACCCAAAAAGAAGAAGAAGGACATAAGCCAGTTGCAATATTACAATTGCAAAGAGATGGGACACTATGCCAGTGAATGCCTAGAAAAGAAGAAGAGCCAAGAGGAAAAACAAAAGCTAGTGAACCCCAAGATGAGGAAGGATATTAGCCAAGTGATGTGCAAACACTGCAAAGAGTTAGGACATTATGCATCATATTGTCCAGAGAAGCCACCTCAAGACCTCAGCCTTATCACATGTTTCAAATGCAAAGAGCTAGGCCACTATGCAAACTTCTGTCCAGGAAAGTTACATCAAGATCCCAAGCAAGCCAAGATGTAAACTAGTTGGAAAATTTTTAAGGGTGGTAGTACCCTTTTTGTTTTGAGCCTACTTGTAA
Organism: Avena atlantica; assembly: GCA_910589765.1. Classification (NCBI taxonomy): domain Eukaryota; kingdom Viridiplantae; phylum Streptophyta; class Magnoliopsida; order Poales; family Poaceae; genus Avena; species Avena atlantica. The sequence continues at coordinate 15,727,151 of OU342736.1, forward strand.
CCCTAGCCTCCCAAATCTCGGGACGAGATTTATTTTAAGGGTGGTAGCCTGTCACATCCCAAGCTTTTCCAAATCTTGTAATGTGAAAAATAAATGAATAAAATAAAACTTTGTTGATTTTCAGGGTGAGAAGAAACTTTTTGATTCCAATTGGAAACCTTCAAACCTATTTGATCAAATAAAATCTTAAAAGGATTTAAAAAGATAAATAAACAATAAAGTTAAAAATATTTGGAATTATTATTTTGGATCTTTTAATAAAAAGATTTGGTTTTCAAATGAAAAGGTAGGAATATAAATAAAGACTATTTTTATAGAGCCAAATTAAACCTTGGCCAATCTTTTGAAATAAAATATTTTGTTTTGATTAAAAGATTAAAGGTTTGTTTAAACAAAATAATAAGAGTTTATTAATAAACCAATTTTATTAAAATAAAGGTTTTACCATTTTAACTAAAAACATCAAAACTTGTTAATTTATTTTAAACAAGTTTTCCAAGTGTTTATTATTTTCAAATAAAACCTACTGAATGGATTTGGTACTATTTTTAGATTTCAAATAGAGTTTAAAAAAATCAAACCCTATTTGATTTAATAACTAAGGTCCATTTTATTTAATTATAAATGGATCCTAAAAATAAAAATATTATTTTATTTTGGGACTTGGAATTATGTTGTTGAACAGAACCAAACTCAAGGCAAAGTTTAGAGGAGTTTTTGAATTGTTTTGAATGTTTGAATTGTTGATTGAAATTCAAAACAGAAAATCAAAAGAGAAAAAGAAAAAGATTCAGAACAGAAAAAATAGAGCAAAGAAGACCCAGCCCAGCAGCCCACCTCTCTCCCCAGCGAATCGTTCATTTCTCACTCCGCAACTCACCCACTCAGCGACTGACTGGTGGACCCCGTTCCCTTTCCTTCACTCTCGCTGCCAGAGGACCCCACAGCCACGCGGTCATCTTCCCCACCCCACGACCTATTCTTCCTCCCCTCGACGCCGTTTCTGGCTATCATTCCGCGGCTTAAATTCGCCTTAACGCCTTCGCCATTACTCGTTGCGACCACGCACGTTAAAGCGTGTCCCCCTCCTCTCTCGTTCCCCTCTGTCGCCCCACCTCAACACGCCTCCAGGCCGCCCTAATTCCTCTCCGAGCACCTCTGTCTCCGACGAGCTCACAACCGAATTGCGGCAGGCTCGCGCCACCCCTTACCTCCCCGAGCACACGGGCAAGCTCCCCAGGCCCTGGCGCATCTTTCTGCATCCGCAGCTCGCTCGCGCGCGCCTCTGAGCCTCGACAGCGACGACTCCAAGCGTCACCACCGTCTGCTTCCACTCTGGCGACCCTCCCCGTAAGCATGCGTCCGCCCCTCTCCTTCCCAATGACACTCCTGGACTCACCGTACTCGTCCGCATCTAACCGTGCACTTATTTTGCTTCGGGATGATCTGCAGCCTCGCCCTCGACCACGACCGTGCGCGACCGACGCCAGCAAGAACTCTGGTGAGCAATAGCCGTGAACTCCGTGCGCCCCTTGACTCCTCGAGAACACCTTGTGCTTCCCCAGGCTTTTCCGAACGCGGTGAGCATCTTCCCATCCTCTCCCGCTTCCTGCTTTGCCAGCACCGCCACCATCTGACCGCTCCGCCGCTCGCCGCCGCGCCAGCGCCGCTGCTTAGTGGTCGAACGCATAGCGACCGTAGGATCTTAATCGTAGCACTGCGATAGAACGTGAACGAAAGGGTACCTTTTGATCTGCACCGTGTGTAGCCACTTAGATCTAACAGTCCAGGAAGATTGATCCGTGCGAACCGGTACCGACGAATGGGAAAGCGCCGCGTGTCACTAGGTTGGTTTAAAAAAATAATTCTGAATATGATTAGAATGCAAACTTGCAAAATCTATAACTTTTGATCCACACGTCCAAATTTTGCAAATTTTATATCAATGGAATCAGTGGAGCAAGCCCTAGCCAACCATGCCATTTGTTTAGTAAAGATCTTCTGGTAAAATGTTTGTTTTTGCAGAAACATTTGTATGCTTGTTTAGAATGTAAAAATTGTTCAAAATTGATTTTAGGGATAAAATCTTTTGCAAATGGTGTATTTTGAACCTACTGAGCATAGGAAACACTTTGTGGTTTCAAAAATGTATTTCGTGAAACAAAAGAATGATTCTTTGATTTAAAACCATTTCTAGTCAAATAAAAATATGGTTTATTTATTACAAAATAGTTTTGGAAGAAAACATTTGGGAAATGTTTTGTTTTAAACTCTCTGACCCTAAACACCAAGTTTTATGGTTTGAAAACATATTTTGTGAACCCTGTAGATTAATGCCTTAGTAAAAACATTTCTACACCACATAAAATGATACCTTGTTTTGAAAATGGTTTGTAAAGTGAAACCTTTTGCAAATGACTTTGCCACTTTATAAAATGACCATTAGGTGTTTTCAAATGTTTATGACCCATTAGGAACCACTTTTTCAAATAAAACAAACCTTGACATGCTTGCATGCATTATCTTGTTTATATGATTTTATGTGATGTTTTGGTTGAATGGTAGATTGAACTTGTGCCTTGCTTGATTGAATTGTAGTGACTTGAAGAGTGTGATTGTAGCAAGAACAAGGAGTGAACTTATACTCTCTACCAAAAAGGCAAGTGATGCTTCATACTTTTGTCCCATTACTTTCACTATGCATTAGTGATTTTTTTAAGTAAAACTTGCATGGAATTTTTTGCTAAGTATAAACAATGCTATGGGAAATCCTAGTAGATGAAACCTTAGTAGAAAATTTCCTAAGTTAAGATTCCTACTACTATCAAGCTTAGCTTAGCTAATAGAAAACAAGGGTGGAATATACATTCATACTATGGAAAAATTTCTAAGTCTGAGGACTTGTGTTTTTGTTTAATAAAACAACTAAGTTAATGAATCACCTGGGTGGAATGGTAATTGCTTGGTGGTTTTTGGTTGAGTGGTTACACAGGGCCCATGTTTATGGTTTACCTTGTGTATCACACTTGTGGATGGCCACCCAGGAACAAAGATATTTGAGATGTCAAATGTTGAGAAGCTTCAAGTGCAACCACTTGGCATTATGGGCTCTGCCTGGATCACATAGGTTGCTAGAACTTAGCCATTTGGACAGTTGGTGGTAGTGGGATGATAGGTTGGAACGTGTCCACTTGGTCTAAGGAAAGGCTTCTGAAAGATCTTGTTTTGGTGAAACCAAGTCTTGTGGGGAAAGTGCACCACCTCTGCAGAGTGTAAAATCTAAGTACTTAGACATGTCCCTGGTAAAGGACAATTTGATCATCAAGACATGGAAACTATCAAGAATCTCATCATCCAAATTTTCTAAGTTAAAAACTTGTGGTTGAACAAGGGTTTAAGGATCTTCAATCTTTGATTGGGAGATGCCTTGGGAAAGATTAATTTGTCAAGCAAAAACTTAGTGTTTTCAAATGATAAGGAAAATCTATTTTGAGCAATGCAAGCCTAAGCTCCACTTAGCCAAATGCATATAGATGATAGACTCCAGTATACTACCATAGTATCACTTGCCAATACAATTCAAATGTATTGACCCTTGTGGCTGTAACTTGTTATGTTGAAGGTTTGATTGATTTAGTGAAGTGTGTTGATTAGGATTACAAAGTCTACAACCAACATGTCTGCCTATGGCACTTTGAAGATGAAGGACCCCATGCTTATAGATATTCTGCTGCAATGTAATGTAATAGCCAAATGATCTATGTAAGATGTAATAAATTATGTTATTCCTGGTTATAAAGTAGTATTATGACCTATGTATCTCGATATTACATCTTAACTGTGGATGCTAGCTATTTATCCAGGGACTAGCATTGTAAACACAGGGGACTCTACCTTATTAATGGTTGGGAACCTCATACTTATAAAGTAAAATTTGAAGATAAACCAACTCTTAAAAGAATCACTTGAATTCAATTCACTCAAAGTATCAGGGATTCAAATTTAGGAGTTTTACAAAAATGCATAGCATTACTTATGCATAACTGCATATTGCTTCTTTAAACATTAGTCCTTACCTGACCAATGATACAAATTTCAGATATTGGATCTTATGTCGTCTCTAAGACCGTGAGTGCATAATCTTGCAATTACAAAAGGCAAGTTCACACTTGCTCATGTCCTTTGATTATTTTCTGTAAAGTATTTTACAAATCCAGTGCTGTCATCACCAGCATTTGAAAAAAGGTCAGAAAACACTATTTTCATAATAATGTGATTATAGGTTATTTACCATGAGGTAATAACCTACTATAAGAGTTCCAGTGGTAAAGGAACATATTACCTAGGACATAACAACCAATGTTGCCAGTGATTCTTGCACCGTATATTACGCGTTGACCATGAGATTTGGAATGGGATGGAGAAGTCAGCTATATCTTTTTCCTCTCGCATGGAGCTGGATGTGCGAGTCGTGGCTGTTATCACTCGTAGCGTGCATATTATTTATGGTAATTCGTAGAGGATATGCAGCATATGGGTGGGATCCCTCAACGTCCCACGATAGTTCCGGCATCTGAACGGTCTGTACAAACCATTGCCGTAATTCAAAAGGTGGGCATGGTGTACACCAAGGAGACATGCAGGGTCGCGGAGAAGGCAGTGATTGGCTTGGATCTTAGGTTGGGCCTCAAACCAAGGAAGTTTGAACGGGGACATACTCCCGGCCGTGCAACAAAACCTACTGTCTCTCATGGGTAAAGTGACGCACATCTGCAGAGTGTAAGAACTGTAACTTGTTACTCCCTGTTCCGGGAAGGAGCTGCGAACGCGGCGGGAAAGGAATCCCATGAAGGTTCTAGTAAACCCGTGAAGGTTGACGGACATAGCTTTTCAGAATAAAAGCAACCTTTGAAGAAATGTTTAAGAAAACTTGCATTGCCTACGACCTACAGTCTGTGGCTGTAGATACAGTGCATCAAACACTCCTTTTCTAGTGAACTTGCTGAGTACGCTCGTACTCAACGTATCTTCTTAACCCTTGCTAGGTTCTAAAGCTAGTACAGACGACGGACACATCAAGATATGCTCCAGGAATCATCATCAACAGCTAAAGCTCTTCAAGGAAGTCAAGAAAGTCAACATATACATCAACTCAAGTGAAGACGAAGTTGCTGATTAGATAAGAATAGAATTTCTAACCATAGAACCTAATTCTATAGAGTATTGCAATAGAAGCAACGCAAGCCAGTAGTTCAGCTACTAGTTTTATAAGTATGGTAGCTATGAGTTATTTATTCTTGATTCTTCTTCATAAGAAGTTTCTTTCTCTCTCTTTAACCTAGAGTGTTCTCTGGATCTTGTGTAAAGAGTTGAGTTGTAACCTATAGTCATGTGTTGGACCTGCTATGGTTCTATTGTACTACTCTGAGGGATGTAATACTAGTGAACGGTGTTTCATTGGTGTTATGTCAACGACTATAGTGTACTACATCATGCAGTGGTATGTTGGGTCACCGCAGTTGGTATCAGAGCATATGCTTTGACCTTAGGATTAAAACCCTTTTAGGAAGATCTGGAGGTTGGATAGTGACTACAAGATCCATCTTATCAAAACCAAATATTCATATGACTTGTGATGAGTATCCACTTGAAGATAACCTTGTCATACCTAAGTCACATGCTCAAGTCATTATTTCTTAGGAGTAATTATTTATCTTATCTCAGGGATAGTGCTCTTTAGTGTCTTCCGAGGGAGACATAAACCACCAAGATGCTTTAGGAAAAGCTAATTGGTCACAGTGTATTATGATCAAGTTTAAGACATCAATTAAAGTAGTCTTAATAGTGTAGCCTAACCCTAGAATTTAAGTAAGAGTAGTAAAATCTTAGTGTTAATTAATAACCAAAAAGATAACCCGATGAATGTCATTAGGATAAATGTGGATGTAATGAGTAATAATAATGTGGGATTCACTTGAGAATTCTACGTGATGAAGTGTAATTATGTTATGACTTAATAACAGTGTAGTGAGAAGTAAAGTTATCATGGTTAGATTAGCTCTTAAATCATGAGAAAGAGGCAAAACATAATAAGATCATGGTGAGATTAGCTCCGAAACCATGATGTGAGTGTAAATATGACAAATAATTAGTGAATTATCTTTAGATAGAGTAAGAAGATAACTTGGTAGAATCATGATTGAAGTCAAATGTGTCATAAAATAGTGATAACCTTCAATCTTAGGGGTTCAAATAGAATCTGTTTAGTCACTTGGTGAGATCATGTGAGGTTAGTTGGATAATAAAGAAATGTTGAACATAGTTAGTCATTCCAAAGGTGAAACCAAAGGTTAGTCAAAACCAAATTGAGACCACTTTGCTTAATATTACCCTATTGCACTTGAGAAATTTGGGTAAATAATGAGATAAAGGTTAGTTGACTTTATGTGCTAAGTATCACAATGTAAACCTATATGAGGAGGTGTCATATACTACACAACTAAGCCGGAATTCTAGAGATATTATACTCAACTATTATATTTTGGGCTTAGAATATTGTGTGTTATATGTACCATATTTGGATTTATTTGTTTTTCTTGGATCTTCTTGATTGACTAAGCCATGGGGTTGGTTTTTCCATCAACTTGATAATAGAAGAGATGTAGAGTTGAAAGCAAAATAGTTGAGGAAAGAGTTTACAAGTGTTTTTTGTAAATAAGTTTTTTTTTTGGAATAAGATAACTCCTATTTTTCTAAGGGTTTTTGTCCAATCCTAGGTTTACAAATCCTACAGGCAACACAATGCTCTGATACCATCTGTAGGGGTCCCAATCTTTAATAAGATAGAGCCTCCTGTGTTTACAATGCTAGTCCCTGGATCAATAGCTAGCATCCACAATTAAGATGTAATATCAAGATACAAAGGTCATAACATAACTTTATAACCAGGAATAACATAATTTTATTACATCCAACATAGCTCATTTGGCTATCACATTACATTGCAGCGGAATAACTATAGTCATGGGTCCTTCATCTTCAAAAGTGCCACATGCAGATGTTGGTTGTAGACTTTGTAATCCTAATCAGTCAATCAATCTTCTATAAACAATCAAACTTGCAACATACAAGTTACAGCCACAAAGGTCAATACATTTGAATTGTATTGGCAAGTGATACTATGGTAGTATTGTGGAGTCTATCAACTATATGCATTTGGCTAAGTGGAGTTGAGGCTTGCCTTGCTCAAAATAGATTTTTCTTATCATTTTGAAAATACTAAGTTTTTGCTTTGACAAAATCATTTTTCTCAATCAAGATTTGAAGATCCTTTCAAGGCATCTCTCCATCAAAGATTGAAGTTTACAAACAACCCTTGTTCAAACCACAAGATTTTAACTTAGAAATTTGAATGATGAGATTCTTGATTGCTTCCATGTCTTGATGCTCAAATTGTCCTTTACCAGGGACATGGCTAAGTACTTAGGTTTTACACTCTACAGAGGTGGTGCACTTTCCCCACAAGACTTGGTTTCCCAAGACAAGATCTTTCAGAAGCCTTCCCTTAGACCAAAATGGACGCGTTCCAACCTATCAAACACTACCACCCACTGTCCATATGGCTAAGTTCTTGCAACCTATATGATCATGGCAGAGCCCATATTGCCAAGTGGTTGCACTTGAAGCTTCTCAACATTTGACATCTCAAATCCCTTTGTTTCCTGGGTGGCATTCCACAAGTGAGATACACAACCCAAGTCCATGGCCTTGTGTAACCACTCAACATATCCCAATCCTTCCATTCCACCCAGGAGGTTCATTAACTTAGTTGTTTTATTAGACAAAATCACAAGCCCTCAGACTTAGAATATTTTCCATAGTGTGAATATATATTCCACCCATGTTTTCTATTAGCTAGGCTAAGCTTGGTAGTAATAGGAAACTTAACTTAGAAAATCCTACTAAGGATTAATCTACTAGGTTTTCCTATAGAAAGATCTATACTTAGCAAAATCCATGCAAGTTTACTTAGCAAAATCACTAATGCATAGAAAAAGTAAAGGGACAAAAAGTATGAAGCATCACTTGCCTTTTGGAAGGGAATGGTAGTTCACTCCTTGATCTTGCTAGTCTCACACTTTCTAACTTCACTACAAGTCAATCAAGTAGACACAAAATCAACTAGCATTCCAAACCAATAAATCAATCAAACCAATTCACACACACAAGACAAAGGTAATCAATTCTTGCATGGGAGCATGCACAAGATAGTTTTATTTTGCAAAGGGGCCTCTATGGGGTTTATAAACTTTGTAAGATCCAAATTGGTCATTTACCAAAGTGGAAAATTCATTAGCAAGAGGGTTTTGTCCAAAAACTATTTTAAATCCATTTATCATTTCATGTGGTGAAAAATGTTTTTATTAAGGCAAAACTCTTAAGTTGTTCACCAAATGAGTTGCTAATTTGCAAAACTTGGTGTTTTTAGGTCAGTAGGTTTGGTCCAAAACATTTCCTTAAAGTTTTCTTTTCATAAACATTTTTATAACAAAAACCATTCTTTTTATTTGGCTAGAAAATGACTAAGTCAAGTAATCCAACCTAAATCTTTCCATAATCATTTTTAACACCAAGGGTTGGTTCCTAGGGTCAGTAAGATCACAACAAACTATTTTGCAAAGGTTTTAATCCAAAAATCATTTTTAAACATTTTTTCTAATCCAAACAAATACACAAATGTTTCTGCAAATTCAAACAAGCTAACAGATACTATTTGTCAAAATAAGGCCATGGTTGGCTAGGTCTTGTTCTCCTGATTTCATTGATATAAAATTTGTAAAATTTGGACGTGTGGTTTGAAAGTTACAGAGGTTTGAAAATGGCATTTAAATCTGTTTTCGAAAATCTGTTTTAACTTAACCACTGACACACGTCGCACCGTGATTGGCCAATACCGGTTCGTCTGGATCGAGTGACACAGACCACAGGATTAAAAGGGGCATGTGCGGCTCAGATCAAACGTACCCCTTCGTTCTACTTTCTATCCTATCCACCGGATCAAGATCGGACGGCTCTCAGTACCCCGACCATAAGCTGGCGGCGCTGGGCTCTGACGCGCGGCGGCGGCGTCTTGTCAGTGGTGTCGCCGGCGTTACAGGAAGCTTGAAGGAGGGAGAGGATGTTCACCGTGTTCGCAGACGCCTGGGGGAGCTCAAGGAGGCACTGTCTGGTGAAGGGGCGCACGAGGGCAAGAGGAATTCCTCGCCGGAGTTCGGTCTGGCGACGGCTGGCTCTGGTCGACATCGAAGACGAAGCTGTCGATCACCAGGAGGCAAGAAAAGGTCGTGATCAGATGCAGGAGACCACGGAGATGACGTGTGCGTGAACGAAAGGGGTCGGGGTGGTCTAGAATTACCGGAGGAGCTCAGAACTTTTGTCGAAGACGGCTTCCTGGGGCGCCCGCGGTTGAACGAAGTGTACTAGGAGATGCGTCAGAGAGTGGTGAGTGTGCTCGTGTGCTCGGGGAGGCACGGGGCGGTGTTGAGTCACCGGAATCGGCAAGAAGGGTCGTCGGAGGCAGAGGGAGTGTCTGGCGAAATACGGCAGCCTGGGGGCGTGCTTGGGGAAGGAGGCAGAGGGGAACGAGAGAGGACGTGCTGGCGTTTTATCGAGCTTGATCACTGCGAGTTAAGGTGGCTGCCTTAAGGCGTATTGATGACGCGATTCAAAGCCAGCAACGGCGAGGAGAGGAGGAAGAACCAGTCGCGGGGTGGGGAAGGAGAACAGTGGAAAGGGGTCCACTGGTCAGTGGGAAAAGAAACGAGGGGGGAGGTCCACCAGTCATTGGTTCTGTGGGTAAGAAAATTAATGCCAAACGTTTTCTTCGGGGAAAGAAGCTGGGCTGTTGCTGGGCCTATTGGGCTGTCTGGGTTGGGTCGGCCATGTCTTTTTTTTCTGTTTTCTTAATCCTTTTCTATTTCTATTTTCTAAATTCTGTTTTGAAATTTCCAATCATTCAAACAACACCAAACTTTGTAATATTGAATTTAGTTCTGTTCAGTAACATGGACAAAATCCCAAAATAAAATAAAATAAAATAATAATTTTATTGATCCATTCTTTAATTAAATAAAATGGACCTTTATTTATTTAACATGATTTGATTTATTCAATAAAATCCTCATTTGAATTCCAAACACTTTCAAATCCAAATTAGTAGGTTTTATTTGAAATTATAAGATACTTGAAATACTTGTTTAAAATAACATGGGCCTTAGTTATTAAATCAAGTAGAGTTTGATTTTATTAATAAAATCTTTATTTGAAACCTAAATATTTTCAAAACCAAATCAGTAGGTTTTATTTGGGGAAATATAGAATACTTGGAAATTTGTTTTAAAACAAAATAACCTTTTATTTTAGAGTCCATTATTAATTACATTTAATAGATTTTCATTATTAAATCAAATAGGATTTGTTTTATTGAAATATTTATTTTGAAATCTAAAATAAAGCCAAAACACTTCAGTAGGTTTTAGTTGTAATTATCAAATATTTGGAAAACTTATTTTAAATAATTTAATAAGTTTTGATGTTTCAATTTAAATTGGTAAAACCTTTTATTTAAATAAGGTTGGATATTAAATCCTTATTAATTTATTTAAATAAACTTTAGTTAATAATAAAATGTTTTAATTCCAAAGCTTGGCTAAGGTTTAATTTGGCTTTATTAAATGTTCTTTATTTATAAACTTCTATTTCATTTGAAAACAAATCTTTTCATTTTAATTGTTTCAAAATAATATTTCCAAATGTTTTTTTTCCTTTTATTAAATGTTTATCTTTTTAAATCCCTTTAGGTTTATTTTAATTCAAATGGGTTTGAAGTTCCAATTGAGTTTCAAAAGTTTCTTTTGGCTCTGAAAATCAAACAAAGTTATATTTTATTCATTTATTTTCACATTACAAAATTTGGAAAATCTTGGGATGTGACAAACCAAAGGTTAGTCAAAACCAAATTGAGACCACTTTGCTTAATATTACCCTATTGCACTTGAGAAATTTGGGTAAATAATGAGATAAAGGTTAGTTGACTTTATGTGCTAAGTATCACAATGTAAACCTATATGAGGAGGTGTCATATACTACACAACTAAGCCGGAATTCTAGAGATATTATACTCAACTATTATATTTTGGGCTTAGAATATTGTTTGTTATATGTACCATATTTGGATTTATTTGTTTTTCTTGGATCTTCTTGATTGACTAGATCTGTACATGAAGTTTAAATGGTGTGCAAATGCATGTTGCAACATCCAGCTACTACTTGATGTTATAGACCTAGATACAGTAAGGGAATTCGTGTAAGGGAGTGACGAAGTTCAAAGACCAAAATGAATACTTACATGAAGAATGAAGCCAAGTGTAAGGATTAGCAACTAAATTTGGAGGATGGATCAAGCTTAGATCATTATCAGTCAGCAACAAGAAGTGATGAACTTAAAGTTCAATCAAAATAGGTAATTCTTCTAAGAAGTCAATGGAGTAATTATGCAAGTTCATGGAAGTATCATGAATAAATACAAAGAAGTAGCTTTGAAACAAAAAGGGTATTTAAGCTCTTATAATTTAGATGGAATGCCATAAGGATGCTCGAAACCATAGGGTAGTACATACACCCTAGGATGGTTCACACCTGGTAAATATCCACAGCTGGTCTTTGATCCACAGTGGGTATGTTGTCCGCAACCGGTGTTGGTTGACATAGTTAACCCAATCATCTTAATGGTTGCATAAAGAGCATAAAATTTGGCCTAAATTAAGTAAGGCTAAAGGAGTATAAAATATTAAGTGAAAAATTTCTAAAACGTTTCGCAAAGTCAGACTTATCCAAGCGAAAATGTCCAAAAGTTAGTAAGACAAATAATGCTGAAAGATTCACTTCGGAGATCCACAAATGTGTGGATACACCGTGCAATCTTTCATCAGACCCTAATTAGGCAGAGTATAAGCTAGATATAGACCAATGTTCTATTTATAAAATTAAGAAGTACTATATAGACATTTTGAAGACCATTAGTAGACCCTAAGTGGGAGAGTAAACATTATAAATGAATGTTGAAAAAAGTACCATAGGTAATAATGAAATAATATCTAAAGCCTACTAAGGTAAAAGCTCGAAGTAATAAAATAGAATAGTCCTAACAAAATTATCCTAAGAGGAAAAACTCTTAAGTGATCTTTAAGAGGGAATAATCACATCAAATTAGACATGTATAGAGAAACAAGGAAATTCCTATGGGTATGGACTAAATGAGTTCAAATCCAACTTTTCGAAGGACTACCAATATAAATCATATCATCACAAATCAAAAGTCAGTCTTTTGATTTTAGTCATTGTTTAATGGAGTTAAAATCCTATGTTAGTGAGACTTCCTAAACCTTGTATAGTATAAGCAAGGAGGTTTGATGATCAAGAAAAGGAGTTGGATTAGGATACCGAACCAAGGAAATGAAATAAATATGAGACCCCAATTAAAAGGAGTTTATAACAAGGACGTTGGAGATTGCCAAGAATGATAAGAACTAACATAAAAAGATTCGGATATGGAATAGTACAATTATGTCCATTTGAGGTTACCATGAAGTTGAGAAATGTCGTAATCAATACAATAGCAATTCCTTATTCTGAAACGTGAGAGTGTACGAACTTCGAGGACGAAGTTAATTTTAAGGGGGAGAGTCTGTAACATCCCAGGATTAGCACCTCGAAATAGACAGGACACATGTTTGTGCATTGCATTCATGCATAAGAAAATCCGAGGAATTTTCGCGTAGAACTAAAGAAGCTATAGAGGGATCGAGATCTCTCATGTTTTAATGGAAACATCAGGACAGGTGCGATGGATTTCGACATGACCTCTATTGTGCTTTTGTCTTTCAGGGGAAGATAATTCAAAATTTGAATTTTAAATTGAAATATCTGGATATTAAAAAAATTGAAATGGAATAATAATTGGAAAGTAAATTGTAATAATAAATAAAAGGTGATCTCTTATTTATATTTAACATACAGTCTTTACAATTATCTAAGTATACAAGATAATTGAAAATTCAAACACAAAAAGGAAAAAAAAGGAATTTACAATAAGAACTAAGTTCATAATTATAAACAAGATATGAATATTACAATAATTTATATTACAAATAGAAAGAAAAATTAAGCTTTATTAAGATTATATAATATTACATTGTCTTTCCAAATGAAATATAAAACAAATAACTTTATTAAATAAGATACAACCACACAATGTCTCTACATTATTTAAACAGAAAAGAAATTACAATAATAGTTAAAAGAAAGAAAAGAAAGAAAACCTAAATTATTTTCCTATCTACTTTGGTATCCTGTTTTCTTCTTCCCTTCTTATCCTCCTTAGTCTTGATCTCTGTAAGAAAGCAACAAGCAAAAGAAATAGAAAACACAGGGGTTTATGGGGGTTATGGTACTCTCAGGTTTTAGCAATGTAATGCATTGCTTTGCCTCATATTGAGTAGTATTAAATAAAAAGGGGCCAATGTAAAATCTGTTCTTATCTAGAATTTTTGCCTTAGGCTTATGCATCATAGGCAGGGGCAAGTTTCACCAAATAGAGCATCTATTCTTATCAGATGTGTAGCCTCAGTACAATATCATTGGCCAAGAGGCAAGTTACACCAGATAAGGACATAGTAAAGAAGTAGGAGTAACAGCCAAATTACTTGATCTGATCCACTCACTAGAGGTAAGCAGACAAGCTGCTCACACAACCATGCATAATGTTGTGCTGTCGACACATCAGTAGAAGCAACAATAGTAGTGGTAGTATAAGAGGATAGCCACAACAGCTAGCCAAAACAGTAATCCATTCTTAGATTGCAGACCACAAGACCAACACATCCTGATCCATTCTATCACTACACCAAAAAACTTAAGAACTCATTTGTCAACACCCGTATTTTTAATCCTAGATGCCTGTTATGCCATACATCGCAATCCCAGGATTACCATTTTTGCGAGACATAACAAAATTGGATACCACAGTACCTCATCCATTACAAACTATTCATAAGGTCTTACACAAATAGGGATCTCATTGATCCAGTTCTTAATACAACTTCAAGCAGTGGAATACGTAATAATAACGGTAGCATAGGCGAAGCTCCATCTTCGGGGTCACAAGCAATGCTGACGATGGGAGATGATCGTAGTTGTCGTAACCTTCCTGGGAATAGCCAGGGACAAAGCCATGAGTACTCTTTAAGTACTCGCAAACTAATACTAACAAGTGAAAGGGGTTTTTGATAATAGGACTAGGATCTAGGGTTGTTTTGCAAGAAGCCAGATTTACATCTACTAAGTTTAGAAGCAACGAATGCTAGTTGAAGTTTTATAACACCTAAGTGGGAACTTGTATCTCATGTCACAACTCTGTTGTGGTCAAGTCAAAGTCTTACTTCCTTTCACAAATCATTTTTAAAAGTCTGACGGGGGAACACTATGGCCACTCCAACTATCCATAACCGCGGACGCGCTATTCGAATAGTTTGACACTCTGCAGAGATTGTACACTTTCACCACAACATTCGATACATCCGTCAGGAACAAATCCTGAATTCACCATACTCAGTATGCGGATAATCAATCCTAACCTTTCAATTACACGCCCTAGTATAAGCACCTCTCCTGTGAGTTTGGCCTCCCAACCATGACCAACTGTCATGTTGGGTACTACACAGGTGGACAATCTTCACAAGGTAGCCTCAGCTCATACCATGGCCGTGAGGGAACTAATACTAAGGTATATAAGTTTCCAGTCAAGCCCTACCCAATCTTCGGGTATTGTAGTTGTACGATAAAATTGGAATGGTATCGCATCCAGACAACCATCAGTTTTATAAAGGGCTAAGGCTCATGCCTCAACATTTTCATCACCAAAATCATCTGGTGTTCGGAAACACATGTCAAACATCTCAGTAGAATGATCCATCATTCTAAGGTTTTCATAACCATTTTCACCAAGTATTCCCATCTAATGTTGATCAAGTTTTATGCTTGGCACTAGCATCTACAAGTGGGGGTAAGCACTAATGAGGGGTGGTAAACTAGTGGAGTTTAACTAAGTTTAATCTCATGCCTTAGGATGACATCAAGATTATCTAGCTTAGGCCAAATTTTATGCTCTTTATGCAACCTTCAATTATCCTTCTAGTATTTATCATTTATTCCAGTAACTCTAAGTAAGAGCTTTGATAAAGAAATAAAGTAATAAGCTTGCAAGTAAAACTAGGATTGGGTATCATCAAATGTATCTAACCAAGCATGCTTAGTTCATTGCATAGGTTATTTCAATCTCATAATTGCAAGTGTTAGCTTGCATTGGTCCACTTGGTTAGTAAGGCTTGCCTTGTGCAGAGTAGTGGTTGAAGTTCTCCTCGGCTTATTCTTCGTAGTATCCTCCTTCCTCATCATATCCTTGGTCGGTACTAACGTCTATGAATAAATACGAGGTACACAATCACCAAACAATACTTAACTACTTGCATTCATCACACACAAGGGTCCTACAGGTGATCTAGCATCATCACTAACATTACAAGACTAAAGCTTGGTTTAATTCTTTTTATTTTTAGAAAAGTAATTTCTACTCTTTGAAAAACAACTTAAGATTTAATATTATCCAAACCAAACATGGTATCGTGTTGAAACATGTCATCACCACATATTTTAGTCCATGGGAATGTGATTTAAAGTGGTGTCCCAATTTAATAAGGTGTTTCTCTTTTATTTTAATTAATTAAAGTGGCTAGAAATGCCTATGTGGCATTCTTTTATTACTTGGTCATTATTTCTGTAAATAGACCTATATATTTTTATATATTCTGAAAGGCACGGTTAATTGTGATTTTTGAGAGTTGGAATCAACTCAAAAGCTATTACGGTTTAAATTTGAAAAATGTTTGAATGCAGAAAAGCTTTTGCCTTGTTATTTTTACCACGGATGATCTAAAGATCCAAATGACTTGAATCCAACGGGCTTGGATTCAGCATTCCCAGACCTTTATAGCAAAATTGGTTTCATTCAATTTGGTTCACTGAATCGATCTGGGTTTATTTTTTAATCTAGGTGCATAAGTGTGTTTGAAATAAAACAGAACAGGTTAATTTCAAATGACTGGGCTGCGCGGGAAGCGATACTGGGCCGGCCTGCTAAGCACAGCTCTTACGCGGGCTGGTTAAGTGGCTGTCCCCACGTGTCAGTGAGACAGGGGGTGCGAAGCGGTATGGGGCGATGTGGTGCGTTCGATCTGGTTCTAATCCAACGACTAAGGGTCATCGTCGACGTTGGGCAACGCCTACGAGACAGAAACCTAGCGCGACCAGTGGGGGTCGTTGGGAGCTCACCGGGGTTCAGGCGAGGGTCGGCAAGGTGGGCAAACTACGAAGTCGACGACGGCAAACCTCTTGGTACCGGCAGCTTCTCCTGGGGCAGCTCCAATTGCTGGCCCCCTTCTTCTCCAGCAGCGGCAGACTCCGGTGAAATTTCGGCGAAGTGCTGCTCGCCTTGCTCCGGGAACGGGGTGGCACGATCAGTGAGGATAGGGAGTGAGATGGTGTGCTCAATTCGGTTGGGGGTGTCCTCTATTTATAGTCCCGACGATGAGACCGAACGGGATGGGCAGGCGACGGTGGCGACATGGCTACGGGCGGCTAGAGGCATGGCCGGCGGTGGCGATCGCTTGGTGGTCTCCTTGCGATGCTCTACGACTTTAATGCGCGCGTAGGGCGGTGCGGTTTGGTCTGGAACGCGCAATTCTCTGCACGGTAGAGGCGGTGTCTTCGACGGCGAGCGGTGGCTGTGCGGCATGGGGCAGCGAACGGGGATGTCTGGCGGTCTCCTAGGTCGGTAGCGATCATGTATGCACGCGGCGAGGGCGGCGCGCAGTCTGTGGGCGTCGGTCGAGTGTGGCGCTCTGGCGCATGCTCGGCATGGTTGCTAGTGAGCTGGGCGCGGTTCGTGGGTGTGGTCCAGGGTTTCGCAACGGTCGCGGCTGGGACAGGGAGTGGCGGTGGACGGTGGTCTTCCTCCTAGACAAGGTTGGCACGGCTAAATCTCCTCCTAGCTTGCTGTCTCCACTAGGGTGGCATGGTGAGCTTCGGCTGTTTACCATTGATGTCATTGCCCAGCTTACAGTGAGGCTAGTGCCTAGTTTAACTTGCTAGATGATCTACTGAGATGGTTGTGAGCTAGAGAGGGAACAAGTTAGGCTTCAATCACTGCTCACAATAGTGTTTAAGATTTTGATGATTTGTGTCTGCAATGTGTTTGATGAAATGGCCGCAAGAATTCAAGTTTTGAATTTTGAAAAGATTTTTGGTGGGTGTTCTAGGTTGGTGCTGGTGAGTGTGCTGATGCTTGGGTTTTGAAAGTTAAGCTTGTTTGAGTGGTTTTTGAAAAAGTGGGATCTTCTCATATGATAAAGATTCAATTTTGAATTATCATTTAAACTATGCATTTGAAAGTTTCTGGATGATCACAAAGTGGGCCTTGGTACTTTGTTATGAGTAAAATCAAGGGGTGGAAAGATCCAGAAAAGTTTATGTTAAGTTCTAAAAGTTTGAGACAGCCAAAGTAGGCATGGGAGTTAAATTGGTCAAAATGACCATTCCTTTAATATATTTGTTTTGATTTACTTGTCTTTAGGAAAAGTGTGGGAAATGTTTTAGATGATGTTTATTTCACCTAAGAAACATTTTACAAGCAATGAAATAATCAAACAAGGTGGTTCCAAAGAATTGCAAAATCCATGCATACACATATGCATGCATTCATAATTTTATTTAGAAAAGTTTTTGTTAACCCTAAATGTTGATGACTAATGCTTGATGATCCAAGCTTAGTATTTTTGGGATCTTACAGGGATGGATAGAATAAAGAGTATCATGAGCCTCCTTCAAAATAACTTCTTTCAACTTAGAATCCGATGGTATACAAAGGCGTCCTTTGTACCACAGAACTCCTTCTTCGTCTTCGGTGAATCCGGGTACTTTGCATGTACCAATACGACGCTTGATTTCGTCGATACTAGCATTTCCCTTCTAAGCCTCTTTAATCTGACTCATCAAAGTGGGCTGGAGTTCTATGCTAGCCAAAAATCCTTCACTCACTAATTCCATTCGAAAATCTTCCATCTCTTTGTGCAAGCTTGGTTGCTTCTTCAAAATCATGGAGTTCAAGCGGCACGGCATTCTGCTAAGGACATCGACTACCACATTGGCTTTACCAGGGTGATAGTGAATGTCCAGGTCGTAATCTTTGATTAGCTCAATCCATCTTCTCTGCCTCATATTCAGCTCCTTCTGAGTGAATATATACTTCAGACTCTTGTGATCCGTATAGATCTCACAACAATTTCCCATCAGGTAATGTCTCCATGTCTTTAGGGCTAGAACTACGGTTGCGCGTTCGAGGTCATGGGTTGGGTAATTTTGCTCATGTTGCTTCAGTTGTCGAGATAGATAAGATATAACTTTGCCTTCTTGCATTAGCACACATCCGAGACCGATCTTGGATGCATCACAATACACATCGAAGGGCTTCGTGATATCCGGCATGATCAATATTGGGGCTGAAATCAATCTCCTCTTGAGTTCTTGAAAACTCGCTTCACATTTGTTGGTCCATTCAAACTTCTTGTCCTTCTTCAACAATTGGGTCATGGGTCTGGCGATACTCGAGAATCCTTCTATGAACTTGCGGTAATATCCCGCCAATCCGAGAAATGCACGAACTTGGGTTTGAGTGGTTGGGGCTTGCCAATCTTCGACATCTTTTACTTTTGTAGGGTCAACGGCAATTCCTCCGGCTGATACAATGTGACCGAGTAATCCTACCTCCTGTAACCAGAATTCACATTTGCTAAACTTTGCATACAGCTGATGCTCTCTAAGGGTTCCAAGAATGGTCCTTAGGTGTAGCTCATGTTCTTCTTCCGATTTGGAATAAATTAGAATGTCGTCGATGAAAACAACGACAAACTTATCCAGGAAGTCCATAAAAATCTTATTCATGAGATTCGTGAAATAAGCGGGGGCATTGGTTAATCCAAAAGACATGACTGTATAATCGTACAATCCATATCTGGTGGTGAAGGTAGTCTTTGGAATGTCCTCTGCACGAATTTTGAGTTGATGATACCCAGTTCTAAGATCAATGTTAGAAAACACTTTGGCACCGGTCAACTGATCAAACAGATCTTCTATCTTGGGCAAGGGGTATTTGTTCTTGATGGTGACATCATTCAACTTTCGATAATCCGTACACAAACGGTTACCTCCATCCTTCTTGTCCACAAACAAGACAGGTGAGCTCCATGGTGACGCACTTGGTTGAATCAATCCAATTTCCAACATGGCATCCAGTTGCTTCTTCAGTTCTGCTAGCTCAGACGGGTTCATACTATATGGTCTCTGGGCTATGGGTCCGGTTCCGGGGATTAGTTCAATGATAAACTCGATATCCCGATCTGGGGTCATACCGGGCAAAACATCTAGAAATACATCGGGGTATTCACAGACTATCCGGACTTGGTCAATGGTAGGTTGGGCTATACTCTTGTTGCACTTGAATTGAGGAGGTAATGTTTCAGATATATGCTCGACTGATATTCCGGCTGTACTGGTCATGGTTATGGCTTTCTTGGCACAGTCAATCAATCCTTTATGTTTGGACATCCAATCCATTCCTAGGACTACTTCCAAACCTTTAGTTCCGAGTACTATCAGATTAGCATAAAAATCTATGCCATGGATTCGGATAGGGACGGCTTTGCAAATTTTCCTAGCCTTGGTGGTTGATCCGGGAATTTGAACAATCATAACATGCTTCAGTTTGGTTGGTTGAATTTGGGTGCGGCACGGTTGAAATTCCTAGAGTTGCCGGGGTTGTTGTTATTTCCTCCGGGCCTAGGGTTTCCACAGTTGGGATAGGTCGGACGGTTCATCAGGGGTATGTTGGTTCTTGGGGCAAATCCGGGATATGGGTTAGGGAGATACTTTGAGGTCTGATGGGTTCCTGGCTGATGCATCATGCTAAGCTTGCGGTTCTCATTGGCTTGGTTGATCTTTCCTTCCATCTAGATAGCAGAGTCGACAAGGGCTTCAATATCATCAAAGGGGAAATTGACTAACACTTTCTGCATCTCGTCGTGCAGACCATTTAGGAATCTTTCTTTCTTCTTGGCTTCGGTGTCGATCTCATCCGGGGCATACCTAGCTAATGACAAGAATTTTTCACGGTATTCCACTACGGTCATCCTTCCTTGCTTCAGTTCTCTGAACTCATCTCTCATTCTCTTGATCAAACCCGGTGGCACCTGGGTTCTGCTAAACTTGACCTTGAATTCCTCCCAGGTCATCATCTGGCCTCCGGTCATTGCGTGAACACTGTTCCACCATTCCCTGGCATCTCCGGCCAGATAGTGGGTGGCGAATAGAACTTTCTCGTTGGCTTCAACTCCGGCGACTTCTAGGTTATTTTCCAAGGTTTGCAGCCAATCATCGGCGTCTAGGGGTTCTTCTGACTTAGTGAAAATAGGTGGGTTGGTATTCTGGAAATTCTTGAGATTAGATCCATGGTTGTCCTGATTTCCGCGGCCTTGGTTGTTGTGGGCTAGCTGGGCTATCTCCTGCAGGGTGGCTAGGTTGGCTTGACGTTCAGCTCTTTCAGCTTCACGGTCAGAAGTCAACATTTGCAGGATCTATAACATCGGGTCAGGGGATGAACCACTTCCTCCGCATGGCATCTGAAGGTTGAGATAGATCATGAGAAAAGAGGGAAAGTTCTAAGGTTCTGGGATTTTGAAAAGTTTTTAAAGTTTGACTCAGATTTTTCTAGCAACTCGCTTTTCATTCATTCATTCATAGAACACGGTACAACACACACCACAACAAGAAAAGCAGATGGTTTTAAGAAACATTCTTAAAACTACGATACAGTGGGACCGAATACTACTCACTACGCTAGTGCTCAAGTGGTACTACTCCTCGGAATCTGTGGCTTCATCATCCTCATCATCATCGATGAAGGCGAAATCATCCTCATCGGTGAAGAAGTACATAGCCTGATCCTCCAGAAAATCATCGTCATAGCTGACATAGGAGTAGGAGTCTCCACGAAGATCCTCTCTTGCATTCTCCCTTTCTTCCAACTGCATGTCTCTCTCGTGGATGGTCTCCTCCAAAGATGAGATACGATGGTGAATACGGGCAATAATGCCCTCCTTCTTGTCGAGCTGATAGCGGCGAGACTTGCGATCTTTTGCTAGCATGGCGATGGTTTGATCCTTCGTCTTGATGATGGCAGACTTGTGGTTGGAGTAGTCACGGCAGTTATCCAACTCCTGCTGATGATCGTACATCTTGAAGCTAAGATGGTCCAATTGGGTCTTCAGCTTAGGGTGGTATGGGGCTTCCAGTGGTTTTCCATTTGCATCACGCTTTGGGCAAAACTCAAAGCGGGTTCCCTTGATCTGATAGATGCTCTGCCGACACAGACGGGAAAGAGCTTCCTGCATGGCCCTGGCAAGTCCGTCGAGCCAGTTGTTCTCTTTAAAGGCAAACTGAATTCCCTCAGTAGTGGGAGGTTCAATCTTTCCTCGAAGACTTGCAACAATCAGCCACTGCAGATCTTCTCCTCCTTGATCATTGAGCTAAGCTCCGAAGAACTCGGGGTGCGGACGCTCCAAAAGTTCCGAAAGATGTTCCAAATCCCTCTCAAAGATAAGGTCTCCTCCATTCCCCAATTGATAAAACTTGTTGTACTTCACGTCCATCTATAAGAATGTAGGATGAGTAAGTTAGTAGAGTGATCAAGTGTGTCAAAATTTTATGTATTTTGCAAGAGTTTTTGAGGAACATGAATTTTCATGAAAGAATGAAAGGGATAAGAATGAGAATAAGTTTTTGTAAATATTTGTTTTCTTTGTTTTTGAAACTAAGTTTTTGATTCAAACGTCCAGTCTAACTGGGGTCTCCTATGGTCAGGATGGCTCTGATACCAACTTGTCCACACCCGGATTTTTAATCCCAGATGCCTGTTATGCCATACATCGCAATCCCAGGATTACCATTTTTGCGAGACATAACAGAATTGGATACCACAGTACCTCATCCATTACAAACCATTCATAAGGTCTTACACAAATAGGGATCTCATTGATCCAGTTCTTAATACAACTTCAAGCAGTAGAATACGTAATAATAACGGTAGCGTAGGCGAAGCTACATCTTCGGGGTGACAGGCAATGCTCACGATGAGAGATGATCCTAGTTGTCGTAACCTTCCTGGGGTCCATCCTCCAGGTACTCCTCTTCATAGTCTGGCCACGGGAATAGCCAGGGACAAACCCAGGGACAAAGCCAAGAGTACTCTTTAAGTACTCGCAAACTAATAATAACAAGTGAAAGGGTTTTTTGATAATAGGACACTAGGCTCTAGGGTTGTTTTGCAAGAATCCAGATTTACATCTAGTAAGTTTAGAAGCAAGGAATGCTAGTTGAAGTTTTATAACACCTAAGTGGGAACTTGTATCTCATGTCACAACTCTGTTGTAGTCAAGTCAAAGTCTCACTTCCTTTCACAAATCATTTTGAAAAGTATGATGGGGGAACAATATGGCCACTCCAACTGTCCATAACCGCTGACGCGGCTATTCGAATAGTTTGACACTCTGCATAGATTGTACAATTTCACCACAACATTCGATACATCCGTCAGGAACAAATCCTGAATTCACCATACTCAGTATGCGGATAATCAATCCTAACCTTTCAATTACACGCCCTAGTATAAGCACCTCTCCTGTGAGTTTGGCCTCCCAACCATGACCAACTGTCATCTTGGGTACTGCACAGGTGGACAATCTTCACAAGGTAGCCTCATCTCAGACCTTGGCCGTGAGGGAACTATTACTAAGGTATATAAGTTTCCAGTCAAGCCCTACCCAATCTTTGGGTATTGTGGTTGTACGATAAAATTGGAATGGTATCGCATCCAGACAACCATCAGTTTTATAAAGGGCTAAGGCTCATGCCTCAACATTTTCATCAGAAAAATCATCTGGTGTTCAGAAAAAACATGTCAAAACATCTCAGTATAATGATCCATCATTCTAAGGTTTTCATAACCATTTTCACCAAGTATTCCCATCTAATGTTGATAAAGTTTTATGCTTGGCACTAGCATCTACAAGTGCGGGTAAGCACTAATGAGGGGTGGTAAACTAGTGGAGTTTAACTAAGTTTAATCTCATGCCTTAGGATGACATCAACATTATCTATCTTAGGCCAAATTTTATGCTCTTTATGCAACCTTCAATTATCCTTCTAGTATCTACCATTTATTCCAGTAACTCTAAGTAAAACTAGGATTGGGTATCATCAAATGTATCTAACCAAGCATGCTTAGTGCATTGCATAGGTTATTTAACTCTCATAATTGCAAATGTTAGATTGCATTGGTCCACTTGGTTAGTAAGGCTTGCCTTGTGCAGAGCAGTGGTTGAAGTTCTCCTCGGCTTCTTCTTCGTAGTATCCTCCTTCATCCTCGTATGCTTGGTCAGTACTAGCGTCTATGAATAAATACGAGGTATACAATCACCAAACAATACTTAACTACTTGCATTCACACACAAGGGTCCTATAGATGATCTAGCATCATCACTAACATTACAAGACTAAAGCTTGGTATAATTCTTTTTATTTTTAGAAAAGTAATTTCTACTCATTGAAAAACTACTTAAGATTTAATATTCTACAAACCAAACATGGGATCATGTTGACACATGTCATCACCACATATTTTAGTCCATGGGAATGTGATTTAAAGTGGTGTCACAATTTAATAAGGTGTTTCTCTTTTGTTTTAATTAATTAAAGTGGCTAGAAATGCCTATGTGGCATTCTTTTATTACTTGGTCATTATTTCTATAAATAAACTTATATATTTTTATATATTCTGAAAGGTATGGTTAAATGTGATTTTTGAGAGTTGGAATCAACTCAAAAGCTATTATGGTTTAAATTTGAAAAATGTTTGAATGCAGAAAATCTTCTGCCTTGTTATTTTTACCATGGATGATCTACATATCCAAATGACTTGAATCCAATGGGCTTGGATTCAGCATTCCCAGATCTTTCTAACAAAATTGGTTTCATTCAATTTGGTTCACTGAATCGATCTGGGTTGATTTTTGAATCTAGGTGCAGAAGTGTGTTTGAAATAAAATGGAACAGGTTAATTTCAAATGACTGGGCTGCGCGGGAAGCGATACTGGGCCGGCCTGCTAAGCACAGCGCTTACGCGGGCTGGTTAAATGGCTGTCCCCACGAGTCAGTGAGACAGGGGGTGAGAAGCGGTATGGGGTGATGTGGTGCGTTTGATCTGGTTCTAATCCAACGGCTGAGGGTCATCATCGACGTTGGGCAACGCCGGCGAGACAGAAACCTAGCGCGGCCAGTGGGGGTCGTTGGGGGCTCACCGGGGATCAGGCGAGGGTCGGCGAGGCGGGCGAACGACGAAGTCGACGATGGCGAACCTACTGGTACCTGCAGCTTCTCCTGGGGCGGCTCCAATCGCTGGCCCCCTTCTTCTCCAGCAGCGACAGACTCCGGTGAAATTCCGGTGAAGTGCTGCTCGCCTTGCTCCGGGAACGGGGTGGCACGATCAGTGAGGAGAGGGGAGTGAGATGGTGTGCTCAATTCGGCTGGGGGTGGCCTCTATTTATAGTCGCGACGATGAGACCGAACGGGATGGGCAGGCGATGGTGGCGACATGGCTACGGGCGGCTAGAGGCATGGCCGACCGTGGCGATCGCTTGTTGGTCTCCTGGCGATGCTCTACGGCTTTAATGCACGCATAGGGGCGGTGCGGTTTGGTCTGGAACGCGCGATGCTCCGCGCGGCAGAGGCGGCGTCTTCGACGGCGAGCGGTGGCTGTGCGGCATGGGGCGACGAACGGGGATGTCTGGAGGTCTCCTGGGTCGATGGCGATCATGTATGCACGCGGCGAGGGTGGTGCGCGGTCTGTGGGCGTCGGTCGAGTGTGGCGCTCTGGCGCATGCTCGGCATGGTTGCTAGAGAGCTGGGCACGGTTTGTGTGTGTGGTCCAGGTTTTGGCAACGCTCGCAGCTGGGACAGGGAGTGGCGGTGGACGGTGGGCTGCCTCCTAGACAAGGTTGGCACAGCTAAATCTCCTCCTAGCTTGCTGTGTCCACTGGGGTGGCATGGTGAGCTTCGGCTGTTCACCATTGATGACATTGCCCATCTTATAGTGAGGCTAGTGCTTGGTTTAACTTGCTAGATGATCTAATGAGATGGTTGTGAGCTAGAGAGGGAACAATTTAGGCTTCAGTCACTGCTCACAATAGTCTTTAAGATTTTGATGATTTCTTTCTCCAATGTATTTGATGAAATGGCCGCAAGAATTCAAGTTTTGAATTTTGAAAAGATTTTTGGTGGGTGTGCTAGGTTGGTGCTGGTGAGTCTGCAGATGCTTGGGTTTTGAAAGTTGAGCTTGTTTGAGTGGTTCTTGAAAAAGTGGGATCTTCTCATATGATAAAGATTCAATTTTGAATTGTCATTTAAACTATGCATTTGAAAGTTTCTGGATGATCACAAAGTGGGCCTTGATACTTTGTTATGAGTACAATAAAGGGGTGCAAAGATCCAGAAAATTTTCTATTAAGTTCTGAAAGTTTGAGACAGCCAAAGTAGGCATGGGAGTTAAATTGGTCAAAATGACCATTCCCTTATTTTATTTGTTTTGATTTACTTGTCTTTGAGAAAAGTTTGGGAATTTTTTAGATGATGTTTATTTCACCTAAGCATCCATTTACAAGCAAAGGAACACACAAATAAGTTGGTTTAAAAGAATTAAAAATGAAATGCATACTCACATGCATGCTTTCATATTTTTATTTAGCAAAGTTTTTTGTTAACCCTAAATTTGATGATTAGAGTTTAATGATCCAAGTTTAGTATTTTTGGGATGTTACATCATTCCTCTTTAGAATTCATCATAGCCAATCCATATCTCACCAACCAAGACACTAGCCCAGATCACCACCACATCACTACACCATGGTTGCTGCAAGGAGCCATCCAATGGCAAGGACAAGGTGGAGAAGGCCAGGCTATGGCTGCTAAAGTGGATAAAGTAGTAAAAGGAGAGGTGAGCAGGATATCTAGATGCAAAAGCATCTGAACTAGATCCCTATCAAGTGCAGCCTCCACACAACTATAGGTCAGGGACATCCTTAAAGGAATTTTGGCAAGCAATAAAATTCAGTAATAAATCATGTGTTCAGACTATTACTGTGCACACTCCAGGGTAGAATCACCACAGTAGGGTTCTACATAAGATATGAGCCACTTACTCAAACCACACCATCCCAAAATTCATAAACATAAGAATATAACAAATGGTTGGGAACAAGCCACTTAACTTTAGGGAGGATTCTTACAAGAAGACTACTTAATTTAGAATAATATCAAGGCTCTTAAGTTGATGATTGCCACAACAACCAATAAATTCCACTACCATATCCATAGCATGAACAAAATCTAACTATTCCTGATACACAGTACTAGTCAATGAGATCATTTCCTCACAAATGCAATAGAAACTATAATCAATCTGAGCATAATCAATTAACCCTATACATTCCCACAAGAGAGATTCATAATACAGTAACCAGAACACCACATCTTGGTACTGTCATAGTTGACAGTACATAGCTAGTATTTATTTCATTAGCAACAGTCAGGAAATAAAGAAGCATCCCAACACAGCAAGATCAAGTATGTTGTATCTATCCTTATTAAAAGCATACACTACTACACCTTAATATATACATGATCATTATCACCAAGCTTAACTAAAACAAACACAGTAATAAATTCTAGGAAGCAAATATTGAAGATACAACCAGTTCAAGTCTAATATTCACACTTATATTTACAGAAGAAAATTCAAACATGATATGTGTGGCCATCTATTTACTGCAGCAAGCCAACCATATCCATTTTACCATCAAATGAAAGCAACAAATAATATTACTCACTAAAGTATGGTGCACTGGAAATTACTATAATACCACTAATAGCTAAATCATACAGCCTCACAAATTGACTAACCAGAGTAAAACTACAGTAAGAATACTATTCCAGAATCATCCATTGCAAGTTATTGATGCATAACATCCATACCAAAACCCAATAATCCACTTAATCAAATCCAGGCCTAAATTGGACATCAAATAACTACATCAGCTACAGGACCAATACAACCAACTAGATCGAGTAATTACTATCAACCTAAGTCATCTCCAGGCTTAATTAGAATACTAAAATTAACCACATAACATCCAAATAAGGTATATCGTTGACTCGAGGGTCGGTCACACAAGAATTACCTGGATCAAGGTAGGAGAAAATGCAGGAATAACATCATAAACGAAATAGCTAGGAAATTCACTACCGGGGTTGCATTCACTGCTGTCGCTCCGGCATCATAGAATAGAGTAGGTCACAATCGTTGCTGCAATACCTCATCACCATAGAGAGCAGCCCCAGCAGACGGCGCGAGATGCGGCCGACCATGGCCGAGACGGCCAGGAAAGCAACTGACGGTAAAAACCCAATGGAGCCATAAAGGAGCCGAGGACAAGCAGCATCCGGGCGTGAGGATTAGAGTAGCCGCACCGGTGACCTTGCCGAAACTGCACGTCTAGGGTTTCGGGGGCCCCCAAATGGAGAAGTAGAGCAACGTTGATACCATGGGTATCGAAGAAGGAACGAGATCCAGGGCCTCATAGAGATTTAACAAAGATGGAGTTGGACGCCGTCCGGCAGCGCAGCGATGGCGGCGCATTGAGCATGGCAGAGAGGGGTTAGCGTGAGTGAGATGGGGAAGAAATAGGGTGGGTCGGGGTGTGGTTGCCCTGGCTCAACCAGTTAGGCCGGAGCTTGGTCGGCGAGTGGCTGCAAAGGAGGCGGCCAGCGGCGGCCGAAGTGGCTGGCGACGGCGACCTCGCACGGGGCCGAGGAAGGAGTGGATGAGTTCTGTGTGTGTGTGCGTGTGTGTGTGGAGTGTGGGGTGAACCGGGGTGGGGTATGACCCTGAGCCAGATGGGCCAGATTGGGTCCAAATGGGCCCATTTGGTAAACCTGGCCCAATTTCAAAGAAAAATAAATAAGAAATAAAATATTTATCAAATCACTAAATGACCAAACTACCCCTGAACATAAATTATACACTAGAAAAATATAGAAAAATCCTAAAAATATATATGATATATCAAGATGATCACAAAAATATATCTACCTAATAAAAATATAATTTTAAGTGTTTAAAATAAATTTAAATAAAAATAATTAATTTTAAATGAAATTTTATAAAATAAAACAAAAACCCTAAAAATAAATAAAAATCATTTTTGTGTATCAAAATAACTCTATTATTTTATAAAAATACTCACTTAGAGTTTTACAAATAAAACATAAAGTAAATATTTAAAGACACTTAACTCTTTGATGAATTTTATAAAAATAAAGATAATACTTAAAATAAATAAAATTCATTTTAAGGTCTTGAATAAATATATTACACTAGAAAAATATTAAATATATTATTAGGAAAGTCCTTAATATTTTAAATAATAAATCCTTACCTAATACCTATTTTGTGAATTCTTTAAAAACAATTCTTAAGTAAGAAATAATCACAATTCTTATAAAACCTTGAGCAATTAATGTCTTAGTACTAATTCCAAAAACATCACTTGAATTCATAATCAAACTTAAGTATAACTTTTAACTTTAAAATATTCTTGTAAAAATCGTATTAAGAATCCTTTTAAATAAACATTGGGTATCACCCATTTATATAATATGGTGAATAATCATTATATTTTAACCACTATTAACATAACTTTAAATTCTAACAAATTACTAAGACCATCTATACATATTCCTTTCATAATAGCAAAACAAATTTAATCTAATCATTCACTTAAATAGAAAGTGAATAATTTCACACCTTAGTTATACCTATCATAAATCTAAAACTTGGGAAGAATTCAAATATATTACATTTTAAGTTTACTTAACCTTTTAAAGTTAACTTTAGTCTCAAACACTTATAAACATTATGTCTAATAAACTACTTATGTTTTTATAGTTAACTTTGGTCTATTTCAATCAAGATATAATGCATCTCAAGTCTAGACTATTCAAGCAAGCATAAACAACATCAACCACATTCTATCCAACATATATTCTAAAAGTATCAGGGTTGTTTAAACCTTAGGAAGGAAATCTTTTCTTCAAATGTTATTCTTTTTGCCACTTCAAACAATAAGCTCATAATAAGTTCTTCAATTCTTAACAACTCAATCCCAAAGATGTTTATCAATAGTCACCAGATGACAATTAAACATAATCACATAAATTTATACTTCACTTGTATATTTTGATTTGTTAACACTTAGGTTACTTATAAAGCTCATTACTTATAAAGTAAAATTTGAAGATAAACCAACTCTTAAAAGAATCACTTGAATTCACTTCACACAAAGTATCGGGGATTCAAATTTAGGAGTTTTACAAAAATGCATAGCTTTACTTATGCATAACTGCATATTGCTTCTTTAAACATTATTCCTTACTGGACCAATGATACATATTTCAGATATTGGATCTTATGTCGTCTCGAAGACCGTGAGTGCATAATCTTGCAATCATAAAAGGCAAGTTCACACTTGCTCATGTCCTTTGATTATTCTCTGTAAAGTATTTTACAAATCCAGTGCTGTCATCACCTGCATTTGAAAAAAGGTCAGAAAACACTATTTTCATAATAATGTGTTTATAGGTTATTTACCATGAGGTAATAACCTACTATAAGAGTTCCGGTGGTAAAGGAACATATTACCTAGGACTTAACAACCAATGTCTCTAGTGATTCTTGCGCCGTATATTACGCGTTGACCATGAGATTTGGAATGGGACAGAGAAGTCAGTTGTATCTTTTTCCTCTCGCATGGAGCTGGATGTGCGGGTCGTGGCTGTTATCACTCGTAGCGTGCATATTATTTATGGTAATTCGTAGAGGATATGTAGCATATGGGTGGGAGACCTCAACATCCCACGATAGTTCCGGCATCTGAACGGTCTGTACAAACCATTGCCGTAAATCAAAAGGTGGGCATGGTGTACACCAAGGAGACATGCGGGGTCGCGGAGAAGGCAGTGATTGGCTTGGATCTTAGGTTGGGCCTCAAACCAAGGAAGTTTGAACAGGGACATACTCCCGGCCGTGCAACAAAACCTAAGGTCTCTCATGGGTAAAGTGACGCACCTCTGCAGAGTGTAAGAACTGTAACTTGTTACTCCCTGTTCCGGGAAGGAGCTGCGAACGCGGCCGGAAAGGAATCCCATGAAGGCTGACGAACATAGCTTTTCAGAATAAAAGCAACCTTTGAAGAAATGTTTAAGAAAACTTTCATTGCCTACGACCTACGGTCTGTGGCTGTGGATATAGTGCATCAAACACTCCTTTTCTAGTGAACTTGCTGAGTACGCTCGTACTCAACGTATCTTCTTAACCCTTGCTAGGTTCTAAATCTAGTACAGACGACGTCCACATCAATATATGCTCCAGGAATCATCATCAACAGCTAAAGCTCTTCAAGGAAGTCAAGAAACTCAACATATACATCAACTCAAGTGAAGATTAAGTTGCTGATTAGATAAGAATATAATTTCTAACCATAGAACCTACTTCTGTAGAGTATTGCAATAGTAGCAATGCAAGCCAGTAGTTCAGCTACTAGTTTTATAAGTATGGTAGCTATGAGTTATTTATTCTTGATTCTTCTTCATAAGAAGTTTCTTTCTCTCTCATTAACCTAGAGTGTTCTCCTGATCTTGTGTAAAGAGTTGAGTTATAACCTATAGTCATGTCTTGGACCTGCTATGGTTCTGTTGTACTACTCTGAGGGATGTAATACTAGTGAACGGTGTTTCATTGGTGTTATGTCAACGACTATAGTGTACTACATCATGTAGTGGTATGCTGGGTCACCGCAGTTGGTATCAGAGCATATTACCACTCGCTGGCAGCTTGGGCCAATAGGAAACGTCCTGCTGGGTATACCCCACACGTCATATCCCCATCATGTCTCACGACAAACTTTTAAATGATGCATACTAAAGGAATAATACATTTTTTATCTTGATATTCAAATGAGGGATTATCTTATAATGCTACTAAAGCGCCAAACAAGAAATATAAGATGCATACAACCATGATATGCTAAAATTGATATGACATGGTTCTTACACTTGGTCATTATCTTGTGGATCGTGGTCTGATATTTATCATTCCTATATGTGTAAGGCCAAGATCTATGGAACTTACACTTTGGCATATTATAATTTCCAATAGAATCAATCCATCTTATATCTTATATCTTATATTTACTAATTGGAGGCACCATACAAGACTCCACGTTAACTCTAACCTAAACTAAATTTAATCCGTAGATCATAGGCCTACATGTGAATGGCTAAGGTCTTACTTTGAGATTAGCTTGATGAACAAAATATGGGTCAACGAACCCAATGTCAAAGATTTGTCCTCTACTGCATTCGAGAACCTTCATCCTGCATATTATAGTATGATTATATACATGTTGGGGATATGTAATAGGGGTATCCTCATAGCATGTCTCCTATCCGGATAACCCGGGTGGCCCACAGTTGGTAGCATGGCCTATGGCCTGCTGGGCGGCCCAGTTAGACGGATCCAGAAGGGAGGACCATGCCGGATAAAGGAAGGCTACGGTTGGATTCACCGACATACCCAGAGCCATGGAGTACAAGATACACAAGAGTAGTAATAGACGATGTAGGACTCTGTAACCTGTCCGGCTGGGACTTTTCCCTATAACCCTAGGACCTGGCGAATATATAAGTCGGGCCTATGGGAGCCTTTAGGGCAAAATCTTAGACAACTTCACATGACCTCGCACAGCGAACCAAACCCTGTAACTCGACGTATTTCCATTATAGTGATTTATAGCAGGAGTAGGATTCCGCCACCGTTGTGGGATCTGAACCTGGGTAAGTTGTGTTACCTCGAACCCGTCAACCGTCCGCCTTCCCCCACGTCTCTAAACACGCACTATGAGGACCCCTCCATGGCGTACTCGTTGGTAATACCACGACAGTTGGCGCCCACCGTGGGGCAAGAGGCGCTTCAGGCTCTTCAGTGGGCGAGGACCAAGATCTTCGCGGGAATCGGTGAAACCGTAGCCATCGGTCGTATTCACTTCTCCAGAAACGTTCTGATCGTCGCTCCCGACGAGTTCTGGATCCTGGCGAAGACGAACCCTACGCGGTGTTCGATCGTTCCTATGAGACATCCACCTCTTCATTGTCGAAACCGACTCGGGCACTAGTTCCCTGGGAGTCGGAGGAGCATCATGTCCCGTACGGACCAACTACAGGCAGGATACGTTCGTGGAAGGATCAATGTCGGATCTCTCTTCGGAGTTTGCCGGCAAAGATCGGAAAAATTCAAGGCCCACCCAAACCACTCTTGTGCAGGATATCACGGTGGGAGATCGCCGCAAGTCCGCCGGCTTCGCCCGTGCGTCTAGAAAGCAGAGATCCAAGTTCGTCGGCGTGGTTACCATCTTCGATCTGGCGCGTTGCGTTCAGAGAGAGGGAGAAAACCCCCGTGATTACCTGGCCAGGTGGCTCCGCATACGAGCCGATATGGCCCACTACCCCAATGATGATGCTATGTATCACTTTGTGGAAGGACTGGACCATGGCACGCTTCTCCGGCATTCTCTAAGACGGTAGCAGGCGCCAGGACGCCTTACCTTAAAAGGCATGGTGAACACCACCACCACCGCCTCCGGCCGCCATCGTCGCAGCTGCGCCGCCACCTCCAGCCATCGTCGCTGCTGTTGCACCTCCACCCCCCGTCATTGAGGAAGTCCTGGCACCCTCCGACTCTGTGATTGATGCGCTATACGCTGACTTCAGCGCAGACTCGGAGAGATAGACTTCAGTCCGAAAGATCTAGACACCGCCATGCAGGAGATGGAGGAGGAGTACACGCGCGACGAGCAAGCCAACAATACCGTCACGTCTCGAGAGGTGTTCGTCACCATTGGGTCGGCGATGGATGAAGATCAACCCGGAAAAGCTCTGCCTACAGCGCTGGAAAAGGGGAAAGGGCACTTATTGCTGCTGACGATAATCGCGCAAAGGTCATGCCTCCTCCACCCAATCCAGTGCAACGCCGCACGAACTCGGCACCGGTCCGAGCAGCAACAACACCCCAAACTTGCCACCTCCGGCATCTATGTCTGTTGCTGCCCAAGTTACTCTGGCTGATAGAGTGATGTACGGCAATCTCCTCGTCGATCCACTGACCGTAGCTCATATCCGAAACGTGACTCTGCTTGACGAGAAGCGCCAGCAGCTGCTGGAGGAAGCGGAGGCCATCGCGGAGCAAGGTGCTAAGCTAGATCATGATATGATCAACGCGCAGAAGTCCATGGAGAAAGCTAGAGCAATGGAGGCCGAGTACAAGACTTTGTTGCAGCAGCAGAAGGCCAAGAAAGTTCCGGCTCGCGTCTTCAACGATCCTGGTGTACGGCGAAACCTAGGATGGGCTCCCCCGAAGCCGGCACAAGCCAAGCCATACATTGATAGTGAAGGCAGACAGGTGATGCCCACTCCACTCCTCAACCTCGCCGTCTCCAAGACCCTTCTGGAGCAGGATAGATTGCCCGAGGCAGTAAACAGGTCTATGACCTAGTGGCCAAGGCGGTAAAACAACATAAAAAGGCCACCTCTCAGAGGCTTGAGTCTAACCCAGCATTTTGCCAGTCTAGCCAGCATAAGCTGCCAAGGGACAGATCTCCTCTTGATGTCGGGTCGCAGACAGGTTCATTAGAACAAAGATGGAGGGATGCGCGCAACAGGAAGGATGCTTTCCCCATATCCTCCGACCATGGTGAAAAGGCCCGACCTCGATCCCCCGACATCGCAAAGACCCCAAGGCTCACCATCGTACGGATATGACCCCGCCAAGGCAATGCGACATCGTCATCCGCGACAACACGGAGCACACCCGTCATGACGGAGAGCACAGCCAAGGACACAAGAGCAGGTCGTGCCATGACCCTCCGCGTCCGGCAAGCAATAGCGACAAGCGTGAGGTGTCACAGGAGGGTAATAGCAAGAAGGCAAACCCACCGCCACCTCCGCCTTCGTCGCCACCCAGCAGTCACCATGGCGGAGGGGGCCCCGCTGTTCACGCAGCCCATCCGCTCTTGACAAGAAGAAGAACCCGGAGCCATACGATGCACGTTCGCGAATCGATAAGATCCACGAGGCCCAGGAAGGACCATACCTGGGACCATGTTGTTTTGGACCTGCAATACGGTCCGCAACATACCCCAAAGGTTTCCGGATTAACAAGACCATCAAGCCCTATGACGGCACCGCCAAGCCAGCAACATGGTTGCAGGACTACGGCAATGCGGTGGAGATTGCCGGAGGTAACCCCAACATTGCCGTCAAGTACCTCCCTTTGATGTTGGCAGGCATGGCCCGTCAATGGATCGACGACTTGCCGGAGAAATCCATCTGCAATTGGTTGGACATGCAAGAGGCGTTCACTAAGAACTTCGAGGGTACGTACAAACGTCCCTGCACTGTTGGCGATCTACAGCGGTGCGTGCAAGAGAAAGACGAAACATCTCGCACCTACCTCTCCCGCTGGTTGGGTATCAATAATTCCTGCGCAGGAGTGCACGCTCAGACCGCCATGGCCGCCTTCATTGATGGGTTGGAAAGGGGCACGTTGCTACGACATAAGCTGAAGCGCTTGCAGGACAATCACCAGCTTGACTTAAACTAGATGATTCAGTTGGCTAGTGAGTTCGCAGCTGCTGACGACGATGCTCGCGGCTCCTTGCCGGAATTGGCCGTTCCAACTCAAGCTCGGAGGAACAGCAGTACAAAGCGGAAAACCGCTCCAGAAGAAAATCAATCTCTCGGCATGGTTGCCATGAACTTTGCAGGACGAGGTGATGGTGGACAACATGGCCGAGGACTGGGAGCTGGTCGTGGGCAGCAACGAGAAAGTGAAATTACCTCGGCACCGCTCCGCGTTCCCCAAACCTACGAAGAGTACCGTGATATGCGGTGCCTCATACACCTCGATGTCAACGATAAAGCCACCCATACCAATCGACACTCCAAGTTTGTCAACGACCTAAAGGAAGACCCGGAGTCCGGCTACAAGCGAAGTCGGAAGAACAGAGCGCGAGGAAAAGGCAAAGGGAAGAAGGAGGAGGAGTCCAAGGATTCAAGTGACATGGACGAGGATGTTGAACCCAAGCACGCCGCCAAGGGCGACGACAAGGGCAAGAACCCCTTCGTGAAGAAGGCGCCAATCTACCACAATTTCCTGGGCACCCCCACCGTCTGACAAAAGAAGACCTCTATGAGGATCCTGATGGCTACTCTACCCCCAGTACCTGTGCTGGTGGGAGGTTCCAATTACTTGGGACAGGACGGACCACCCAGACCTTATTCCTATGTAGAACCAATACGCCATGGTCATCAACCCCTTAATTGACGGCGTGGAGTTCACCAAGTGCATGGTGGATAGTGGAAGCAGCATCAACATCATGTACCTGGATACACTGCAGAAGATGAACTTGACGGAAGCAAACCTAAGGCGGACCAACACCATCTTCCACGGCGTAGTTCCTGGTCGGGAGGCTCGGTCCCTTGGATGCATCACACTTCAGGTTGCCTTTGGCGATGTTAATAATTACCGCTAGGAGCGCATGACCTTTGAGGTGGTCCGCTTCAACAGTGTGTACCACGTCATATTCGGCCGCGACATATTCCACATATTTATGGCCAAGCCATGCTTCACCTACAACAAACTCAAGATACCCGGACCAAACGGTGTCATCACCGTATCCGGAAGCTTTACCAAGGCAGGGGACTGCGAGATCAATGAAGCAGCCTTTGCGGAAGCTATCCTCTACAACGAAGAATTCAAAGAGATCCAAAGCAAGGTCGATGACTCAAAGATGCCCACGTCGAAGAAGCAGATCTCCGACTTCGCTCCTGCATTCAAGGCCGCCATTGAGACCAAGCCGGTGGAACTTGTGGTAGGCGATGCCTCCAAGACCACTGCCATTGGGACGAACCTGGATCCCAAATAGGAAAGAGCGCTCGTCGAGTTCCTCCGTGAGAATAGGACATCTTTGCCTGGCAACCTGCCGACATGAAAGGTGTACCTAGGGAATTTGTCGAGCACAACTTAAACATTGATCCAAAATGCAAACCCATGAAACAACCTCTACGACTCTTCAGAGACGCGCCATTGGCAAATAGATAGCTAGGTTACTTAAGGCTAGATTTATCCGAGGAGTCCTTCACACCCGATGGGTGGCCAATCCTGTACTTGTCCCCAAAAAGGGAACCAAAGAATTAAGAATGTGCATTGATTACACCGGCTTGATCAAGGCTTGCCCCAAAGATCCGTTTGCTTTTCCTCGCATTGACCAAGTCATTGACTCGACGGCTGGCTTAGAACTTTTGTGTTTTCTCGATGCATACTCAGGATACCACCAGATCAAGATGAGGAAGTCGGAACAATTGGACACTTTGTTCACTACCCCATACGACATGTTTTGCTATGTTACGATGCCCTTTGGGCTGAAAAACACAGGTGCTACGTACCAGCGGACAATGCAACGTTGCCTTCACGACCAAGTTGGTTAGAATGTTAGTGCCTACATGGACGATATAGCAGTGATGTCTAAAAATTCCAATGAATTAATCTCCGACTTAAAAGAAACCTTTGATAATCTCCAGAAATACAACATGATGCTCAACCCTAAGAAGTGCGTCTTCGGGGTTCCAGCCGGAAAATTGTTGGGTTTCATCATTTCCCAGCGTGGAATCGATGTCAACCCAGAGAAAATCAAGGCCATCTTGAACATAACCGTTCGACATGCCTAAAGGACATTCAACGAATAACAGGTTGTGTTGCAGCAGTAAGTCGGTTCGTCAGCCGACTTGGAGAGAAGGCCCTGCCGCTGTACAAGTTGCTGAAGAAGGCGGAAAAATTCATGCGGACAGACGAAGAAGATGCAGCATTGAAGCAGCTCAAGGAGATTATTTCCTCAGCGCCCATCCTTGCAACACCCGTGCCTGGAGAGCCCCTATAATCTACATGGCGGCAACCAACCGGGTAATCAGCATCGTCGTCGTGGTAGAGGGGAAGGAACCAGGCTATGAGCACAGAGTTCAGCGACCAGTTTACTATGTGAGCGAGGTCTTGACAGAGTCCAAGCAGCGTTACCCGCACTACCAGAAGATAGCTTATGGAGTATTCCTTGCTTCTCGGAAGCTGAGGCATTACTTTCAAGAGCACCCAATCACATTAGTGACCAAGACTCCACTGTCCGACATTATCAACAACAACGACGCTACATGAAGGGTCGCGAAGTGGGGCATTGAACTTGCCGCCTTCGAGATCACCTACAAGAGACGCGACGCTATCAAGTCACAAACCTTGGCAGATTTTATCGCAGATTGGACAGAGATGCCAGATGCTACTCCGTTGCCGGAACCAGAGTACTGGGTGATCCACTTTTATGGATTAAAGCCGCTCAACAGCTCGGGGCCTGGTGTATTGCAAGAGTCACCAACAGGAGACAAGCTACACTACATTCTGCAGATCCACTTCGAGGCTACAAACAACATGGCAGAGTATGAAGCACTCATTCACGGACTACGTGTAGCCAAGTATATTGGCATCAAGCGCATAGTTTGCCGTGGAGATTCCGACTTGGTTGCCCAGCAGGTGGCTGGCACCTGGAGTGCGCGGAACCCTGTGATGGCGGCATATCGAGACAAAGTGGACGATATAGCCAAGAGCTTCTTGAGCTACGAAGTCAAGTATGTACCTAGGGAGCAAAACGAGGCGGCTGATCTACTATCTAATCTTGAATCAAGGCGCAAAATAACTCCTCCAGGAGTTTTCCTAGAGCATCTACGTACACCATCCGTGAAGGGAGCAGACATCGACAATCCGGATAGAGCTGACTCTTTCGTCCACATGGTGGCAAAGGTCCCTCTGGCTTGGACACAACCGTTCATGGAATATCTCTAACACGGAACTTTGCCCGACGACAAGGTCGAAAGACGACAAATAGTATGACGAGCAAAGGGTTATACCATAATCAATGGACAACTCTACAAAAGGAGCACTGCTGGTGAATACCTAAAGTGTGTTTCCCAGCTGGAAGGTATTGAAATCCTACTTGAAATCCATATCGGATATTGCGGGCATCACGCAGCTCCTCGATCG
Source organism: Avena atlantica (assembly GCA_910589765.1). NCBI lineage: Eukaryota > Viridiplantae > Streptophyta > Magnoliopsida > Poales > Poaceae > Avena > Avena atlantica. The sequence continues at coordinate 15,765,678 of OU342736.1, forward strand.
TTGGTCACGAAAAGCCTTCCGGCAAGGATTCTACTGGCTGACCGCGAATGCGGACACCGACAAGCTGGTTGAGACATGCATGGGATGCCAGTATTATGCCCGACAACCACATGTTCCTTCTAAAGAATTGCGAACAATACCAATGTAAGATCCCTCCTTTGTAAAGGAAAAGGATCCCTATGATTGCAATGCTAGTCCCTGGATCATTGCTAGCATCCACAGTTTAAGATGAAGTACACAGATACAAAGATCATTTATTACATCCATTCCAGAGTTTAAACATAGTCTTTACAACTCAAGGCCACGGGCCTAATACAAGAGTTTGGAATATGGAAATAAACATAAATATTCATCTTCATGTGCCACAGGCAAACATGTTGAGTGTAGACTCATGACACCTAATCCTCATCAGAGTAACCTGCAACATCACAAGTTACAGCCACAGTGGGTCAATACTTTGGAATAGTATTGGCAAGTGATACCTTAGTAAATTTTAAGTGGACTATATTACTATATGCAATTTGGCTAAGTGTACCTTGGCTTGCTTCGCTCAAAATAGGGTTTTCCTATTAGTTTAAATCACTAAGTTTTTCTTTGTCAAAAACTTTTCCCAAGAAACCATCAATAGACATTGAGGTCCTTTACCCTTGTTCACCCACAAGTTTTTACGTAGAAGTTGGAGTGATGAGATTCTTGATAGCTTCCATGTCTTGATGCTCAAGTTGTCCATTTACATGGACTTGGCTAAGTACTTAGATTTTTCCATCTGTAGAGGTTGTGCACTTTCCCCACCAGACTTGGTTTCCCAAGGCAGGACCTTTCAGAAGCCTTTCCTTAGACCAAATGGACGCTCTCCAACCTATCAATCCCACTACCACCAACTATCCAAATGGCTAAGTTCTAGCAACTTATGTGATCCAGGCAAAGCCCATATTGCCAAGTTGCTGCACTATAAGCTTCTCAACACTTGGCCTCTAAAATCCCTTTGTTCCTGGGTGGCATACCACAAGTGAGATACACAAGGTAAACCATATCCATGGGCCTTGTGTAACCACTCAACCAAAAACCACCAATCAAGTCCCATTCCACCCAGGTGATTCATTGACTTAGTTGTTTTATTAAGAAAAACATAAGTCCAAAGACTTAGAAATATTTTCATCATAGCATGTATATACTTTACCAACCCTTGTTTTCTACTAGCTAGGCTAAGCATGGCATAGATAGTAATCTTAACTTAGAAATTTCCTAGCAATTCTACAACTACTTAGGATTTCCCAACATAGAATTTGGCAAAATGGTAACATGCAAGACTTAGCAAAATATTTCTAATTCTTGTATAAAAATATAGGGATAGACATATTCATGAAGTACCACTTGCCTTGGTAATGGGGAGAGTAGCACTCTTCACAATCACAATCACTAGCACCAAAATCTACACATAAAATATAGCAACAATCACATACAAAACATATACAATCAAAAATATATATGCATGCATGCAAGATGCTAAGGAATGATTTTTAAAACCCAACCAAGCAAGTGCATAGTACTGAACCATAAACAAGTCAAAAACTTGCTAAACCAAATTTATTTGGCACTAAAATAATTTCCTAAACAATTTCTATACTCAAAATAGTCCTAAACAAGTTTCTGCAAATAAAATCATTTTAACAGATACTAAACATTAAACACATTGCATAAACAGAAAGGTCTTGTCTCCCTGATTCCAACGGTATAAAATTTTTCAAATTCTAACGTGTGGATCAAAAGTTATAGTTATTTCAAAATTGGATCTAAATCTGATTCAAATCTGTTTTTTAAACTCAAACCCTAGCCACGCGTCTGTTTCCTATTGGCCCGTACCGGTTCGGACGGATCGAGCTCTGCGAGCCGTAGGATTTAAGTCAGATCTGGTGGCTCAGATGCGTGCATACCTCTTCGCTTGAGTTCTAATTTCAGCCGTAGGATCTACATCTAACGTTCCTGAACGCCTTGACCAAAGATGAGCGGTGCTAGTGGCGGCGACTGGGGGAAGAGTCTTACCAGAACCGCGGTGGTGTTCTGAAGCTCAACGTGGCGGTGGCTTGGAAAGGGGCGCATGGGGTCGTCGGAGATTCCTCGCCGGAGTTCACGAACGCGTCGGGTGCGGCTGCTGTCGATGTTGGCGAGGTTCTGCGTCGCGCTAAGTCAAAAGGAGGGCACCGTTAGATGCGCAAGACGATGGGGGTCCTAGGTGTATCAGGCAGAGGGCAAGGGGCGGCTGGTACTTACGGGGAGAGGTCGCCGGAGTTTGTGCAGAGGGCGGTGGCGCTCGGTCGAAGTCGTTGCCGAAGCTACAGACCATGCGAGAACAAACAGGGTGTGTCAGTAGATGCGCAAGGAGTTGCTAAGCTTGATAGCATTAATCAGGGACAGAGGGGGACACGGTGCTCACCGGAATTCGTCGGCGCGGTCGTCGGAACAGCAGCGGCGTCGAGCGAGTTGCGAGCAGCCTGGGGCGTGAAGGGGGAATTGGTTGAGGGGAAATGGTCGCGAGAGAGAGGGGATTAAGTAGCCAGAGGCTCGACAAGAAACGCCCATGGATTCAATGCCATTTACCTCGCGGAATCAAAGAAGCAACGGGCAACGGCGGAGTTCGTGCGCGAGATTTTGGGGAAGACGACGATGACGTGGACGGGGCCCGCATGTCAGCGAAATAAGCAGAGAGGGAGTGGGGTCCGAGCGTCAGTGACCGCGTGGGTGCGTTTGCGCGTGCGAGAGAGAGAGAGGAGTCGGGTGGGCTAGTGGGCTGCGTCTGTTGCTGGGCCAAATTCCTGGCGCCGGCCCTTTTCCAATTCTTTTCTCTTTTCTTTTTCTAAATTGATTTTCAGGAATGATTTTCAAATGAATTCAAACTCCATTTGAATCCAAATCCATTTGGGATTTTTGCAGTGTGCAACATACTCAAATCTAGGTATAAAACCATGTGGTTACTTCAAAAAGGCTTGGTCATTTTTGGAAAAACAAAATAACAGGGACATTACACTTGGTTTGCAAATGTTTGAAAATGGTTTTTGAAACTATTTCTGTTTTGTAAAATTTTGTTCTAATTCCACACTCAAACCAATCAACAAGGGAGACAAACAATCTAGGTTTAAAACATTCACGTTCTCAAATGGGGATGGCCATTTGATTCAAGTTTGCTCACATAAAATGATAGCACTATGTGCTTCTGTTTTCTTGAAATGAGTTTGAAATTGATCTCAAATCTATATGCATGCATGAATGATATGCAATCTTTGAAATCATGATTTTAGGGATGTTACAAATCTAACCCCCTTAAGGTGAATCTGGCCCTCGAGATTCGGATTGCCTAGCAAATAGGTGAGGGTGGTCTTTCCGAAGATCATCTTCTCTTTCCCATGTTGCTTCCTCTTCGGAATGATGATTCCACTGCACTTTGCAAAACTTGATAATCTTTGTCCTTGTGACTCTTTCTGCAGTTTCAAGAATCTTGATAGGTTTCTCTTCATAGGTGAGATCACTTTCCAATCAAACCTCTTCCAAAGGTATAGTGTGCTTCAAAGAAGTTTCTTCCATTTCTGGGTGACATTTCTTAAGCTGACTCACATGAAACACATTATGGACAGCTAACAGAGATTCTGGCAGTTTAATTTCATAGGCAACTTCTCCTTTATGACTCAAAATCTTGAATGGCCCAACATATCTTGGTGCCAATTTTCCTTTGACTCCGAATCTTTTCACTCCACGAAGTGGTGATACTCTAAGATAGGCTCTATCACCAACTTCGTAGGTGACTTCTGTATGCTTAGGATCTGCGTAGCTTTTCTGTCGGGACTGTACTATCTTCAACCTGTCCTTAACCAACTTGACCTTCTATTCGGCTTCTTTGTTAAGATCTGGTCCGAATAGACTTCTTTCTCCCACACCATTCCATAGCAATGGGGTGGTACACTTTCTTCCGTAGAGAAACTCAAACGGTGCCATCTCAATGCTGGCTTGATAACTGTTGTTATAAGAAAATTCTGCGTAAGGCAGACTTTCATCCCAACTGGCTCCATAGTCTAAGGCACATGCCCTCAACATGTCTTCAGGAATCTGATTAGTCCTTTCTGTTTGTCCATCGGTTTGAGGATGAAAAGCAGTACTAAATTCCAACCTCGTTCCCAATGACTCATGTAGCTGTCTCCAAAAATGGGAAGTGAATTGGGTTCCCCTATCAGACACAATACTCTTGGGCACACCATGTAGACATACAATTCTACTCATGTAGATTTTGGCTAACTTAGCACTTGTGTAGGTTGTCTTCACGGGTATGAAATGAGCCACTTTGGTTAGGCGATCTACTACTACCCATATGGAATCGTATCCTGACCTGGTCCTTGGTAATCTGGTAATGAAATCCATACCAATTTTGTTCCACTTCCAATCAGGAATAGGTAGTGGTTGAAGCAAACCTGCTGGTTTCTGATGCTCCGCTTTCACTCTACTACACACATCACACAAAGCAATATGTTCGGCGATGTCCCTCTTGAGATTATTCCACCAAAATCTTTCTGTCATGTCCATGTACATTTTGGTGTTACCCGGGTGAATAGAATACGGAGAGTTGTGTGCTTCTTGCAAAATTAGTTTCCGCAATTCCGGATCTTGTGGAACACAGATACGTTTCCCATGCCATAAAGTACCCTGTTCGTCTTCATGGAATCCTTTGGCTTTTCCCAAGCTAATCTTTCCTTTAATCTCTTTGATTTCTTTATCAATCTTTTGGGCTTCTTTAATCTTGTCCAACAAAGTGGGTTGAACATCCAAAGACATGAGATGTCCTTCAGGCACAATCTCCAATCTGAGTTTTCTGAATTGGGTACACAATTCGTCTGGCAATTCTCCCTTGGTAAGGCCATTCACAAATACCTTACGACTTAGAGCATTTGCTACAACATTTGCTTTACCGGGGTGTTATTGCAAACTTAGGTCATAGTCTTTGATAAGTTCTAGCCATCTTCTTTGTCTCATATTAATTTCCTTCTGGGTGAAGATATACTTCAAACTCTTGTGATCAGTGAACATTTCGCAACGCTTTCCCAAAAGGTAGTGTCTCCATGTTTTGAGTGCATGGACGACAGAGGCTAACTATAAATCATGAGTAGGATAGTTCACTTCATGATTTTTGAGTTGTCTCGAGGCATAAGCTACAACTTCACCGTCTTGCATAAGTACGGCACCCAACCCTTGATTAGATGCATCACAATATACATGGAAATCCTTTTCCAAATCTGGCAGACACAAGACTAGTGCTGTCACAAGTCTCTTCTTCAATTCCTGGAAGCTGAGTTCACAACCTTCAGACCAAGAAAACTTCTTGTCCTTCTTCAACAATTCAGTCATGGGCTTAGCTACCTTAGAGAAATTCTCGATAAACCTTCTGTAGTAACCTGCTAAGCCAAGGAAACTACGAACTTCTTTCACGGAATTGGGAGATTCCCATTCAGTCACAGCTGAAACCTTAGCAGGATCAACTGCTACACCATCCTTCATCATAAGACGACCAAGAAAACCAACTTCTTCCAACCAGAACTCACACTTGCTGAATTTGGCATAAAGTTTATGCTCTCTCAACTTCACAAGTATCAAACGCAAGTGTCCTTCATGTTCTTCTTTGCTCTTGGAGTAGACTAATATGTCATCGATGGAAACGACAACAAACTTGTCAATAAATTCCATGAACACTTTGTTCATCATATTCATGAAGTATGCTGGAGCATTGGTCAAGCCAAAAGGCATTACGGTATAGTCATACAATCCATACCTGGTGGTGAATGCTGTCTTAGGTATGTCTTGTTCTCTTATCTTGAGTTGAAAATATCCTGACCGGAGATCAATCTTTGAGAACACACATGCTCCTTCTAGCTGATCAAATAAGTCATTGATTCTAGGCAAAGGATATTTGTTCTTGATAGTTACCTCGTTGAGTGAACGGTAATCTATGCATAACCTTTGACTTCTATCTTTCTTCTCCACAAACAAAACTGAAGGGTTTCGCGGCATAGTAAATCAAAATTTTCTACGGATGTGACCAGAGGGAAAGCCAAGATCTAATCTAGGAGATGCAAACAACGAGAGAGATTGGATTAGATCTTCATACCCTTGAAGATTCGCACAGCGGAACGTTCGTCGGAACGTGGGTGATGTAGTCGTACTCGCTTCTCCTCCTCGCGATCTGATCCGATCTAGCACCACAAGTGGCGGTGCCTCCGTGAGATGCACACGTGCAGCACCTCGACGTCTCCTCCTTCCTTGATCCAGCAAGTATGTTGGAGAGATGGGTTGGATCTACAACGCGACGGCGTGGTGCAATTGGTGGAGAATTTCTGCAGCAGGGCTTCGCCTACAAGCAGTCGGGAGGGAGAGAGGAGGGCAGCAGGGCGGCTAGGGTAGGAGGGGAAGGTGTAGGGGGTTGGTGCACCCCCAGCCCTCTATATATAGAGGAGTGGGCGCAGCCCTAGCCCCTCCCCCAAGCCAAGGCCGGCGGCCCCAAGGAGGAAGAGTGGGGGGCAAGGAAACCCCCCCTTCTAGAAGCTCTATCTAGAGTTTAAACCTCTCTTGGCCGGCTGGGCCCTATGGGGCCTTGTGCCCCTGGCCCAATGCGGCTAGGGAACTCCCTCATAGGCCCATGCCCCCTCCCGGAAGGTGAGGCCACGTTGGTCCCCTTCTGGAAGGTTCTAGAAACTTCCGGTACAATACCGATTAACCCGGAACAATTCCGAACTCCAAAAACTGCACTGCCTTATATGAATCTTATTCTCCGGACCACTCCGGAACCTCTCGTGATGTCCCGGATCCTATCCGAGACTCCGAATAAAAACTCATAAACCAATTATCCAATCTATCCTAGCGTCGAGACACGTTAAGTGTGTGACCCCGCGGGTTCGAGAATATGCAGACATGATCTTTTATCAATAATCAACAGCGGGGTCTGGAAACCCATATTGACTCCCACACATTCATCGATGATCATATCGGATGAACCACGATGCCAGGATTCAATCAATCCCATATATATATTCCCTTTGTCTCGCGATATTTTACTTGCCCGAGATTTGATCGTCGGTACCGTCATACCTAGTTCAATCTCGTTCACAGCAAGTACTTTACTCGTTCCGTAATCCGATATCACTTTGTGATAAACTCCTTAACCACATGCTTGCAAGCGGTGTTGATATCGATTACCGAGTGGGCCCGAAGTATATCTCTCCGACTTGGAAGGGACAAATCCCATCTCGATACATACAACCCAACAGATACTTTCCGATCACCTAAGAGACACCTTTATGATCACCCTCTCATAGGATGACGTTTGATGACCTCAAAGCTTTCTTCCGATACCAGGGAGTTGTATTATCTCATGGTCTAAGGAATACAATATTTGACATAAGAAAAGCTTCGTAAAGACGAAGACGATAACACGATCTAATTGCTTCGCTTAGTTTGGGTCTGTCCACCATATCATTCTCCGAATGATATGATATCATTATTAATCGACAACTCATGTCCATGGTTAGGAAACCTTAACCATCATTAATCAATGAGCAAGTCCATAGAGGCGTACTAGGGACACAGTGTTGTTCACAAACCACACAAGTATTAAAGTTTCCGCTTAATACAATTCTAGCATGGAATATAAACATTATCATGAACAAGAATTATAATAATAACATCTTTATTATTGCCTCTAGGGCATAATTCCAACAGTCTCCCACTTGCACTAGAGTAAATAATCTAGTTTACATCTGGCAACAATCTCACACCCATGCAACTGAGGTGCTGATCATGTTTTACACGTGGAAGAGGTTTAGTCAATGGATATGCGACATTCAGATCTGTATGTACCTTGCTAATCTTCAGATCTCCATCTGCTATATAATCTCGAATTATATGAAAATTGCGTTTGATATGCTTGGTCTTTGGATGATATCTTGGTTCCTTAGCGAGTGCTATGGCGCCAGTGTTGTCACACAATATCTCCAGTGGGTCCAACGCACTTGGAACCACGCCAAGCTCAGTGATGAAGTTCCTGATCCAAACTCCTTCACTTGACGCTTCTGCAGCAACCATGTATTCCCCTTCTACTGTAGATCCCGCGATCACGCTTTGCTTGCAGCTTCTCCAGCTCACAGCTCCTCCATTCAAAATATACACGTATCCTGTCTGAGATTTAGAATCATCCTTGTCGGTGTCAAAACTAGCGTCGACGTAACCTTTTACGACGAGCTGTTCATCACCCCCATAGACTAAGAACATTTCTTTAGTCCTATTTAGGTACTTTAGGATGTTCTTCACGGCTGTCCAGTGTTCCACTCCTGGATCACTTTGATATCTGCTCGTCAAACTAAGAGCATTGGACACATCCGGTCTAGTACACAGCATGGCATACATGATGGAACCTATGGCCGAGGCATAAGGCACTTTGCTCATAACTTCCCTATCATTTACCGTAGCTGGACACAGAGCCTTGCTCAATATCTTACCTGACAACATAGGCACCGAACCTTTCTTTGCCTTATCCATTCTGAACCTTTTTAGAACTTTGTCTAGGTATGTACTCTGGCTTAAAGCTATCAGGCGTCTTTGTCTATCTCTATAGATCTTGATGCCCAATATATAAGCAGCTTCACCTAGGTCTTTCATTGAAAAAAACTTGTTCAAATAACTCTTCACATCGTTAAGCATGTTGATGTCATTTCCAATAATCAATATGTCATCCACATATAGTACCAAAAACGTCACCGAGCTCCCACTCACTTTCTTGTAGATACAAGCTTCGTAGCAATTTGGAACAAATCCAAAGCTCTTAATCACTTGATCAAAACGAAGGTTCCAACTCCGAGATGCTTGCATACTTTATCAGGTGATCACTTGATCATAAACGGAACGCTGAAGTTTGCATACTTTATCAGCATCCTTAGGATCGACAAAACCTTCGGGTTGCATCATATACAACTCTTCATCAATGTTGCCATTGAGGAACGCAGTCTTGACATCCATCTACCATATTTCATAATCATGAAACGCAGCAATTTCTAATAAAATCCGAATGGACTTAAACATCGCTACGGGAGAGAAATTCTCATCGTAGTCAACACCTTATGTAGGTTGTCTTCACGGGTATGAAATGAGCCACTTTGGTTAGGCGATCTACTACTACCCATATGGAATCGTATCCTGACCTGGTCCTTGGTAATCCGGTAATGAAATCCATACCAATTTTGTCCCACTTCCAATCAGGAATAGGTAGTGGTTGAAGCAAACCTGCTGGTTTCTGATGCTCCGCTTTCACTCTACTACACACATCACACAAAGCAATATGTTCGGCGATGTCCCTCTTGAGATTATTCCACCAAAATCTTTCTGTCATGTCCATGTACATTTTGGTGTTACCCGGGTGAATAGAATACGGAGAGTTGTGTGCTTCTTGCAAAATTATTTTCCGCAATTCCGGATCTTGTGGAACACAGATACGTTTCCCATGCCATAAAGTACCCTGTTCGTCTTCATGGAATCCTTTGGCTTTTCCCAACCTAATCTTTCCTTTAATCTCTTCGATTTCTTTATCAATCTTTTGGGCTTCTTTAATCTTGTCCAAGAAAGTGGGTTGAACATCCAAAGACATGAGATGTCCTTCAGGCACAATCTCCAATCTGAGTTTTCTGAATTGGGTACACAATTCGTCTGGCAATTCTCCCTTGGTAAGGCCATTCACAAATACCTTACGACTTAGAGCATTTGCTACAACATTTGCTTTACCGGGGTGGTATTGCAAACTTAGGTCATAGTCTTTTATAAGTTCTAGCCATCTTCTTTGTCTCATATTAATTTCCTTCTGGGTGAAGATATACTTCAAACTCTTGTGATCAGTGAACATTTCGCAACGCTTTCCCAAAAGGTAGTGTCTCCATGTTTTGAGTGCATGGACGACAGAGGCTAACTCTAAATCATGAGTAGGATAGTTGACTTCATGAGTTTTGAGTTGTCTCGAGGCATAAGCTACAACTTTACCGTCTTGCATAAGTACGACACCCAACCCTTGATGAGAGGCATCACAATATACATGGAAATCCTTTTCCAAATCTGGCAGACACAAGACTAGTGCTGTCACAAGTCTCTTCTTCAATTCCTAGAAGCTGAGTTCACAACCTTCAGACCAAGCAAACTTCTTGTCCTTCTTCAACAATTCGGTCATGGGCTTAGCTACCTTAGAGAAATTCTCGATAAACCTTCTGTAGTAACCTGCTAAGCCAAGGAAACTACGAACTTCTTTCACGGATTTGGGAGATTCCCATTCAGTCACAGCTGAAACCTTAGCAGGATCAACTGCTACACCATCCTTCGTCATAACATGACCAAGAAAACCAACTTCTTCCAACCAGAACTCACACTTGCTGAATTTGGCATAAAGTTTATGCTCTCTCAACTTCACAAGTATCAAACGCAAGTGTCCTTCATGTTCTTCTTTGCTCTTGGAGTAGACTAATATGTCATCGATGGAAACGACAACAAACTTGTCAATAAATTCCATGAACACTTTGTTCATCATATTCATGAAGTATGCTGGAGCATTGGTCAAGCCAAAAGGCATTACGGTATAGTCATACAATCCATACCTGGTGGTGAATGCTGTCTTAGGTATGTCTTGTTCTCTTATCTTGAGTTGAAAATATCCTGACCGGAGATCAATCTTTGAGAACACACATGCTCCTTCTAGCTGATCAAATAAGTCATTGATTCTAGGCAAAGGATATTTGTTCTTGATAGTTACCTCGTTGAGTGAACGGTAATCTATGCATAACCTTTGACTTCTATCTTTCTTCTCCACAAACAAAACTGAAGGGTTTCGCGGCATAGTAAATCAAAATTTTCTACGGATGTGACCAGAGGGAAAGCCAAGATCTAATCTAGGAGATGCAAACAACGAGAGAGATTGGATTAGATCTTCATACCCTTGAAGATTCGCACAGCGGAACGTTCGTCGGAACGTGGGTGATGTAGTCGTACTCGCTTCTCCTCCTCGCGATCTGATCCGATCTAGCACCACAAGTGGCGGTGCCTCCGTGAGATGCACACGTGCAGCACCTCGACGTCTCCTCCTTCCTTGATCCAGCAAGTATGTTGGAGAGATGGGTTGGATCTACAACGCGACGGCGTGGTGCAATTGGTGGAGAATTTCTGCAGCAGGGCTTCGCCTACAAGCAGTCGGGAGGGAGAGAGGAGGGCAGCAGGGCGGCTAGGGTAGGAGGGGAAGGTGTAGGGGGTTGGTGCACCCCCAGCCCTCTATATATAGAGGAGTGGGCGCAGCCCTAGCCCCTCCCCCAAGCCAAGGCCGGCGGCCCCAAGGAGGAAGAGTGGGGGGCAAGGAAACCCCCCCTTCTAGAAGCTCTATCTAGAGTTTAAACCTCTCTTGGCCGGCTGGGCCCTATGGGGCCTTGTGCCCCTGGCCCAATGCGGCTAGGGAACTCCCTCATAGGCCCATGCCCCCTCCCGGAAGGTGAGGCCACGTTGGTCCCCTTCTGGAAGGTTCTAGAAACTTCCGGTACAATACCGATTAACCCGGAACAATTCCGAACTCCAAAAACTGCACTGCCTTATATGAATCTTATTCTCCGGACCACTCCGGAACCTCTCGTGATGTCCCGGATCCTATCCGAGACTCCGAATAAAAACTCATAAACCAATTATCCAATCTATCCTAGCGTCGAGACACGTTAAGTGTGTGACCCCGCGGGTTCGAGAATATGCAGACATGATCTTTTATCAATAATCAACAGCGGGGTCTGGAAACCCATATTGACTCCCACACATTCATCGATGATCATATCGGATGAACCACGATGCCAGGATTCAATCAATCCCATATATATATTCCCTTTGTCTCGCGATATTTTACTTGCCCGAGATTTGATCGTCGGTACCGTCATACCTAGTTCAATCTCGTTCACAGCAAGTACTTTACTCGTTCCGTAATCCGATATCACTTTGTGATAAACTCCTTAACCACATGCTTGCAAGCGGTGTTGATATCGATTACCGAGTGGGCCCGAAGTATATCTCTCCGACTTGGAAGGGACAAATCCCATCTCGATACATACAACCCAACAGATACTTTCCGATCACCTAAGAGACACCTTTATGATCACCCTCTCATAGGATGACGTTTGATGACCTCAAAGCTTTCTTCCGATACCAGGGAGTTGTATTATCTCATGGTCTAAGGAATACAATATTTGACATAAGAAAAGCTTCGTAAAGACGAAGACGATAACACGATCTAATTGCTTCGCTTAGTTTGGGTCTGTCCACCATATCATTCTCCGAATGATATGATATCATTATTAATCGACAACTCATGTCCATGGTTAGGAAACCTTAACCATCATTAATCAATGAGCAAGTCCATAGAGGCGTACTAGGGACACAGTGTTGTTCACAAACCACACAAGTATTAAAGTTTCCGCTTAATACAATTCTAGCATGGAATATAAACATTATCATGAACAAGAATTATAATAATAACATCTTTATTATTGCCTCTAGGGCATAATTCCAACAGTCTCCCACTTGCACTAGAGTAAATAATCTAGTTTACATCTGGCAACAATCTCACACCCATGCAACTGAGGTGCTGATCATGTTTTACACGTGGAAGAGGTTTAGTCAATGGATATGCGACATTCAGATCTGTATGTACCTTGCTAATCTTCAGATCTCCATCTGCTATATAATCTCGAATTATATGAAAATTGCGGTTGATATGCTTGGTCTTTGGATGATATCTTGGTTCCTTAGCGAGTGCTATGGCGCCAGTGTTGTCACACAATATCTCCAGTGGGTCCAACGCACTTGGAACCACGCCAAGCTCAGTGATGAAGTTCCTGATCCAAACTCCTTCACTTGACGCTTCTGCAGCAGCCATGTATTCCCCTTCTACTGTAGATCCCGCGATCACGCTTTGCTTGCAGCTTCTCCAGCTCACAGCTCCTCCATTCAAAATATACACGTATCCTGTCTGAGATTTAGAATCATCCTTGTCGGTGTCAAAACTAGCGTCGACGTAACCTTTTACGACGAGCTGTTCATCACCCCCATAGACTAAGAACATTTCTTTAGTCCTATTTAGGTACTTTAGGATGTTCTTCACGGCTGTCCAGTGTTCCACTCCTGGATCACTTTGATATCTGCTCGTCAAACTAAGAGCATTGGACACATCCGGTCTAGTACACAGCATGGCATACATGATGGAACCTATGGCCGAGGCATAAGGCACTTTGCTCATAACTTCCCTATCATTTACCGTAGCTGGACACAGAGCCTTGCTCAATATCTTACCTGACAACATAGGCACCGAACCTTTCTTTGCCTTATCCATTCTGAACCTTTTTAGAACTTTGTCTAGGTATGTACTCTGGCTTAAAGCTATCAGGCGTCTTTGTCTATCTCTATAGATCTTGATGCCCAATATATAAGCAGCTTCACCTAGGTCTTTCATTGAAAAAAACTTGTTCAAATAACTCTTCACATCGTTAAGCATGTTGATGTCATTTCCAATAATCAATATGTCATCCACATATAGTACCAAAAACGTCACCGAGCTCCCACTCACTTTCTTGTAGATACAAGCTTCGTAGCAATTTGGAACAAATCCAAAGCTCTTAATCACTTGATCAAAACGAAGGTTCCAACTCCGAGATGCTTGCATACTTTATCAGGTGATCACTTGATCATAAATGGAACGCTGAAGTTTGCATACTTTATCAGCATCCTTAGGATCGACAAAACCTTCGGGTTGCATCATATACAACTCTTCATCAATGTTGCCATTGAGGAACGCAGTCTTGACATCCATCTACCATATTTCATAATCATGAAACGCAGCAATTTCTAATAAAATCCGAATGGACTTAAACATCGCTACGGGAGAGAAATTCTCATCGTAGTCAACACCTTATGTAGGTTGTCTTCACGGGTATGAAATGAGCCACTTTGGTTAGGCGATCTACTACTACCCATATGGAATCGTATCCTGACCTGGTCCTTGGTAATCCGGTAATGAAATCCATACCAATTTTGTCCCACTTCCAATCAGGAATAGGTAGTGGTTGAAGCAAACCTGCTGGTTTCTGATGCTCCGCTTTCACTCTACTACACACATCACACAAAGCAATATGTTCGGCGATGTCCCTCTTGAGATTATTCCACCAAAATCTTTCTGTCATGTCCATGTACATTTTGGTGTTACCCGGGTGAATAGAATACGGAGAGTTGTGTGCTTCTTGCAAAATTATTTTCCGCAATTCCGGATCTTGTGGAACACAGATACGTTTCCCATGCCATAAAGTACCCTGTTCGTCTTCATGGAATCCTTTGGCTTTTCCCAACCTAATCTTTCCTTTAATCTCTTCGATTTCTTTATCAATCTTTTGGGCTTCTTTAATCTTGTCCAAGAAAGTGGGTTGAACATCCAAAGACATGAGATGTCCTTCAGGCACAATCTCCAATCTGAGTTTTCTGAATTGGGTACACAATTCGTCTGGCAATTCTCCCTTGGTAAGGCCATTCACAAATACCTTACGACTTAGAGCATTTGCTACAACATTTGCTTTACCGGGGTGGTATTGCAAACTTAGGTCATAGTCTTTTATAAGTTCTAGCCATCTTCTTTGTCTCATATTAATTTCCTTCTGGGTGAAGATATACTTCAAACTCTTGTGATCAGTGAACATTTCGCAACGCTTTCCCAAAAGGTAGTGTCTCCATGTTTTGAGTGCATGGACGACAGAGGCTAACTCTAAATCATGAGTAGGATAGTTGACTTCATGAGTTTTGAGTTGTCTCGAGGCATAAGCTACAACTTTACCGTCTTGCATAAGTACGACACCCAACCCTTGATGAGAGGCATCACAATATACATGGAAATCCTTTTCCAAATCTGGCAGACACAAGACTAGTGCTGTCACAAGTCTCTTCTTCAATTCCTGGAAGCTGAGTTCACAACCTTCAGACCAAGCAAACTTCTTGTCCTTCTTCAACAATTCGGTCATGGGCTTAGCTACCTTAGAGAAATTCTCGATAAACCTTCTGTAGTAACCTGCTAAGCCAAGGAAACTACGAACTTCTTTCACGGATTTGGGAGATTCCCATTCAGTCACAGCTGAAACCTTAGCAGGATCAACTGCTACACCATCCTTCGTCATAACATGACCAAGAAAACCAACTTCTTCCAACCAGAACTCACACTTGCTGAATTTGGCATAAAGTTTATGCTCTCTCAACTTCACAAGTATCAAACGCAAGTGTCCTTCATGTTCTTCTTTGCTCTTGGAGTAGACTAATATGTCATCGATGAAAACGACAACAAACTTGTCAAGAAATTCCATGAACACTTTGTTCATCATATTCATGAAGTATGCTGGAGCATTGGTCAAGCCAAAAGGCATTACAGTATAGTCATACAATCCATACCTGGTGGTGAATGTTGTCTTAGGTATGTCTTGTTCTCTTATCTTGAGTTAAAAATATCCTGACCGGAGATCAATCTTTGAGAACACACATGCTCCTTCTAGCTGATCAAATAAGTCATTGATTCTAGGCAAAGGATATTTGTTCTTGATAGTTACCTCGTTGAGTGAACGGTAATCTATGCATAACCTTTGACTTCTATCTTTCTTCTCTACAAACAAAACTAAAGGGTTTCGCGGCATAGTAAATCAAAATTTTCTATGGATGCGAACAGAGGGAAAGCCAAGATCTAATCTAGGAGATGCAAACAACGAGAGAGATTGTATTAGATCTTCATACCCTTGAAGATTCGCATAGCGGAACGTGGGTGATGTAGTTGTACTCGCTTCTCCTCCTCGCGATCTGATCCGATCTAGCACCACAAGTGGCGGTGCCTCCGTGAGATGCACACGTGCAGCACCTCGACGTATCCTCCTTCCTTGATCCAGCAAGTATGGTGGAGAGATGGGTTGGATCTACAACGCGACGGCGTGGTGCAATTGGTGGAGAATTTCTGCAGCAGGGCTTCGCCTACAAGCAGTCGGGAGGGAGAGAGGAGGGCAGCAGGGTGGCTAGGGTTGGAGGGGAAGGTGTAGGGGGTTGGTGCGCCCCCAGCCCTCTATATATAGAGGGGTGGGCGCAGCCCTAGCCCCTCCCCCAAGCCAAGGCCGGCGGCCCCAAGGAGGAAGAGTGGGGGGCAAGGAAACCCCCCCTTCTAGAAGCTCTATCTAGAGTTTAAACCTCTCTTGGCCGGCTGGGCCCTATGGGGCCTTGTGCCCCTGGCCCAATGCGGCTAGGGAACTCCCTCATAGGCCCATGCCCCCTCCCGGAAGGTGAGGCCACGTTGGTCCCCTTCCGGAAGGTTCTAGAAGCTTCCGATACAATACCGATTAACCCGGAACAATTTCGAACTCCAAAAACTGCACTGCCTTATATGAATCTTATTCTCCGGACCACTCCGGAACCTCTCGTGATGTCCCGGATCCTATCCGAGACTCCGAATAAAAACTCATAAACCAATTATCCAATCTATCCTAGCATCGAGACATGTTAAGTGTGTGACCCTGCGGGTTCGAGAATATGCAGACATGATCTTCTATCAATAATCAACAGCGGGGTCTGGAAACCCATATTGACTCCCACACATTCATCGATGATCATATCGGATGAAACACGATGCCAGGATTCAATCAATCCCATATATATATTCCCTTCGTCTCGCGATATTTTACTTGCCCGAGATTTGATCGTCGGTACCGTCATACCTAGTTCAATCTCGTTCACAGCAAGTACTTTACTCGTTCCGTAATCCGATATCACTTTGTTAATAACTCCTTAACCACATGCTTGCAAGCGGTGTTGATATCAATTACCGAGTGGGCCCGAAGTATATCTCTCCGACTTGGAAGGGACAAATCCCATCTCGATACATACAACCCAACAGATACTTTCCGATCAGCTGAGAGACACCTTTATGATCACCCTCTCATAGGATGACGTTTGATGACCTCAAAGCTTTCTTCCGATACTAGGGAGTTGTATTACCTCTAAGGAATACAATATTTGACACAAGAAAAGCTTCGCAAAGACGAACACGATAACACGATCTAATTGCTTCGCTTAGTTTGGGTCTGTCCACCATATCATTCTCCGAATGATATGATCTCATTATTAATCGACAACTCATGTCCATGGTTAGGAAACCTTAACCATCATTAATCAATGAGCAAGTCCATAGAGGCGTACTAGGGACACGGTGTTGTTCACGAACCACACAAGTATTAAAGTTTCCGCTTAATACAATTCTAGCATGGAATATAAACATTATCATGAACAAGAATTATAATAATAACATCTTTATTATTGCCTCTAGGGCATAATTACAACAGTCTCCCACTTGCACTAGAGTCAATAATCTAGTTTACATCTGGCAACAATCTCACACCCATGCAACTGAGGTGCTGATCATGTTTTACACGTGGAAGAGGTTTAGTCAATGGATCTGCGACATTCAGATCTGTATGTACCTTGCTAATCTTCAGATCTCCATCTGCTATATAATCTCGGATTATATGAAACTTGCGGTTGATATGCTTGGTCTTTGGATGATATCTTGGTTCCTTAGCGAGTGCTATGGCGCCAGTGTTGTCACACAATATCTCCAGTGGGTCCAACGCACTTGGAACCACGCCAAGCTCAGTGATGAAGTTCCTGATCCAAACTCCTTCACTTGACGCTTCTGCAGCAGCCATGTATTCCCCTTCTACTGTAGATCCCGCGATCACGCTTTGCTTGCAGCTTCTCCAGCTCACAGCTCCTCCATTCAAAATATACACGTATCCTGTCTGAGATTTAGAATCATCCTTGTCGATGTCAAAACTAGCGTCGACGTAACCTTTTACGACGAGCTGTTCATCACCCCCATAGACTAAGAACATTTCTTTAGTCCTATTTAGGTACTTTAGGATGTTCTTCACGGCTGTCCAGTGTTCCACTCCTGGATCACTTTGATATCTGCTCGTCAAACTAAGAGCATTGGACACATCCGGTCTAGTACACAGCATGGCATACATGATGGAACCTATGGCCGAGGCATAAGGCACTTTGGTCATAACTTGCCTATCATTTACCGTAGCTGGACACAGAGCCTTGCTCAATATCTTACCTGACAACATAGGCACCGAACCTTTCTTTGCCTTATCCATTCTGAACCTTTTTAGAACTTTGTCTAGGTATGTACTCTGGCTTAAAGCTATCAGGCGTCTTTGTCTATCTCTATAGATCTTGATTCCCAATATATAAGCAGCTTCACCTAGGTCTTTCATTGAAAAACACTTGTTCAAATAACTCTTCACATCGTTAAGCATGTTGATGTCATTTCCAATAATCAATATGTCATCCACATATAGTACCAGAAACGTCACCGAGCTCCCACTCACTTTCTTGTAGATACAAGCTTCATAGCAATTTGGAACAAATCCAAAGCTCTTGATCACTTGATCAAAACGAAGGTTCCAACTCCGAGATGCTTGCATACTTTATGAGCTGATCACTTGATCACTTGATCATAAATGGAACGCTGAAGTTTGCATACTTTATCAGCATCCTTAGGATCGACAAAACCTTCGGGTTGCATCATATACAACTCTTCATCAATGTTGCCATTGAGGAACGCAGTCTTGACATCCATCTACCATATTTCATAATCATGAAACGCAGCAATTGCTAATAAAATCCGAATGGACTTAAACATCGCTACGGGAGAGAAAGTCTCATCGTAGTCAACACCTTGAACTTGTCGAAAACCTTTCGCGACAAGCCGTGCTTTATAGACGGTAACATTACCATCCACATCCGTTTTCTTCTTGAAGATCCATTTGCACTCAACGACCTTTCGGTCGCTAGGAGGGTCCACCAAAGTCCATACTTGGTTTTCGCTCATGGATCCCAATTCGGATTTCATGGCTTCTAGCTATTTCTCAGAGTCTGGGCTCATCATCGCCTACTCATAGTTCGTAGGTTCACTGTCTTCTACTAACAAGACAGTCAACACAGGGTTGCCGTACCACTCAGGAGGGGCACGCGACCTTGTCGACCTGCGACGTTCAGTAGTAGCATCGTCCGAAGCTTCATGATCCTTGTCATTAGCTTCCTCTATTGTTGGTGCAGGCGGCACTGGAACAATTTCAGGTGCTGCGCTACTCTCCAACTCAAGAGAAGGTTCAATAACCTCGTCTAGCTCTACTTTCCTCCCACTCACTTCTTTCGAGAGAAAATCCTTCTCAAGAAAGGAACCGTTCTTTGCGACAAACACTTTGCCTTCGGTTATGTGATAGAAGGTATACCCAATAGTTTCCTTAGGGTATCCTATGAAGATGCATTTCTCCGCTTTGGGTTCGAGCTTGTCCGGCATCAACTTCTTGACGTAAGCTTCGCATCCCCAAACTTTAAGAAACGACAACTTAGGTTTAGCACCAAACCACAGTTCATACGATGTCGTCTCAACGGATTTAGATGGTGCCCTATTTAAAGTGAATGCAGCGGTTTCTAATGCATAACCCCAAAATGATAACGGCAAATCAGTAAGATACATCATCGATCGGACCATATCTAATAAGGTTCGATTCCGGCGTTCAGACACACCATTGCGCTGTGGTGTTCCGGGTGGCGTGAGTTGCGAAACGATTCCGCTTGCTTTAAGATGCATGAGAAAATCATAACTCAAATATTCACCTCCACGATCGGATCGTAGAAACTTAATCTTTCTGTTACGATGGTTCTCCACTTCATTCTGAAATTCTTTGAACTTTTCAAACGTTTCAGATTTATGTTTCATTAAATAGATATACCCATATCTACTTAAGTTATCGGTAAAAGTGAGAAAATAGCGATATCCACCGCGCGTCGAAACACTCATCGGTCCGCATACATCGGTATGTATGATTTCCAACAAGTCCGTTGCTCGCTCCATCATACCGGAGAACGGGGTTTTGATCATCTTGCCCATGAGGCATGGTTCGCATGTGTCAAATGATTCAAAATCAAGAGACTCCAAAAGTCCATCAGAATGGAGTTTCTTCATACGCTTTACACCAATATGACCTAGACGACAGTGCCACAAATAAGTAGTATTATAACTATCTACTTTGCATCTCTTAGCCTCAATGTTGTGGATGTGTGTTTCATCCCTTTCGAGATTTAGAAGAAATAAACCATTCACAATATGTGCATGACCAAAAAAGATGTTACTCATATAAATAGAACAACCATTATTCTCCGATTTAAATGAATAACCGTCTTGCAATAAACAAGATCCAGAAATAATGTTCATGCTCAACGCAGGCACATAATAACATTTATTACGGTTTAAAACTAATCCCGAAGGTAAAACTAAGGAGAGCGTGCCGACGGCCATCACATCAACTCTTGATCCGTTGGCAACGCGCATCGTCACCTCATCCCTCGCAAGCCGCCGTCTATTCCGTAGCTCCTGTTTCGAGTTACAAATATTAGCAACTGAACCGGTATCAAATACCCAGGCACTACAACGAGGGCTAGTAAGGAAAACATTAATAACATTGTCACATCCCAAGATTTTCCAAATCTTGTAATGTGAAAAATAAATGAATAAAATAAAACTTTGTTGATTTTCAGGGTGAGAAGAAACTTTTGAATCCATTTGGAAACTTTGAAAACCTATTTGGATCAAATAAAATCCTGAAGGGATTTAAAAAGATAAATAAACAATAAATTTCAAAATATTTAAAATTACTATTTTTCGATCTTTTAATAAAAGGATTTGGTTTTCAAAAGAAAAGGTAGATGTATAAATAAGGATTATTTTATAAAGCCAAATTAAACCTTGGCCAAGATTTTTAAACAAAAGGTTTTGCATTGATTAAAAGAGTAAAGGATTATTTAAATAAAATAATAAGGATTTAATATCCATTTTTATTTAAATAAAAGGTTTTACCATTTTAATTAAAACATTAAAACTTATTTATTTATTTTAAATAAGTTTTCCAAGTATTTTATATTCTCAAATAAAACCTACTGAAATGTTTTGGTTTTATTTTAGAATTCAAAATAAGTATTTTAATAAAACAAATCCTATTTGAATTAATAACTAAGGTCCATTTTATTTAATTATTAATGGATCCTAAAATAAAAAATTTATTTTATTTTAAACAAGTTTTCCAAGTATCTTATATTTTCAAATAAAACCTACTGATTTTGTTTTAAAAATATTTAGTTTTCAAATGGAGATTTTATTAAATAAATCAAAACCTATTTGAATTAATAATTAAAGGTCTATTTTATTTAATTATTAAATAGATCCTAAAAAGAAAAGAATTATATTATTTTATTTTGGGAATTGGTTTATGTTGTTAAACAGAACCAAATTCAAATTACAAGTTTGGAAGTGTTTGATTTGTTTGAATGTTTGATTTGTTTGTTTGAATTTCAAAACAGAAATTGAATTTGGAAAAAGAAAAAGATTCAGACAGAAAAAAATATATGAAACGGCCCAGCCCAACTATCCTAGCCCACTAAGCCCAGCAGCCCATTTCCCTCTCCCCTACCGAAGCGTTTTATTTCACTCGAACTCACACCCGCTAAGTCACTGACTGGTGGACCTTATTCCCTCTCTCCCTCTCTCGCTGCCAGAGGACCCCACAGCCACGCGGTCATCTTCCCCACTGTAGAGGTTCCAATCTTTAATAAGATAGAGCCCCCTGTGTTTACAATGCTAGTCCCTAGATCAATAGCTATCATCCACAGTTAAGATGTAATATCAAGATACAAAGGTCATATTATAACTTTATAACCAGGAATAACATAATTTTATTACATCATACATAGCTCATTTGGCTATTACATTACATTGTTGCGGAATAACTATAAGCATGGGGTCCTTCATCTTCAAAGTGCCACAGGCAGATGTTGGTTGTAGACTTTGTAATCCTAATCAAGCAATCTTCATTAAAATCAATCAAACCTGCAACATTACAAGTTACAGCCACAAGGGTCAATACATTTGAATTGTATTGGCAAGTGATACTATGGTAGTATAGTGGAGTCTATCATCTATATGCATTTGGCTAAGTGGAGTTGAGGCTTGCATTGCTCAAAATATATTTTCCTTATCATTAGAAATACTAAGTTTTTGTTTTGACAAAATCTTTTCCAAAGCTTCTCTCAATCAAAGATTGAAGATTTCAAACAACCCTTGTTCAAACACAAGATTTTAACTTAGAAATTTGAATGATGAAATTCTTGATTGCTTCCATGTCTTGATGCTCAATTTGTCCTTTGCCAGGGACATGGCTAAGTACTTAGATTTTACACTCTGCAGAGGTGGTGCACTTTACCCACAAGACTTGGTTTCCCCAGACAATATCTTTCAGAAGCCTTCCCTTAGACCAAAATGGACGCGCTCCAACCTATCAAACACTACCACCAACTGTGCATATGGCTAAGTTCTTGCAACCTATATGATCATGGCAGAGCCCATATTGCCAAGTGGTTGCACTTGAAGCTTCTCAACATTTGACATCTCAAATCTCTTTGTTCCTGGTTGGCCATCCACAAGTGAGATACACAAGGTAAACCATAAACATGGGCCTTGTGAACCACTCAACCAAAAACCACCAAGCAATTACCATTCCACCCAGGTGATTCATTAACTTAGTTGTTTTATTAAACAAAACATAAGTCCTCAGACTTAGAATATTTTTCCATAGTGTGAATATATATTCCACCCATGTTTTCTATTAGCTAGGCTAAGCTTGATAGTAATAGGAATCTTAACTTAGGAAAATCCTACTAAGGATTCATCTACTAGGTTTTCCTATAGCAAGGTTTATACTTAGCAAAATCCTTGCAAGTTTTACTTAGCAAAATCACTAATGCATCGTGAAAGTAATGGGACAAAAACTATGAAGCATCACTTGCCTTTTTGGTAGAGTATGGGTTCACTCCTTGTCCTTGCAACAATCACACTCTTCAAGTCACTATAAATCAATCAAGCAAGGCACAAGTTCAATCTACCAATCAAGCAAAACAACACATAAAATGACAAAGTCAAAGTAATGCATGCAAGCATGCCAAGCTTTGTTTTGTTTGAAAAGTGGTTCCTAATGGGTCATAAACATTGGAAAACACCTAATGGTCATTTTATAAAGTGTCAAAATCATTTGCAAAACGTTTCACTTCAAAAACCATTTTCAAAACAAAGTATCATTTTATGTGGTGTAGAAATATTTTTATTAAGGCATTAATCTCCAAGGTTCTCCAAATATGTTTTCAAACCATAAAACTTGGTGTTTGGGGTCAGAGAGTTTAAAACAAATCATTTTCCAAAGGTTTTCTTCCAAAACCAATTTTAATAAATAAACCACATTTCTATTTGACTCGAAATGGTTTTAAATCAAAGAATCATTCTTTTATTTCACCAAATACATTTTTGGGTTCATAAAGTGATTCTTATGGTCAGTAGGTTCAAACCAATCAAATTGCCAAAGATTTTATCCCCAAATTCATTTTTAAACAATTTTCACATCCTTAACAACCATACAAAAGTTTCTGCAAAAAAAAACCATTTTCCCAGAAGCTTTTTGTTAAACAAAGGGCATGGTTGGCTAGGGCTTGTTCCACTGAATCCATTGATATAAAATTTGTAATATTTGGACGTGTGGTTTGAAAGTTATGGATTTTTCAAATTGGAACATCAAATAGATCAATTCTGTTTTTATTAGAACAGACAGGGCCACGTGGCTTGCTCCTATTCGCCAGTACCGGTTCGCACGGATCGGTCGCTGTGGAGCGTTGGATTTAAATTAGATAGAGCGGCTCAGGATCAAACTTACCTCTTCGTCTAGATCTAATCCTAGCCAGTCAAAACGCATCCTACGGCTACAGCGTGCTTGCCAGGATCTGGCGGCGCTGGCGGCGGCGGTTGGCGGCGGCGGGGTCTGTCAGCGGCGGAGCCGGTAAAATAGGAAGCGAGGAAGGATGGGGAAGTGCTCACCACGTTCGCAAAGGTCTGAGGAAGCTCGACGTGGTCTCCTTGGGTCAAGGGGTGCTCTGTCGTGGCGGTAATCGTTCGCCGGAGTTGCTCCTGGCGTCAGGCGGCTCTGGTTGTGCTCAGGGACGGTGCTGTGGTTCACCCCGAGACAAAATAAGGACGCGGTTAGACGCGCAGGATCAAAACAAAGAAGTGTGCGTGATCGAGGTGTGAAGGGGCGGTCTGTTCTTACCAGTAGGCTTCGCCGGAGAAGAAGGCAAACGCGGCGGCGTTCGGGAGCTTGTCGTAGTCGATGCTCTGGGGCGCCCGCAGTCGAATGAAGGGCACAGGCAGATGCGTCAGGAGGTGGGGAAGGTGCGAGCTAGGTCGAGAAGGCACGGGGCGTTGCGGTGCTACCGGAATTGGTAAGGGAAGTCGTCGGAGACAGAGGGGCTCTGGGAGGAATTGGGGCGGCCTGGGGGCGTGTCGAGATGGGGCGACAGAGGGAAAGTGAAGAGGAGAGGGAGACGATTTATCCTGCGTGGTCAAGGGGCTGCTTCAACGCGTGATTAAGACGTATTACGCCAGAGTTATTCCGCCTGCAACGACCGGCGAGGGGTGGGCGTCGTCTGCGGGTGGGGAAGAAGAGGGACGTGGCGGTGGGGTCCTCTGGTCAGTGAGAAAGGGAGAGGAAACGCGGTCCACCAGTCAGTTGCTTAGCGGGTCGCTTCTGCGGTGAAGAAAAACGGTTCGGGGGAGAAAAGGAGCTGTGCTGTTGGGCTGTTGGGCTGGGTTGGGCTAGATGGTTGGGCTGCTCTATTTTTTTCTATCTGAATCCTTTTTCTTTTTCTATTTTCCAATTCTGTTTTGAAATTTCAAACAACCAAACAATGTTCAAATCCATTCAAACTTTCACCACACTTCACAACTTTTGAACTTGGTTCTGTTCAGTAGCATAATCCAAAATTCCATAATAAAAATAATATTTTTATTCATTTTTTTAGGATCCATTCATTAATTAAATAAAATGGACCTTTAGTTATTTAATCACATAGGGTTTGATTTATTTAATAAAATCTTCTTTTGAAATCCAAATACTTTAAAAACCAAATCAGTAGGTATTAATTGAAAGTAAAGAATACTTGGAAAGCTTGTTCATAACAAAATAACATTTTTGCTATAGGGTCCATTAATAATCAAATAAAATGGACCTTAGTTAATAATTCAAATAGGATTTGTTTTATTAAAAACTTTATTTTGAAATCAAAAATAAAGCCAAAACACTTCAGTAGGTTTTATTTGAGAACATAAAATATTTGGAAAACTTATTTAAAATAAATAAATAAGTTTTAGTGTTTATTTAAAATGGGAAAAGCCTTTACTTAAATAAAATTTGGATATTAAATCCTTATTATTCTATTTTAATTAAACCTTTGCTATTTTTATCAAAACAAAACATTTTATTTTAAATACTTGGCCAAAGTTTAATTTGGCTCTATAAAATAATCTTTATTTATAAATCACCTTTTTCTTTTGAAAACCAAATCCTTTTATTTAAAAGATCCAAATAGTAATTCCAAAATATTTTATTTTCCTTTATTTAAAATGTTTATCTTTTTAAATCCCTTTAGGATTTATTTAATCCAAATTCAAAATAGGTTTGAAAGTTTTCCAATTGGATTCAAAAAGTTTCTTCTGGTCCTGAAAATCAAACAAAGTTTTATTTTATTCATTTATTTTTTCATTACAAGATTTGGAATATCTTGGGATGTGACAGGCTACCATCCTTAAAATAAATCGCGTCCCGAGATTTGGCGAGGCTAGTGTTACAAGTAGGCTCAAAACAAATAGGGTACTACCACCCTTAAAATTTTTCAAACAAAATTTACATATTGTCCTTCTTGGGATCCTGGGGAAAATTTCTCATGGGCAAACATTTGTATTATGTCCTTGGTTTCCATACTTGACTCATGGGCCAAGGTTGAGATCCTTCATAGATTTGTTTAACTTGTTCTTCATCTTTTCAGGACAATTGTTTACATAGTGGCCTAGTTCCTTGCATTTGAAACACATCACTTGGCTGATATCGTTCTTTTCCTTGGGTAGCAATTCTTCTTGTTTGTTTCTTTGATTCTTCTTCTTTTCTGGGCATTCATTAGCATAGTGTCCCATCTCTTTGCAATTGTAACATTGCACTTGAGTAATGTCCTTCTTATTAGGGTTGGGGCATTTCTTCTTCTTCTTGGGTCTCTCCAAAGCTAGGAATTCTTCTAGTTCATGTTCTTCATAGGTGGGAGATCTTTCTCTCTTCTTGGGGTAGTTACTAAAATTATGTCCTTCTTCCTTACAATTGAGGAATTGATCTTCATGTTCCTTGGATGCATGATCCTTGTCTCTAAAAATATTGCTAGCTTGGGTTCCTTCTAGAATAGCACCTTTGTCATCCTTGTTGTCATTAGCTCTTTGGAAAAAGTTTTCTCCTATGTTGATCAGTTGAGTAACCAATCCTTGCAACAATTGGGATTGAATTTTCAAAATTCTTTGTATGGCTGGGTCTAGTCCATTGTTGTTGGATAAAAGCTGAGTTGTCTCTTGGCTCAACTGGTTTTGGGTTGCTATAAGTTCTTTCATGTTGTCCTCTTGGTTGTTGTTGTTGTTGTCATCAACCTTGATGTTGGAGTCTCTTGGAGTAGTCATCTGTTTGGGTTTGAAGGGAGATTAGAATAGGCAAGATATTTCTAAGGAAATAATTCTATTCACACACATCACAAATCACACAAGCAATGTGCAAGCAATCACAAACAACATTCCACTCAAACAACAAGATTCAAGCTTATCTTTAGGCAACAAAATATTTTTGTTACATCACATAAGTTGGTGTGTTTGACTTTAACTATAAATGGTGGTCCATCTACATGGTTCACTTGTGATCTTTCCTTCCTTCTTGGTTGATTCTTCTTGCATGAGATCTTGGTTTCCTTGTAAAAACTTTTGGTCACAATACTTCAAGTGATGTAGGCTCCTTCTAACTTTTGCATTCCCTCAGTCTCTAAATCTTGAGCAAGATTTCCTTGTTTCACTTGTAGTCCTTAGTGGTATCCAAGTTGGAAGTCCTTGGTGAATATGCTGAAGATGTTGAAGTCATTAGGGTTGAAGAAGTTGAAGTCATATGAGTTGAAAGTGTTGAAGAAAGTCCTTTGCTCATGGTGAAGTCTTTGGTCATGGGGTAGGTTTTTCCATCAAGTTGGAGTAGAAGAGAAGTAGAGTTGAAACCAAAATAGTTGAGGAAAGAGTTTACAAGATTGTTTTGTAAATAAGTTTTTGGAACAAACACAACTCCTATTTTTCTAAGGGGTTTTGGTCCAATCCTAGGTTTACAAATCCTACAGGAAACACAATGCTCTGATACCATCTGTAGAGGTTCCAATCTTTAATAAGATAGAGCCCCCTGTGTTAAGATGTAATATCAAGATACAAACGTCATATTATAATTTTATAACCAGGAATAACATAATTTTATTACATTATACATAGCTCATTTGGCTATTACATTACATTGCAGCGGAATAACTATAAGCATGGGGTCCTTCATCTTCAAAGTGCCACAGGCAGATGTTGGTTGTAGACTTTGTAATCCTAATCAAGCAATCTTCACTAAAATCAATCAAACCTGCAACATTACAAGTTACAGCCACAAGGGTCAATACATTTGAATTGTATTGGCAAGTGATACTATGGTAGTATAGTGGAGTCTATCATCTATATGCATTTGGCTAAGTGGAGTTGAGGCTTGCATTTCTCAAAATATATTTTCCTTATCATTTGAAAATACTAAGTTTTTGTTTTGACAAAATCTTTTTCAAAGCTTCTCTCAATCAAAGTTTGAAGATTTCAAACAACCCTTGTTCAAACACAAGATTTTAACTTAGAAATTTGAATGATGAGATTCTTGATTGCTTCCATGTCTTGATGCTCAATTTGTCCTTTACTAGGGACATGGCTAAGTACTTAGATTTTACACTCTGTAGAGGTGGTGCACTATCCCCACAAGACTTGGTTTCCCAAGACAAGATCTTTCAGAAGCCTTCCCTTAGACCAAAATGGACGCGCTCCAACCTATCAAACACTACCACCAACTTTCCATATGGCTAAGTTCTTGCAACCTATATGATCATGGCAGAGCCCATATTGCCAAGTGGTTGCACTTGAAGCTTCTCAACATTTGACATCTCAAATCTCTTTGTTCCTGGGTGGCCATCCACAAGTGAGAACACAAGGTAAACCATAAACATGGGCCTTGTGAACCACTCAACCAAAAACCACCAAGCAATTACCATTCCACCCAGGTGATTCATTAACTTAGTTGTTTTATTAAACAAAACATAAGTCCTCAGACTTAGAATATTTTTCCATAGTCTGAATATATATTCCACCCATGTTTTCTATTAGCTAGGCTAAGCTTGATAGTAATAGGAATCTTAACTTAAGAAAATCCTACTAAGGATTCATCTACTAGGTTTTCCTATAGCAAGGTTTATACTTAGCAAAATCCTTGCAAGTTTTACTTAGAAAAATCACTAATGCATAGTGAAAGTAATGGGACAAAAAGTATGAAGCATCACTTGCCTTTTTGGTAGAGTATGGGTTCACTCCTTGTCCTTGCAACAATCACACTCTTGAAGTCACTATAAATCAATCAAGCAAGGCACAAGTTCAATCTACCAATCAAGCAAAACAACACATAAAATGACAAAGTCAAAGTAATGCATGCAAGCATGCCAAGCTTTGTTTTGTTTGAAAAGTGGTTCCTAATGGCTCATAAACATTGGAAAACACCTAATGGTCATTTTATAAAGTGGCAAAGTCATTTGCAAAAGGTTTCACTTCAAAAACCATTTTCAAAACAAAGTATCATTTTATGTGGTGTAGAAATATTTTTACTAAGGCATTAATCTCCAAGGTTCACCAAATATGTTTTCAAACCATAAAACTTGGTGTTTGGGGTCAGAGAGTTTAAAACAAATCATTTTCCAAAGGTTTTCTTCCAAAACCAATTTTAATAAATAAACCACATTTCTATTTGACTAGAAATGGTTTTAAATCAAAGAATCATTCTTTTATTTCACCAAATACATTTTTGGGTTCACAAAGTGATTCTTATGGTCAGTAGGTTCAAACCAATCCAATTGCCAAAAAATTTATCCCCAAATTCATTTTTAAACAATTTTCACATCCTTAACAAGCATACAAAAGTCTCTGCAAAAACAACCATTTTCCCAGAAGCTTTTTGTTAAACAAAGGGCATGGTTGGCTAGGTCTTTTTCCACTTAATCCATTGATATAAAATTTGTAATTTTTGTACGTGTGGTTTGAAAGTTATGGATTTTTCAAATTGGAATATCAAATAGATCAATTCTGTTTTTATTAGAACAGACAGGGCCACGTGGCTTGCTCCTATTCGCCAGTACCGGTTCGCACGGATCGGTCGCTGTGGAGCGTTGGATTTAAATTAGATAGAGCGGCTCAGGATCAAACTTACCTCTTCGTCTAGATCTAATCCTAGCCAGTCAAAACGCATCCTACGGCTACAGCGTGCTTGCCAGGATCTGGCGGCGCTGGCGGCGGCGGTTGGCGGCGGCGGGGTCTGTCAGCGGCGGAGCCGGTAAAATAGGAAGCGAGGAAGGATGGGGAAGTGCTCACCACGTTCGCAAAGGTCTGAGGAAGCTCGACGTGGTCTCCTTGGGTCAAGGGGCGCTCTGTCGTGGCGGTAATCGTTCGTCGGAGTTGCTCCTGGCGTCAGGCGGCTCTGGTTGTGCTCAGGGATGGTGTTGTGGTTCACCCCGAGACAAAATGAGGACGCGGTTAGACGCGCAGGATCAAAACAAAGAAGTGTGCGTGATCGAGGTGTGAAGGGGCGGTCTGTTCTTACCAGTAGGCTTCGCCGGAGAAGAAGGCAAACGTGGCGGCGTTCGGGAGCTTGTCGTAGTCGATGCTCTGGGGCGCCCGCAGTTGAATGAAGGGCATAGGTAGATGCGTCAGGAGGTGGGGAAGGTGCGAGCTAGGTCGAGAAGGCACGGGGCGTTGCAGTGCTACCGGAATTGGTAAGGGAAGTCGTTGGAGACAGAGGGGCTCGGGGAGGAATTGGGGCGGCCTGGGGGCGTGTCGAGATGGGGCGACAGAGGGAAAGTGAAGAGGAGAGGGAGACGATTTATCCTGCGTGGTCAAGGGGCTGCTTCAACGCGTGATTAAGACGTATTACGCCGGAGTTATTCCGCCTGCAACGGCCGTCGAGGGGTGGGCGTCGTCTGCGGGTGGGGAAGAAGAGGGACGTGGCGGTGGGGTCCTCTGGTCAGTGAGAAAGGGAGAGGAAACGCGGTCCACCAGTCAGTTGCTTAGCGGGTCGCTTCTGCGGTGAAGAAAAACGGTTCGGGGGAGAAAAGGAGCTGGGCTGTTGGGCTGTTGGGCTGGGTTGGGCTAGATGGTTGGGCTGCTCTATTTTTTTCTGTCTGAATCCTTTTTCTTTTTCTATGTTCCAATTCTGTTTTGAAATTTCAAACAACCAAACAATGTTCAAATCCATTCAAACTTTCACCACACTTCACAACTTTTGAACTTGGTTCTGTTCAGTAGCATAATCCAAAATTCCATAATAAAAATAATATTTTTATTCATTTTTTAGGATCCATTCATTAATTAAATAAAATGGACCTTTAGTTATTTAATCACATAGGGTTTGATTTATTTAATAAAATCTTATTTTGAAATCCAAATACTTTCAAAACCAAATCAGTAGGTATTAATTGAAAGTAAAGAATACTTGGAAAGCTTGTTTAAAACAAAATAACATTTTTGCTATGGGGTCCATTAATAATTAAATAAAATGGACCTTAGTTAATAATTCAAATAGGATTTGTTTTATTAAAAACTTTATTTTGAAATCAAAAATAAAGCCAAAACACTTCAGTAGGTTTTATTTGAGAATATAAAATATTTGGAAAACTTATTTAAAATAAATAAATAAGTTTTAGTGTTTATTTAAAATGGGAAAAGCCTTTACTTAAATAAAATTTGGATATTAAATCCTTATTATTCTATTTTAATTAAACCTTTGCTATTTTTATCAAAACAAAACATTTTATTTTAAATACTTGGCCAAAGTTTAATTTGGCTCTGTAAAATAATCTTTATTTATAAATCACCTTTTTCTTTTGAAAACCAAATCCTTTTATTTAAAAGATCCAAATAGTAATTCCAAAATATTTTATTTTCCTTTATTTAAAATGTTTATCTTTTTAAATCCCTTTAGGATTTATTTAATCCAAATTCAAAATAGGTTTGAAAGTTTTCCAATTGGATTCAAAAAGTTTCTTCTGGTCCTGAAAATCAAACAAAGTTTTATTTTATTCATTTATTTTCACATTACAAGATTTGGAAAATCTTGGGATGTGACACCCACCCCCACGACCTGTTCTTCCTCCCCTCGTCGCCGCTCCGGGCTTTGATTTCGCGGCTTGAATTCATCTTAACGCGGCCACCATTACTCGCAGTGACCATGCACATTTAAATGCCAACGACTCTCCTACATTTCCCCTCTGTCTCCTTCCCCAAGTGCGCCCCCAGGCTGTCGAATTTTGCTCAAACACCGCCACTGTCCAACGACACTCCGGCGAGGATTCCAGCAGCTCCACGCCACCCCTTGCCTCCTAGAGCACGAAGCTGTGTTCCCCATCGCCTGGCGGACCTTTCCGCATCGCCATCTCACCCGCGCGAGCTCTGCAAACTCGGCAACGTCTTCCCCGAGCCAGCGCCGCCGTCTGCTCCAACTGCGGCGATGTCCCACGGTAAACCTGACCACCCCTCTCTTCCCCGTGGACCCGATAATGATCGCCATGCCTTTGCGAACCTAACGGTGCCTCCCGTTTGTCCTAGGGTGCCCTCCATCCTCGCCCTCGACGACCTCCAGAACCACCCGACGCCGGAAGCTCCTCCGACGAGCAATCACCGTCGCCCCCGTGCACCCCTTGCTCTCCTACGACCACGTTGAGCACCAGAATACCACGGCGGACCCGGTGAACATATCCGTTCCCTCCCTCGCTTCCTGTAGCCGTCGTAGCACCGCCAGCAGAGCGTCGCCGCCGCCAGCCACCGTTGAGCACCGCCGGATTTTGGTTAGTGAGTCAGGAGCCGTAGGATGCGAAACATCCGGCTAGGATTAGATCCAATCGAAAAGGTACGCGTCCATCTATGCCGCACGTTTTCAGTTAGATCCAACGCACCCCGTAGCCGATCCGAGCAAACCGTTATTGTCCAATCAGAAACAGCCACGTGGACTGGATTCGATTTAAAACAGAATTTTGATCTGATTAGAATGCAAATTTGTAATTGGTATAACTTTTGATCCACACGTCCAAAATTTGCAAACTTTATATCATTGGAATCAGTGGAACAAGCCCTAGCCAACCATGCCATTTGTTTAGTAAAATGCTTCTGGGAAAATGATTGTTTTTGCAGAAACATTTGTATGCTTGATTAGATTGTAAAAATTGTTCAAAATTGATTTTGGGGATAAAATCATTGGCAATGGGATTGATTTGAACCTACTGACCATAGGAAACACTTTGTGGATTCAAAAATGTATTTGGTGAAACAAAATAATGATTCTTTGATTTAAAACCATTTCTAGTCAAATAGAAATGTGGTTTATTTACTAAAAATGGTTTTGGAAGAAAACTTTTGGGAAATGTTTTGTTTTAAACTCTCTGACCCCAAACACCAAGTTTTATGGTTTGAAAACATATTTGGTGAACCCTATAGATTAATGCCTTAGTCAAAATATTTCTACACCACATAAAATGATACTTTGTTTTGAAAATGGTTTATAAAGTGAAACCTTTTGCAAATGACTTTGCCACTTTATAAAATGACCCTTAGGTGTTTTCCAATGTTTATGACCCATTAGAAACCACTTTTACAAATAAAACAACCCTTTTGCATGCTTGCATGTGTTGTTTGTTTTATTATTTTATGTGATGTTTTGCTTGATTGGTAGATTGAGTTTGTACCTTGCTTGATTGAATTGTAGTGACTTGAAGAGTGTGATTGTTGCAAGGACAAGGAGAGTACCTATACCCTCTACCAAAAAGGCAAGTGATGCTTCATACTTTTGTCCCATTACTTTCACTATGCATTAGTGATTTTCTCTAAGTAAAACTTGCATGGAATTTTGCTAAGTATAAACCTTGCTATAGGAAAACCTAGTAGATGAAACCTTAGTAGGAATTTTCCTAAGTTAATATTCCTACTACTATCATGCTTAGCTTAGCTAATAGAAAACAAGGGTGGAATATATATTCACACTATGGAAAAATTTCTAAGTCTGAGGACTTGTGTTTTTGTTTAATAAAACAACTAAGTTAATGAATCACCTGGGTGGAATGGGACTTGATTTGGTGGTTTTTGGTTGAGTGGTTCACAAGGCCCATGTCTATGGTTGACCTTGTGTATCTCACTTGTGGATTGCCACCCAGGAACAAAGAGATTTGAGATGTCAAATGTTGAGAAGCTTCAAGTGCAACCACTTGGCATTATGGGCTCTGCCTGGATCATATAGGTTGCAAGAACTTAGCCATATGGACAGTTGGTGGTAGAGTTTGATAGGTTGGAGCGCGTCCATTTTGGTCTAAGGGATGGCTTCTGAAAGATCTTGTCTTGGGAAACCAAGTCTTGTGGGGAAAGTGCACCACCTCTGCAGAGTGTAAAATCTAAGTACTTAGCCATGTCCCTGGTAAAGGAAAATTTGAGCATCAAGACATGGAATCAATCAACAATCTCATCATTCAAATTTCTAAGTTAAAAATTGTTGTTTTGAACAAGGGTTAAAGGATCTTCAATCTTTGATTGAGAAAATGATTTTTGTCAAGCAAAACTTAGTGTTTTCAAATGTGAAGGAAAAATCTATTTTGAGCAATGCAAGCCTCAACTCCACTTAGCCAAATGCATATAGATGATAGACTCCACTATACTACCATAGTATCACTTGCCAATACAATTCAAATGTATTGACCCTTGTGGCTGTAACTTGTGATGTTGCAGGTTTGATTGATTTAGTGAAGTGTGTTGATTAGGATTACAGAGTCTACAACCAACATGTCTGCCTGTGGCACTTTGAAGATGAAGGACCCCATGCTTATAGATATTCTGCTGCAATGTAATGTAATAGCTAAATGAGCTATGTAAGATGTAATAAAATTATGTTATTCCTGGTTATAAAGTTATATTATGACCTTTGTTTCTTGATATTACATCTTAACTGTAGATGCTAGCTATTGATCCAGGGACTAGCATTGTAAACACAGGGGACTCTACCTTATTTAAAGGTTGGGACCCTTAATTTGGAAAAAAGAAAAGATTCAGACAGAAAAAATATATGAAACGGCCCAGCCCAACTATCCTAGCCCACTAAGCCCAGCAGCCCATTTCCCTCTACCCTCCCGAAGCGTTTTCTTTCACTCGAACTCACACCCGCCAAGTCACTGACTGGTGGACCTTATTCCCTCTCTCCCTCTCTCGCGGACAGAGGACCCCACAGCCACGCGGTCATCTTCCCCACCCCCACGACCTGTTCTTCCTCCCCTCGTCGCCGTTTCGGGCTTTGATTTCGCGGCTTGAATTCGTCTTAACGCGACCACCATTACTCGCATTGACCATATACATTTAAACGCCAGCGACTCTCCTACATTTCCCCTCTGTCTACTTCCCCAAGTGCGCCCCCAGGCTGTCGAATTTTGCTCAAACACCGCCACTGTCCGACGACACTCCGGCGAGGATTCCAGCAGCTCCACGCCACCCCTTGCCTCCTAGAGCACGCAGATGTGTTCCCCATCGCCTGGCGGACCTTTCCGCATCGCCAGCTCACCCGCGCGAGCTCTGCAAACTCGGCAACGTCTTCCCCGAGCCAGCGTCGCCGTCTGCTCCAGCTGCGGCGATGTCCCCCGGTAAACCTGACCACCCCTCTCTTCCCCGTGGACACGATAATGATCGCCATGCCTTTTCAAACCTAACGGTGCCTCCCGTTTGTCCTAGGGTGCCCTCCATCCTCGCCCTCGATGACCTCCAGAACCACCCGACGCCGGAAGCTCCTCCGACGAGCAATCACCGTCGCCCCCTTGCACCCCTTTCTCTCCTACGACCACGTTGAGCACCAGAATACCATGGCGGACCCGTTGAGCATATCCGTTCCCTCCCTCGCTTCCTTTAGCCGCCGTAGCACCGCCAGCAGCGAGTCGCTGCCGCCAGCCACCGTTGAGCGCCGCCGGATTTTGGTTAGTGAGTCAGGAGCCGTAGGATGCGAAACGTCCGGCTAGGATTAGATCCAATCGAAAAGGTATGCGTCCATCTGTGTCGCACGTTTTCAGTTAGATCCAACGCACCCCGTAGCCGATCCGAACAAACCGTTATTGTCCAATCAGAAACAGCCACGTGGACTGGATTCGATTTAAAATAGAATTTTGATCTGATTAGAATGCAAATTTGTAATTGGTATAACTTTTGATCCACACGTCCAAAATTTGCAAACTTTATATCATTGGAATCAGTGGAACAAGCCATAGCCAACCATGCCATTTGTTTAGTAAAATGCTTCTGGGAAAATGATTGTTTTTGCAGAAACATTTGTATGCTTGATTAGATTGTAAAAATTGTTCAAAATTGATTTTGGGGATAAAATCTTTGGAAATTGGATTGATTTGAACCTACTGACCATAGGAAACACTTTGTGGATTCAAAAATGTATTTGGTGAAACAAAATAATGATTCTTTGATTTAAAACCATTTCTAGTCAAATAGAAATGTGGTTTATTTACTAAAAATGGTTTTGGAAGAAAACTTTTGGGAAATGTTTTGTTTTAAACTCTCTGACCCCAAACACCAAGTTTTATGGTTTGAAAACATATTTGGTGAACCCTATAGATTAATGCCTTAGTCAAAATATTTCTACACCACATAAAATGATACTTTGTTTTGAAAATGGTTTATAAAGTGAAACCTTTTGCAAATGACTTTGCCACTTTATAAAATGACCCTTAGGTGTTTTCCAATGTTTATGACCCATTAGAAACCACTTTTACAAATAAAACAACCCTTTTGCATGCTTGCATGTGTTGTTTGTTTTATTATTTTATGTGATGTTTTGCTTGATTGGTAGATTGAGTTTGTACCTTGCTTGATTGAATTGTAGTGACTTGAAGAGTGTGATTGTTGCAAGGACAAGAAGAGAACCTATACCCTCTACAAAAAAGGCAAGTGATGCTTCATACTTTTGTCCCATTACTTTCACTATGCATTAGTGATTCTCTCTAAGTAAAACTTGCATGGAATTTTGCTAAGTATAAACCTGGCTATAGGAAAACCTAGTAGATGTCTTAGTAGGAATTTTCCTAAGTTAAGATTCCTACTACTATCATGCTTAGCTTAGCTAATAGAAAACAAGGGTGGAATATATATTCACACTATGGAAAAATTTCTAAGTCTGAGGACTTGTGTTTTTGTTTAATAAAACAACTAAGTTAATGAATCACCTGGGTGGAATGGGACTTGATTTGGTGGTTTTTGGTTGAGTGGTTCACAAGGCCCATGTCTATGGTTGACCTTGTGTATATCACTTGTGGATTGCCACCCAGGAACAAAGAGATTTGAGATGTCAAATGTTGAGAAGCTTCAAGTGCAACCACTTGGCATTATGGGCTCTGCCTGGATCATATAAGTTGCAAGAACTTAGCCATATGGACAGTTGGTGGTAGAGTTTGATAGGTTGGAGCGCGTCCATTTTGGTCTAAGGGAAGGCTTCTGAAAGATCTTGTCTTGGGAAATCAAGTCTTGTGGGGAAAGTGCACCACCTCTGCAGAGTGTAAAATCTAAGTACTTAGCCATGTCCCTGGTAAAGGGTAATTTGAGAATCAAGACATGGAATCAATCAACAATCTCATCATTCAAATTTCTAAGTTAAAAACTTGTGGTTTGAACAAGGGTTAAAGATCTTCAATCTTTGATTGAGAAAATGATTTTTTGTCAAGCAAAACTTAGTGTTTTCAAATGTTAAGGAAAAATCTATTTTGAGCAATGCAAGCCTCAACTCCACTTAGCCAAATGCATATAGATGATAGACTCCACTATACTACCATAGTATCACTTGCCAATACAATTCAAATGTATTGACCCTTGTGGCTGTAACTTGTGATGTTGCAGGTTTGATTGATTTAGTGAAGTGTGTTGATTAGGATTACAAAGTCTACAACCAACATGTCTGCCTGTGGCACTTTGAAGATGAAGGACCCCATGCTTATAGATATCCTGCTGCAATGTAATGTAATAGCTAAATGAGCTATGTAAGATGTAATAAAATTATGTTATTCCTGGTTATAAAGTTATATTATGACCTTTGTTTCTTGATATTACATCTTAACTGTGGATGCTAGCTATTGATCCAGGGACTAGCATTGTAAACACAGGGGACTCTACCTTATTTAAATGTTGGGACCCTTAATTTGGAAAAAGAAAAAGATTCAGTCAGAAAAAAATATATGAAACGGCCCAGCCCAACTATCCTAGCCCACTAAGCCCAGCAGCCCATTTCCCTCTCCCCTCCCGAAGCGTTTTCTTTCACTCGAACTCACACCCGCCAAGTCACTGACTGGTGGACCTTATTCCCTCTCTCCCTCTCTCGCTGCCAGAGGACCCCACAGCCACGCGGTCATCTTCCCCACCCCCACGACCTGTTCTTCCTCCCCTCGTCGCCGTTTCGGGCTTTGATTTCGCGGCTTGAATTCGTCTTAGCGCGGCCACCATTACTCGTAGTGACCATGCACATTTAAACGCCAGCGACTCTCCTACATTTCCCCTCTGTCTCCTTCCCCAAGTGCGCCCCCAGGCTGTCGAATTTTGCTCAAACACCGCCACTGTCCGACGACACTCCGGCGAGGATTCCAGCAGCTCCACGCCACCCCTTGCCTCCTAGAGCACGCAGCTGTGATCCCCATCGCCTGGCGGACCTTTCCGCATTGCCATCTCACCCGCGCGAGCTCTACAAACTCGGCAACGTCTTCCCCGAGCCAGCGCCGCCGTCTTCTCCAACTGCGGCGATGTCCCCCGGTAAACCTGACCACCCCTCTCTTCCGCGTGGACACGATAATGATCTCCATGCCTTTGCGAACCTAACGGTGCCTCCCGTTTGTCCTAGGGTGCCCTCCATCCTCGCCCTCGACGACCTCCAGAACCACCCAACGCCGGAAGCTCCTCCGACGAGCAATCACCATCGCCCCCGTGCACCCTTTGCTCTCCTACGACCACGTTGAGCACCAGAATACCACGGCGGACCCGGTGAGCATATCCGTTCCCTCCCTCGCTTCCTGTAGCCTCCGTAGCACCGCCAGCAGCGCGTCGCCGCCGCCAGCCACCGTTGAGCGCCGCCGGATTTTGTTTAGTGAGTCAGGAGCCGTAGGATGCGAAACATCCGGCTAGGATTAGATCCAATCGAAAAGGTACGCGTCCATCTGTGCCGCACGTTTTCAGTTAGATCCAACGCACCCCGTAGCCGATCCGAGCAAACCGTTATTGTCCAATCAGAAACAGCCATGTGGACTGGATTCGATTTAAAACAGAATTTTGATCTGATTAGAATGCAAATTTGTAATTGGTATAAATTTTGATCCACACGTCCAAAATTTGCAAACTTTATATCATTGGAATCAGTGGAACAAGCCCTAGCCAACCATGCCATTTGTTTAGTAAAAATCTTCTGGGAAAATGATTGTTTTTGCAGAAACATTTGTATGCTTGATTAGATTGTAAAAATTGTTCAAAACTGATTTTGGGGATAAAATCTTTGGCAATTGGATTGATTTGAACCTACTGACCATAGGAAACACTTTGTGGATTCAAAAATGTATTTGGTGAAACAAAATAATGATTCTTTGATTTAAAACCATTTCTAGTCAAATAGAAATGTGGTTTATTTACTAAAAATGGTTTTGGAAGAAAACTTTTGGGAAATGTTTTGTTTTAAACTCTCTGACCCCAAACACCAAGTTTTATGGTTTGAAAACATATTTGGTGAAGTCTATAGATTAATGCCTTAGTAAAAATATTTCTACACCACATAAAATGATACTTTGTTTTGAAAATGGTTTATAAAGTGAAACCTTTTGCAAATGACTTTGACACTTTATAAAATGACCCTTAGGTGTTTTCCAATGTTTATGACCCATTAGAAACCACTTTTACAAATAAAACAACCCTTTTGCATGCTTGCATGTGTTGTTTGTTTTATTATTTTATGTGATGTTTTGCTTGATTAGTAGATTGAGTTTGTACCTTGCTTGATTGAATTGTAATGACTTGAAGAGTGTGATTGTTGCAAGGACAAGGAGATAACCTATACCCTCTACCAAAAAGGCAAGTGATGCTTCATACTTTTGTCCCATTACTTTCACTATGCATTAGTGATTTTCTCTAAGTAAAACTTGCATGGAATTTTGCTAAGTATAAACCTTGCTATAGGAAAACCTAGTAGATGAAACCTTAGTAGGAATTTTCCTAAGTTAAGATTCCGACTACTATCATGCTTACCTTAGCTAATAGAAAACAAGGGTGGAATATATATTCACACTATGGAAAAATTTCTAAGTCTGAGGACTTGCGTTTTTGTTTAATAAAACAACTAAGTTAATGAATCACCTGGGTGGAATGGGACTTGATTTGGTGGTTTTTGGTTGAGTGGTTCACAAGGCCCATGTCTATGGTTGACCTTGTGTATCTCACTTGTGGATTTCCACCCAGGAACAAAGAGATTTGAGATGTCAAATGTTGAGAAGCTTCAAGTGCAACCACTTGGCATTATGGGCTCTGCCTGGATCATATAGGTTGCAAGAACTTAGCCATATGGACAGTTGGTGGTAGAGTTTGATAGGTTGGAGCGCGTCCATTTTGGTCTAAGGGAAGGCTTCTGAAAGATCTTGTCTTGGGAAACCAAGTCTTGTGGGGAAAGTGCACCACCTCTGCAGAGTGTAAAATCTAAGTACTTAGCCATGTCCCTGGTAAAGGACAATTTGAGCATCAAGACATGGAATCAATCAAGAATCTCATCATTCAAATTTATAAGTTAAAAAATTGTGGTTTGAACAAGGGTTAAAGGATCTTCAATCTTTGATTGAGAAAATGATTTTTGTCAAGCAAAACTTAGTGTTTTCAAATGTTAAGGAAAAATCTATTTTGAGCAATGCAAGCCTCAACTCCACTTATCCAAATGCATATAGATGATAGACTCCACTATACTACCATAGTATCACTTGCCAATACAATTCAAATGTATTGACCCTTGTGGCTGTAACTTGTGATGTTGCAGGTTTGATTGTTTTAGTGAAGTGTGTTGATTAGGATTACAAAGTCTACAACCAACATGTCTGCCTGTGGCACTTTGAAGATGAAGGACCCCATGCTTATAGATATTCTGCTGCAATGTAATGTAATAGCTAAATGAGCTATGTAAGATGTAATAAAATTATGTTATTCCTGGTTATAAAGTTATATTATGACCTTTGTTTCTTGATATTACATCTTAACTGTGGATGCTAGCTATTGATCCAGGGACTAGCATTGTAAACACAGGGGACTCTACCTTATTTAAAGGTTGGGACCCTTACAAACATGTATATCAAATATACCTTTGATGGTGCCAGCCTTCTTGTCCGCTAAGTACTTCGGACAGTTGCGCTTCCAATGACCCTTGTCATTGCAATAGAAGCACTCAGTGTCCGTCTTAGGACCAGACCTGAGCTTCTTCTCAGAAGGGGCAACGCGCTTGCCGCCGCCTTTCTTGAAGGGCTTCTTTGCACCCTTACCTTTCTTGAAGGTGGGCTTGTTGACCATCAACACATGATTATCCTTTTTGATGTCCACTTCCGCGGCCTTCAGCTTTGCGAAGAGCTCGGTGATCGTATCAGTGGAACCATTCTGATTGTGAGTCACTACATAACTTTTGTAGCTGGGAGGGAGTGATTGCAGAACCCTGTCAATCTTGAGCTCCTCTGGAATTGTGCATTCCAGTTGCTCAAGGCGTTGAGTCTAGCCCGTCATCTTAATGGCGTGCTCACTAACGGAACTCCCTTCCTCCATCTTGCAGTTAAAGAACTTCTCAGAGGTCTCATATCTCTCAGAACGGGCCTGAGTCTGAAACATGGTTTTCATCTCTTCGAGAATCTCAAAGGGCCCAGGATAGTCTTAAAAACGATTTTGAAGTTCCGGTTCCATAGCAAACAACATGGTGCTCTTAATCACACCATAATCATCCTTGCGCGACTGATAGACAGCTTTCTCATCAGCCGGCGCAGTTGCAGCAGGGGGGTCACCTAACGCTTTCCCAAGGACATAGTCCTTTTGACCGCCAGAGAGAATGATTCTTAGATTGCAGAACCAATTGGTGAAGTTAGACCCATTGTTTCTAAGCTTTTCCTTCTCAGCAAAAATGTTGAAGTTGAAGTTGGAATTGGCCATGTGATCTACAGTATTGGAAAGTACAATTTAGACTATGTTCATGATAACTAGTTCAATTTTTAATCAAATTACTAGATGAACTCCCACTAAATTCAACATCCCTCAAGTTGTTTAGTGAACACGATCCAAATTCACCACACCTAATCCGATCATCACGAGAAGAGATGTGGTTTCAATGGTGGACAACGAAGTGTCGGTCATATCATTCATATGACTCATACTTAACCTTTCGGTTCTTGTGTTCCGAGGCCATGTCTGTACATGCTAGGCTCGTCAAGTTAGACCCAAGTATTTCCGCGTGTGCAAAACTGGCTTGCACCTGTTGTATGTGAGCGTAGAGTCTATAGCACCCGATCATCACGTGATGCTTGGACACGACGAACTTTCTCAATGGTGCATACTCGAGGAGAACACAGTTTTATCTTGATCTTTAAGTGAGGAATCATCTTATAATGCTACCATCGCGATCTAAGCATAATAAGATACATAAAAGGATAAACATCACATGCATATAACTTTAATGTGACATGGTATAGCCAATCTTCGCGCAATGATCTCCATCTTGTGCGCTCCGGCATGATCTCCATCACTCCACCATGATTGCCTCCACCACGAATAGCAACTACAACTATTGCTAACTACTTAGCGATAAAGTGAAACTATTAGATGGCGCATAAGAAGTTGACACCACAGGTCATACACAATTATAAAGACAACCATATGGATCCTGCCGGTTGTGTACTCATCGACATGCAAGTCGTGAAACATTACAAAACATGATCATCGCATACATTATACACATCACATCTTGGGCCATACCATATCACAGAAAACACTCCCTGCAAAAACAAGTTAGACGCCTCTACTTTGTTGTTGCATGTTTTACGTGGCTTATGGGAGTAGATGCTAAGAAAGATTCTTACCTACGGAAAGCCACAATGGTGATATTATGGTTGCCAAACTCCGGTGTTAATCCCATGACAACTATAGTGAGAGAAACTGACATCCACCAGCGGCATGTGTGGAACAAGCCACACGTCAAGTGCGGAGTCGGTCTCGCGAACGACGTCGCGTTAGGTTGGCCTGGACCGCTTCAATCTCACTATCCCGAGTCATCAGAAGAACACAAACAAGAGGCTTGCAACAGAAAACATCAACGCCCGCAACAACCATGTTGCGTTCTCCTCGTGAAACACATCTACGCATAGATCTAGCTTTGATACCACTGAAGGGTTTCGCGGAATAGTAAATCAAAATTTTC
This sequence comes from Avena atlantica, assembly GCA_910589765.1. Classification (NCBI taxonomy): domain Eukaryota; kingdom Viridiplantae; phylum Streptophyta; class Magnoliopsida; order Poales; family Poaceae; genus Avena; species Avena atlantica. The sequence continues at coordinate 15,808,538 of OU342736.1, forward strand.
TACGGATGCGAACAGAGGGAAAGCCAAGATCTAATCTAGGAGATGCAAACAACAAGAGAGATTGGATTATATCTTTATACCCTTGAAGATTCGCACAACGGAACATTCGTCGGAACGTGGGTGATGTAGTCGTACTCGCTTCTCCTCCTCGCGATCCGATCCGATCTAGCAGCACAAGTGGCGGTGCCTCCGTGAGATGCACACGTGCAGCACCTAGACGTCTCCTCCTTCCTTGGTCCAGCAAGTATGGTGGAGACACTAGAGGAAAAAGGGCTATCCGTTCGAGACCCCTCGGAGCATTAGTCCCGGTTGCACCACCAACCGGGACTAATGCTGGCACGCGTCCCGGTTGGAGCAGGCACAGGGCCAGGGGGCATGCGTCCCGGTTGGTAAGGGGGCATGCGTCCTGGTTGGAGCCACCAACCGGGACTAAAGGTTTGGCCACAGCCACGTGGTGTGGCACGCACCTTTAGTCCCGGTTGCTGGCTCCAACCGGGACTAAAGACCCCTGCCCTCTAGAAATGCAACGCCCCAGCCCCCTCTGCCTCCACTCTGTTTTTTCGAATGGTGGAAGGTGTGAGGGGTGTGCTAGTTTTTTCTCATGCATGCATTGAAGGTGTTTGTTGAAATGTTTGAGTGAATAATCCCGTTGAATTTCTCATAGAACAAAAATATAGAAGGTGTCCGAGACGCACTTGAGCTTTCTCCTCTTTATTTCCCGCGATCGAGGTTAGCAATCTTATCTTTTCTAGGTCATTGATACAATTCATGTGTCGGTGTGAATTGGTTATTTCACTATTTATGATGTCCTGTTTTTTGATAAACTTACTTATATGATGCAGATGAACGGTCGGGAATGGATGTACGGTGACCGGCGGGTAGCCGGGTATATCAAAGGCGTGGATAAATTTATCGATGTGGCTACGGCAAACAAAGAGAATGGATTTATACATTGTCCATGTGTTCAATGTCGGAACAACAAGTACTCTTCCTCGAAAATCATTCGCGGCCACCTGATTATGAAAGGTTTCATGCCCAACTATAATTGCTGGACCAAGCACGGGGAAAGAGGGGTTATGATGGAAGATGGTGAAGAAGAAGATGATGATAACAACTATCATCATATGTTTCCTGAATACAGTGATACTGCAATGGAAGACAATGGAGAGGAAAGAGGTGAAGAATGGGCATCAGATGAGTCGGCTGATGAACTTGGTAGGGTCATTTCTGATGCAAAGCGAGACTGTGAAATAGAAAATGAGAAGTTGAAGTTAGAGGGCATGTTAGAAGATCACAAGAAATTTTTGTACCCAATTTGTGAAGATGGCAGCACAAAGCTCGGTACCACACTGGAATTGTTGCGATGGAAGGCAGAGTGTGGTCTAACTGACTCCTCATTTGAAAAGATGCTGAAAATAATGAAGCCGAAGTTTCCAAAACATAACGAACTTCCTGAGAGTACCTACGAAGCAAAGAAGACTCTCTGTCCTCTGGGATTAGATGTGCAAAAGATACATGCAAGCATTAATGACTGCATCCTCTACCGCGGTAAGGAGTATGAGAATTTAGATAAATGCCCGGTATGCAACGCGTTGCGGTATAAGATCAGACGAGATGACCCTGGTGATGTTGAGGGAGAGCCCCTCCGGAAGAGGGTTCCTGCTAAGGTTATGTCGTATGCTCCTATAATACCTAGGTTGAAATGCATGTTCAGAAACAAAGAGCATGCCAGGTTGTTGCGATGGCACAAAGAAGACCGTAAGAAAGACAGGAAGTTGAGACACCCTGCTGATGGGTCACAGTGGAGAAAAATCGAGAGAGACTTCCCAGACTTTGCAGGTGACGCAAGGAACTTATGGTTTGGTCTAAGTACGGATGGCATGAATCCTTTTGGGGAGCAGAGCTGCAGTCACAGCACCTGGCCCGTGACTCTATGTATCTACAACCTGCCTCCTTGGTTGTGCATGAAGCGTAAGTTCATTATGATGCCAGTGCTCATCCAAGGCCCGAAGCAACCGGGCAACGACATTGATGTGTACCTTAGGCCATTAGTTGAAGAACTCTTACAGTTGTGGGGCAAACCAGGTGTACGTGTGTGGCATGAGAACAAACAGGAGCCATTTAATCTACGAGGGTTGTTATTCGTAACCATCAATGATTGGCCTGCTCTTAGTAACCTTTCAGGACATACAAACAAAGGATATAAGGCATGCACCCACTGTTTAGATAAGACCTAAGGTACATATTTGCATAAATGCAAGAAGGTTGTGTACCTGGCGAATCGACGATTTCTTCCGACCAATCATCCCGTAAGAAATAAAGGCAAGCATTTCAATGGTGAGGCAGATCACCGGAAGAAGCCTGAACTCCCTGCTGGTGATGATGTATTTGGTATGGTCAAGGACATAGAAGTAATCTTTGGAAAGGGTCCCGGCGGTCAATCAGTTCCGAACGACGTCGCTACAGGACACGCACCCATGTGGAAGAAGAAATCTATATTTTGGGAGCTGCCATATTGGAAAGTCCTGCGTGTCCGCTCTTCAATCGACGTGATGCACGTGACGAAGAATCTCTGCGTGAACCTGCTAGGATTCCTAGGCGTGTATGGGAAGACAAAAGATACACCTGAAGCACGGGAGGACCAACAAATTATGAAAGACCCAAAGAACATGCATACAGATAACAAGACGGATAAAGGGCGTCACTTAAGTCGTGCCAGCTATGCTCTTACCAAAGCAGAGAAGGAAATCTTTTTTGAAGTCCTTTACAGTATCAAGGTGCCGTCGGGCTTCTCATCTAATATAAAGGGGATAATAAATATGGCAGAGAAAAAGTTCCAAAACCTGAAGTCTCATGACTGTCACGTGATTATGACGCAGTTGCTTCCGATTGCATTGAGGGGGCTTCTACCGGAAAATGTTCGAGTACCCATTGTGAAGCTGTGTGCATTCCTCAATGCAATATCTCAGAAGGTAATCAATCCAGATATTCTCCCAAGGTTACAGAAGGATGTGGTACAATGTCTTGTTAGTTTTGAATTGGTGTTCCTACCATCCTTCCTCAATATTATGACGCATCTCCTGGTTCATCTAGTGGAAGAGATTGCCATTCTCGGTCCGGTATTTCTGCACAATATGTTCCCCTTTGAGAGGTTCATGGGATTCTTAAAGAAATATGATCATAACCGTGCTAGACCAGAAGGAAGCATCTCCAAGGGATATGGAACAGAGGAGGTCATTGAGTTTTGTGTTGACTTTATTCCTGACCTTAAGCCGATTGGTGTTTCTGACTCGCGGCATGAGGGAAGACTAAGTGGAAAAGGCACGCTGGGAAAGAAAGCAATGATATGTAGGGAAGGGGATTCTTTCACTAAAGCACACTACATAGTTCTACATAATTCCACCTTGGCAGCTCCGTATATCGAGGAACACAAGAATATTGTACGCTCCAAAAACCCGGGGAAGCCTGAATCATGGATTACAGAAGAACACATGAAGTCTTTCGGTGGTTGGATGCGGACACATCTCTTGAATGACACCACTGTTAGAGATCAGCTATACTTGTTGGCCGCGTCACCATCTTCTACTGTATTGAATTTCCAAGGGTACGAAATAAATGGGAATACATTCTACACGATCGCCCAAGATAAAAAGAGCACCAACCAAAATAGTGGTGTCCGCTTTGATGCAATAGACGAGAATGGACAAAAGGACACATATTATGGTTACAGAGAGGAGATATGGGAACTAGACTATGGAGTCTCTTTAAGGTCCCTTTGTTTCGCTGCAAATGGTCAAACTGAATGGGGAAGAGGTAAAGATAGACCAGTTGTACGGAATGACAACAGTGGATCTCAACAATCTTGGTTATAGAGATGAACCATTTGTCCTAGCCAATGATGGTCTCAGGTTTTCTATGTGAAGGACATGTCCTCCAGACAAAAAAAAGAAAAAAATATGCAAACGAATACATCATATGATGAGCCAAAGCGTCACATAGGTCTTTCAGGGAAAAGAAACATCGTGGGAATCGAGGACAAGACAGACATGTCAGAAGATTATAATAAGTTTGATGAAATTCCGCCCTTCACAGTGAAAACTGACCCAAGCATTCCGTTAAGTAAAGAAGATGCTCCATGGTTACGTCTGAAGCGGTCATAAGGAATGACATATGCCAAGAAGTTCATGCTCATATTACGTAACTCTAGTTCATGTCTTTCACGGTTTGTGGCTTGACCGAAGGATATCTTTCGCGGTTTGTGGGCTTTAGTCCCGGTTTTGTAGTCTCAGTTTTTAATATTAATAAATGTCTTGCAGCTTGTAACTTCACTAAGTAGATCAATACGCCTCGGAGCTAACTAATTTCACATATTAGGGAGTGCCTCTATGACCAGTTTCTCGGAGATGCCGGAGGACTGGGCTCCGTCGGCATCTCCCTGAAACTGGCCGCAGTGGTGTCCCTGCTCTCGAAAACCATCTTGCAGCTTGTAACTTCACTAAGTAGATCAATATGCCTGGGAGCTAACTAATTTCACATATTAGGGAGTGCCTCTATGACCAGTTTCTCGGAGATGCTAGAGGACTGGGCTCCGTCGGCATCTCCCTGAAACTGGCCGCAGTGGTGTCCCTGCTCTCGAAAACCATCTTGCAGCTTGTAACTTCACTAACTAGATCAATACGCCTCAGAGCTAACTAATTTCACATATTAGGGAGTGCCTCTATGACCAGTTTCTCGGAGATGCCGGAGGACTGGGCTCCGTCGGCATCTCCCTGAAACTGGCCGTAGTGGTGTCCCTGCTCTCTAAAACCATCTTGGAGATGCCTCAAACTGGCTGGAGGACTGGACTCACAAGGATGCATATTTATAGTACAAGCAGCTCGGCATAATGTCGACACTCACGACATAATGTCGACACTCACCCCTATTATTAGTGCTGACTCATCTTTAGTGCCAGTTGGTGTCTCCAACCGGGACTAAAGGTTCATCTTTAGTCCCGGTTGGTGACACCATCCGGGACAAGGTACAAGCCGCACGAAATAATGTCGACACTCACCCCTATTATTAGTGTTGCCTGGCCCACTCTGCCGCAATCCCTTTAGTCGCGGTTGGTTTCTCCAACCGGGACTAAATATGAAACCTCTCTTTATATAGGCATTTCCCTCTATTTATTAGGTAACACTCAAGACATTTCTTAATATTAAAAACTGGGACAAACCGGGACTAGCTAACACTCAGGACTAAAGCCGCCCCCTTTAGTCATAATCATGCCTAGTCCTATAGTACGCAGCTTCAGGGTCTTCATCGTCGTCGTCATCATCATCGTCATCGTCACCTGCCACTCCGGGGATCCTCAGCCCATCCATGGCATATACCAGGGGCCATTCCAGCCTCGGATTCACGGCGGGTGGGAGAGGGGTCTCCTGGAAGACGATGCCGCTATCGCCGGGACAGTGTGGGGCCTGTGGCGGGTGGACTTGTGGGCACCGTAGGCGAGGATGGTCTCCCCCGACGTTGTAGCGCATCACTTCGATGATAGTACTGTTTGCCCACCAAAGACGACGGCCGGCTTCATTGTGGTTCACCGGTGGCGGGCCATCACCCTCGTACCTGGCGAGCTCCCTTTCCCACCTATTAGCGAAGAAGGCATTCCAAGTGTCGTAGTTGTCGGGATCCCACTGGGGATCCATCCGCTGCTCCGGCGTGAGCTCGTGGTAGAAGTGGTTTGTGATGGCCGCCTGGCGTGCGTAACCTTGAGGGACAGGAGGGACAGGAACCCCTCCTGCGCTCAGCATCCAGCCGGCGGGCGGCCGGTAGCCCGGCGGACAAGGGTAGTTGGAGGCTCACAGCGCCTCGGTCTCCTCGAGGGTCAGAATGGCCCAGTAGGCGTTGTCCATTGTTCTAAGAGAGGAAGGTGTGGATGTGTGGAGAGCATTGACACGATCACCCTAAATATAGAGGGAAAGGGCGGGAAAACTTGGCGTGAAGCTTTGGGAAATGGCGGGAAATATCTTTAGTCCGGTTAGTGACTACATCCGGGACTAAAAGCGTCTAGTAGAAAGGAAAGGGCGGGAAAACTTGGCGGGAAGAGGTGGGAAATGGCGGAAACTATTTTAGTCCCGGTTTGTGACTACATCCGGGACTAAATGTGTGGCCGAACAATGATCATGTTTCGAAAAAACCTGTTTCACAAAAGCCCTTTTTCCATTTTCGAGCGCAAAACGGGTCGTTTTGTGAAGTAACCACACCAAAATGCCGTTTTAGAATGCTACCATCCTATTTTCCTAAAATACTAGACCACCTTACATGGACTATCTCCCAACCCGGTACATCTCAAACCTTTTCGTCCATCCCGGGTAAAAAGGACAAATGTCTGCCGAATCGGTAGGAAAGTGGGACCGGTTTGTACTACAGGTACATGATCTATCGCCCGTGATTTTTTGAAAAATCATTTTAGACTCGCATATGTGGTTTCTTCAGAGATCCAATGCAAGTTCTAACGATGCTCTCGTCACTATCTTCATGCACACGGTTCGACCATAGTTAGAAATTCAGATAATTCAAAACGGGCATAATAAATTCAAAAAAAAATCCGAACAATGAAAATCCTTCGCGTGGTGTCATAATATGTTACATAGTTGAAAGGAAAAATACCAGACTTGGTATATTGATCATGTTTCGAAAAAACCTTCACAAAATGACCTATCATGTTCGAGGTTTCATCATGGCTTTCGGTCCAAATGACCGATGTTATGTGCTGAATCACGGCATAGTTTGTGATGTTGTGCCCATATTATGAATGTGTGTGGACATTGGTATGGAGAACAATGTTGCAGGAGGAAGTTTTCCTTTTTGTTGCACGGAAAAGCCCTTTTCCATTTTCCGAGCGCAAAAAACGGGTCGTTTTGTGAAGTAACCACCAAAATGCCATTTTAGAATGCTACCGTCCTATTTTCCTAAAATACTAGACCACCTTACATGGACTATCTCCCAACCGGTACATCTCAAACCTTTTTGTCCATCCCGGGTAAAAAGGACTAATGTCTGCCGAATCGGCAGGAAGTGGGTCCGGTTTGTACTACAGGTACATGATCTATCGCCCGTGATTTTTTGAAAAAATCATTTTTAGACTCGCAATATGTGGTTTCTTCAGAGATCCAATGCAAGTTCTAACGATGCTCATCCCCTATCTTCATGCACACCGGTTCGACCATAGTTAGAATTCAGATATTCAAAAACGGGCATAATAAATTCAGAAAAATATCCGAACAATGAAACCTTCGCGTGGTGTCCATATTATGTTACATAGTTGAAAGAAAAATACCAGACTTGGTATATTGATCATGTTTCGAAAAAACCTTCACAAAATGACCTATCATGTTCGAGGTTTCATGGCTTTCGGTCCAAATGACCGATGTTATGTGCTGAATCACGGCATAGTTTGTGATGTTGTTGCCGATATTATGCATGTGTGTGGACATTGGTATGGAGAACAATGTTGCAGGAGGAAGTTTTCCTTTTTTTGTTGCACGGAAAAGCCCTTTTCCATTTTCCGAGCGCAAAAAAACGGGTCGTTTTGTGAAGTAACCACCAAAATGCCCTTTCAGAATGCTACCGTCCTATTTCCTAAAATACTAGACCACCTTACATGGACTATCTCCCAACCGGTACATCTCAAACCTTTTTCGTCCATCCCGGGTAAAAAGGACAAATGTCTGCCGAATCTCGGTAGGAAGTGGGTCCGGTTTGTACTACAGGTACATGACCTATCGCCCATGATTTTTTTGAAAAAATCATTTTTTAGACTCGCAATATGTGGTTTCTTCAGAGATCAATGCAAGTTCTAACGATGCTCGTCCCCTATCTTCATGCACACCGGTTCGACCATAGTTAGAAATTCAGATAATTCAAAACGGGCATAATAAATTCAAAAAAAATCCGAACAATGAAAATCCTTCGCGTGGTGTCATATTATGTTACATAGTTGAAAGGAAAAATACCAGACTTGGTATATTGATCATGTTTCGAAAAAACCTCACAAAATGACCTATCATGTTCGAGGTTTCATGGCTTTCGGTCCAAATGACCGATGTATGTGCTGAATCACGGCATAGTTTGTGATGTTGTGCCTATATTATGCATGTGTGTGGACATTGGTATGGAGAACAATGTTGCAGGAGGAAGTTTTCCTTTTTGTCGCACGGAAAAGCCCTTTTCCATTTTCCGAGCGCAAAAAAACGGTTCGTTTTTGTGAAGTAACCACCAAAATATACCCTTTCAGAATGCTACCGTCCTATTTTCATAAAATATAGACACCTTACTGGACTATCTCCCAACCGGTACATCTCAAACCTTTTCGTCCATCCCGGGTAAAAAGGACAAATGTCTGCCGAATCGGTAGGAAGTGGGTCCGGTTGGTACTACATACGGGTACATGACCTATCGCCCGTGATTTTTTGAAAAATCATTTTTAGACTCGCAATATGTGGTTTCTTCAGAGATCCAATGCAAGTTCTAACGATGCTCATCCCCTATCTTCATGCACACCGGTTCGACCATAGTTAGAAATTCAGATAATTCAAAACGGGCATAATAAATTCAAAAAAAATCCGAACAATGAAATCCTTTGCGTGGTGTCATATTATTTACATAGTTGAAAGAAAATACCAGACTGGGATATTGATCATGTTTCGAAAAAACCTTCACAAAATGACCTATCATGTTCGAGGGTTCATGGCTTTCGGTCCAAATAACCGATGTTATGTGCTGAATGACGGCATAGTTTGTGATGTTGTGCCCATATTATGCATGTGTGTGGACAATTGGTATGGAGAACAATGTTGCAGGAGGAAGTTTTCCTTTTTGTCGCACGGAAAAGCCCTTTTCCATTTTCCGAGCGCAAAAAACGGGTCGTTTTGTGAAGTAACCACCAAAATGCCGTTTCAGAATGCTACCATCCTATTTTCCTAAAATACTAGACAACCTTACATGGACTATCTCCCAACCGGTACATCTCAAACCTTTTCGTCCATCCCGGGTAAAAAGGACAAATGTCTGCCGAATCGGTAGGAAGTGGGTCCGGTTTTACTACAGGTACATGATCTATCGCCCGTGATTTTTTGAAAAAATCATTTTTAGACTCGCAATATGTGGTTTCTTCAGAGATCCAATGCAAGTTCTCACGATGCTCGTCCCCTATCTTCATGCACACCGGTTCGACCATAGTTAGAAATTCAGATAATTCAAAACGGACATAATAAATTCAAAAAAAATCCGAACAATGAAAATCCTTCGCGTGGTGTCATATTATGTTACATAGTTGAAAGGAAAAAATATCAGACTTGGTATATTGATCATGTTTCGAAAAAACCTTCACAAAATGACCTATCATGTTCGAGGTTTCATGGCTTTCGGTCCAAATGACCGATGTTATGTGCTGAATCACGGCATAGTTTGTGATGTTGTGCCCATATTATGCATGTGTGTGGACATTGGTATGGAGAACAATGTTGCAGGAGGAAGTTTTCCTTTTTGTCGCACGGAAAAGCCCTTTTCCATTTTCCGAGCGCAAAAAACGGGTCGTTTTGTGAAGTAACCACCAAAATGCCGTTTCAGAATGCTACCGTCCTATTTTCCTAAAATACTAGACCACCTTACATGGACTATCTCCCAACCGGTACATCTCAAACCTTTTCGTCCATCCCGGGTAAAAAGGACAAATGTCTGCCGAATCGGTAGGAAGTGGGTCCGGTTTGTACTACAGGTACATGACCTATCGCCCGTGATTTTTTGAAAAAAATCATTTTTAGACTCGCAATATGTGGTTTCTTCAGAGATCCAATGCAAGTTCTAACGATGCTCGTCCCCTATCTTCATGCACACCGGTTCGACCATAGTTAGAAATTCAGATAATTCAAAACGGGCATAATAAATTCAAAAAAAATCCGAACAATGAAAATCCTTCGCGTGGTGTCATATTATGTTACATAGTTGAAAGGAAAAATACCAGACTTGGTATATTGATCATGTTTCGAAAAAACCTTCACAAAATGACCTATCTTGTTCGAGGTTTCATGGCTTTCGGTCCAAATGACCTATTTTATGTGCTAAATCACGGCATAGTTTGTGATGTTGTGCCCATATTATGCATGTGTGTGGACATTGGTATGGAGAAAAATGTTGCAGGAGGAAGTTTTCCTTTTTGTCGCACGAAAAGCCCTTTTCCATTTTCCGAGCGCAAAAAACGGGTCGTTTTGTGAAGTAACCACCAAAATGCCGTTTCAGAATGCTACGTCCTATTTTCCTAAATACTAAGACCACCTTACATGGACTATCTCCCAAACGGTACATCTCAAACCTTTTCGTCCATCCCGGGTAAAAAGGACAAATGTCTACCGAATCGGTAGGAAGTGGGTCCGGTTTTACTACAGGTACATGATCTATCGCCCGTGATTTTTTGAAAAAATCATTTTTAGACTCGCAATATGTGGTTTCTTCAGAGATCCAATGCAAGTTCTAACGATGCTCATCCCTATCTTCATGCACACGGTTCGACCATAGTTAGAAATTCAGATAATTCAAAACGGGCATAATAAATTCAAAAAAAATCCGAACAATGAAATCCTTTGCGTGGTGTCATATTATGTTACATAGTTGAAAGGAAAAATACCAGACTTGGTATATTGATCATGTTTCGAAAAAACCTTCACAAAATGACCTATCATGTTCGAGGTTTCATGGCTTTCGGTCCAAATAACCGATGTTATGTGCTGAATCACGGCATAGTTTGTGATGTTGTACCCATATTATGCATGTGTGTGGACATTGGTATGGAGAACAATGTTGCAGGAGGAAGTTTTCCTTTTTGTCGCACGGAAAAGCCCTTTTCCATTTTCCGAGCGCAAAAAACGGGTCGTTTTGTGAAGTAACCAACAAAATGCCGTTTCAGAATGCTACCGTCCTATTTTCCTAAAATACTAGACAACCTTACATGGACTATCTCCCAACCGGTACATCTCAAACATTTTCGTCCATCCCGGGTAAAAAGGACAAATGTCTGCCGAATCGGTAGGAAGTCGGTCCGGTTTGTACTACAGGTACATGATCTATCGCCCGTTTTTTTTGAAGAAATCATTTTTAGACTCGCAATATGTGGTTTCTTCAGAGATCCAATGCAAGTTCTCACGATGCTCGTCCCCTATCTTCATGCACACCGGTTCGACCATAGTTAGAAATTCAGATAATTCAAAACGGACATAATAAATTCAAAAAAAATCCGAACAATGAAAATCCTTCGCGTGGTGTCATATTATGTTACATAGTTGAAAGGAAAAATACCAGACTTGGTATATTGATCATGTTTCGAAAAAACCTTCACAAAATGACCTATCACGTTCGAGGTTCATGGCTTTCGGTCCAAATGACCGATGTTTATGTGCTGAATCACGGCATAGTTTGTGATGTTTGTCCCATATTATGCATGTGTGTGGACATTGGTATGGAGAACATGTTGCAGGAGGAAGTTTTCCTTTTTGTCGCACGGAAAAGCCTTTCCATTGTCCGAAGCGCAAAAAACGGGTCGTTTTGTGAAGTAACCACCAAAATGCCGTTTCAGAATGCTACCGTCCTATTTTCCTAAAATACTAGACCACCTTACATGGACTATCCCCAACCGGTACATCTCAATCCTTTTCGTCCATCCCGGGTAAAAAGGACAAATGTCTGCCGAATCGGCAGGAAGTGGGTCCGGTTTTTGTTCTACAGGTACATGACCTATCGCCCGTGATTTTTTGAAAAAATCATTTTTAGACTCGCAATATGTGGTTTCTTCAGAGATCCAAATGCAAGGTCTAATGATGCTCGTCCCCTATCTTCATGCACACCGG